>NEWO01000027.1:208884-242566 GCA_003013225.1 Phalaenopsis aphrodite
CGTCAACCACCGCTCATCTACCACAATAAACCGTTGCTTCCCGTCGCTGAACACTGATTATGATCATTGCAACTAGAATATAATAACTGTTTCTAACACTTATATATATATATATATATATATATATATATATATATATATATATATATATATATATATTAAAACTGTAAAAAAATAAGTGCAATATTCAATGTAAAATTATAACCACTTTTTTGTTGAGATAGGGGGTTCAATCATCAACTACAACCTATGTGACCAATTGTTATTATATATTCAAACTAAGGTTTTTGTGGTAAACTAACACTATTGAAGTCATCAACAACGACCTTTCCGACAAAATATTGTTATTGCAGTCATTAATTGAAATTGAATTTAATCTTTTTAATATATTGATATATTTAGATTAAAAAGAAAACGAAAATGCAATTATGCCTTGGCGGTTGAAGGCGTTGAGTATTATTTGATTTGAAGTAATTTAAATGGAGAGTGAAAGATGTCAAGATTTGTTTTTTTTTACATTTGAAATTCATCATTTAACTTGATTTCATATTTTTGGAATTTTACCACTTCGGACAAATTCAAAATACAATAAGATGTTACTCTCGATGTAACAATAGTGAGGTCACTGTAGTAGCAACCATGGCAACAAAATCAATTCCATGACTTTCAACTTCATCTTCAAAACCTTGACAAATGTTAGCATGAATTGTCCTATAAAATGTTTTAAATTTTCAAGATTTTTATTTTATAAGTTTATTTTGTCTGGCCATATCAATGTAAATATTAAATACTATACTATATTTATAATTTAAAGAGTATTAGCATGACAAATAGATGCCTCAAGAGATAACTGACAAATAAGTTGCATCACTAATTTTCCCTTCTAAATTACCCTTCAATCATGCATTGGCATCATGCTTGAATATCCTCAAGCTTCATTAAATTAGTTTTCATAGCATACTCGAGTTGATGTTGAGTACCATCTTAAGAAACCTTCAAACTAATTTATCTAGTGATGGCTTAAACTAACCCCATGACTAGAGAACAACCATCTTAACAAATCAATACTTTTCATCTTATTGAAATAAAACTTGTATAGATGTCCCTCGCCAAATCATTATTTTCTCTTTTATTCCATTGATGTCCCTTGCTAAGCAAATATGGGATCAATGCTTGCACATGTTACTAATTATTAATGAAATGACCATAATACTCATTAGAAGTTAGAAATTCTTTACATCTTTGTTGTTGTCAGCACATGCTCTCATATTTGTGGACACTTAAAAGCACTTTTTCATTTTAGATTGTTGCCAATCCATCAAGGATGATTAATTTATAAGCACAATCAACTATATTTGATATGTGCATTTTTTTATTTCATATTGATAAGTGTGAAGTTAATTAAGGCAACCTAAGCCACTACTATAATAAGAATCAAATATTTTATTATGACCCTTCCTTTTGTTTAGTTAAACCACTCTTTTAATACTTGTAGACAGATTGATAGCTTCACATATGTTCCAACATTCACATGTTATATAGGGCATCAAATGGATCAAGTGAACCAAGAAAGATTTGAGAAAATTCTTATCTTGTTGTCTGAATATATATAAAAATTGGATAAAATTCTTATATTGTTGGTTGGCGCTGAATAATTAGATTTTTTTCCTTCTTTTATGAGAATGTTTAATTATATCACATTGTGCTTATTATTTCGCTTTACAACCTGTTTTACAAACATGTCTGATGCCTTCCTTTCCATTAAAACCATCATCTCAGATCACTCATTGTTACAAAAAGCCATCAAAATAATATTAAATTGTCCTTGAAGCACTTGGTTGATACTTGGCCATCATCACCTAGTTTTGTTCTTCTTCCTCTCATTAGCCATCAAATTTCTAAAAACTTTACCAAAAGAAGCATATGCTAACTGTATTTAGCCTAAGTTAGCCCTCCATTATTATTTTGCTCTTTTTGGTGAATCTTAACTTCATTTATAAAATATTTAAATCAACTCAACTTATATTCTATTCGTTTGAACCAATCTTAATTATTATACATTCATACAACCTCAAAGTTAGGGTTGCAAACTAACTGAGTTGAGTCGAGTAGGAATTTGTTCAAACTTGAACTCATTTATAATAAACATGTTTGAGCTTAGTTATCTTATGTCACAACCCAACTCTTCGTGTCAATGTCATAACAAATGAATTATTACCCAAGATTTATTTGGAAGGAATCTTATTTATTTATTTATTCTTTAAGTTTCATATACAAAGCCACTAATATCATCAAATGTTGTAAAATAAATATACCCAAAGTTCATTCATATCATCTAACTATACAACAAAAGAAAAAGTATACAACAATCATAGTTTAATGTCTATCTTAAATAAATAAATATAAAACTAAACATCAATGTAGTTGTCAACAATAAAGAACTAAGATAATGACATACATAAAATCAAGCTCTCCCAAAGTATTCCTAAAATTTCTGAAATTCTAATGAGTTTGCATGCGTAACATTTAAATTTAAGATATACTTATAATATCTTGATTTTTAAATATCATATAGAAAGTTATTTTTTTTCAAATATATTTTTTATTTATATGATTTAATATAATTATGAAACTAAAATATTAAATAAATAAAATTAAATATGTAAATATAATATTGTTATATATATATCCGAGAAATATGTCTCCACCTTGTTATCTTCTCTCTCTGGCTTAGCTTCTCAATCACCGATGTTGGGCGCCACCACCTATCCTAGGCCATCCTTTTTCTCCTGCAACAGCTTCCAGAGCCCAAACAGTAACCCTAAATCCTCAGTGCAGCAACAAATTTCGTTGAAATGTCGCTGTCGCGTCGTCGGATCATTGCCCGACCACTCAGAGGGAGCAAAGGTTGAGTATAATCCATGGCTTATCGCTGGGCTTGGAAACCCTGGTAACAAATACCATGGAACTAGACACAACGTAATTGTTTCTTTCTTATGGATTCAAAGCACAGCAGAATGCTTCAATTTTTACGCCCACAACATGTTTGATTAATTGTGCGAAAGGGATTTTGGTTGCGGATTGTGTTTGGTTCAGGTGGGATTTGAGATGATCGATTGTATTGCTCGGGCGGAGGGGATCAGATTGAATACTATACAGTCCAAGGCATTGTTTGGAATCAGTATAGGCTAACTGGGATATTTTGTTCTTTTTAACTATTCATTACGTTTATTTCCTAATATTTTCGTTTTGTTGCCGAATCGGTATAGGCTCATTTGGTAAGGTGCCAATTTTGTTGGTGAAGCCGCAGGCTTACATGAACTTTGTCGGAGAATCGGTTAGTACTTTTTCTTTTCCTTGTTTAGCTGCTGCATGTTGCTTGCTAAATATTTGGGTGTCTGGATGGATTTTTGTGATTATTTTTTCGTAGGGAAATGGCTATTTTATTGAATTTTGCCATGGAAAAAGGACAGAAGAAAAAAAAAGAGAGAGAAACTCAACCTTGTATTGCCTAGCATTGAGGCCAATTCAAACAGCTTTAGCTTGTTCGATCAACCAGAAAAATTCATAAATCCTACTTGGGTAGGAAATAATGTTTAAGTTCATATTAATGATGCCATTTATCATGGAAAACTGAATTCCTAAAACTGGGCAAGTAGAATTTAAATTCAATGTTTTATTCAATTCTTTGGTGAGATTGTTAGATTTTGTAGTTTATTTTTTCTGTTTATACATCATATCATGCCGTATCAACTTAATTAATAGTTAGTTCATGGAGCTAATCATATATTTTTCATGTGAAGATAGGATCACTTGCTGCATATTACCAAGTCCCCTTGCGGCATATCCTATTGGTACGCTTCAAAATCCAACTTAATGTCCCTTTAAGGATGTTGATTGTGATGTCCATGTTTTCTAATATGGTTTTGTTTCCACGCCATGTTTTCTACGGTGAAGATATATGATGAAATGAGCTTGCCTAATGGTGTCTTGAGGCTTTCACCAAAGGGTGGTCATGGACATCACAATGGGTAGTTATTCTTCCTCTGGATTTTTATTGCTTGTTTATTTATGAAGTTATAGGAAGGATTTATTTGATAGCCCTCTACTTCATTTTCAAACAACATAACTCGACTAAAGCTCACGAGCATGCTGGGCCAATGGTGGAATCTTATTTTCCTGATATATTATGTAATGTCATCGAAAAACCACATGCAATGTGAGCGTATAGAGGCAGGGAACCATTTATAATTAGTAGAACTTGAGGGAGGGAAAATTAATGATTCTACAAGAAGTAGCAAATTTCCAGTATGAGAATATCAGAAAAAGTTAGGTATAATGCATGTTTTCTCAGGAAACTAAGTTGATTGTATTGTATAATTTTTGTGGTTGATTTGTGTTAAATCTAAGTTTTCATTTGCCTGATATTGGATATTATTAATGAGATTTATTGAGAAACAAGAGAGACGGATATATATATGAAGGCACAGAGTCGAGGAAACCTTTTTGATTTTTTATTGCAAGAAAGTGAAGAGTTCGAGACAATGCCTTCTAACCTCCTATTTATTAGTGGCGGTAGAAGCATGGCTTTATAGGAAAAATTTAATTTAAAAAATGAATAGATCACTGCTGATCTCATTTTCTATCACATATGACTTGCATGAACATTACCTTTTGGTTTGGTGTAGCAACATTGAACAAAAAAATGTGCATGCCCATTTTTGGCCAGGCGTGATCACGCCAGGCCAGGTATTTTTATGTGATCACTCAGCGTGATCATTTCCCGTATCACGCCAATGATCCGAGGGCTTTCTCCATGGATCCAGGAACAAACCTTTGCATCGTTTCGCCGACAGCGATCTGTGGCACCTTCAACCGTCGAATTGATCATGGTCGTCAGCTCACTACTCAAATCGACAGTCACGAAGGCCTCTGCCACCACCTTCCCAGCCTATAGATAGGCATCATCAGCTCTCTACACAAGACACACTTCATTCTCCGCACTCTTTAGCACTTACCTCAGACTACTCAGATAAAGAAAGAAGAATGAAGAAGAAGTGCTCCGGCTAGCCTCCTCATCCTCTTGTCACCCTCCTCTTCGGTAAGTCTCCTCTTCTCTTTGTTAATTAAGCATTTACTTTGGAGTTTGAGTTAACGTTAGGTTAATCCATTCAATAGCCTTGGATTAGGCTTGGATTTGGGATCAACTCAAGTCACTTGAACCCAACCTAACACTAACCCTAACCCTAACCCAAAACCAAACCAGCCTAACCCTAATCCAAACTCAGTTTAACCCTAACCAGAACACAGCCTAACCCTAACCCAAAACCCAACCTAATCCCAACCCAGGTCTCACCTAACCCAAACGAGGTCTGACCTGACCCAATCCAGGTTCGACCTGACCCAACCCAGGCCCGATTTTACACAAACCTAAGCCAACCCAGTCCAACCTAGGTAAACCTAAGTCAACCTAGGTCAATCTAAGACAACACAGTTCAACCTAGGTCGACCTAAGTCAACCAAAGCTAGCCTAGGTCAACCCAAGTTAAACCAAACTAACCTAGATCAACCTATGTTAAGCAAATTTAACTCGGGTGAAGCATGACAAACTGATTGATATTACACCTCAACTTGATCCTATCCCATGTCTAATCCATTGTAAACTCTTCAACCATTACTCTTCGGGTATAGACCTCCTTCATTGGGGGCATTTCCATGACGCATTTTCATCGTACTGTAAACCCATCACTTTGAGCTTAATTCTTCTAATTTGGATCCTTAGTTATCTTTCAACCATTTCAATCGTGAAAGTCTAACCTCTGACGATTTGACTCATCACATTAATTGAGAGTTTTCTTTAGGTCTCACGACTCTGGAGATATAATTAATTATGAGGGCTTGCCGTTGTAGGGAACGAGACCCAAAAATTAAAATAAACCTTATCTTAAACCTATAAGATGGGAAAAAAAATCCTGGTTACGTAGATTGACGAAGACTTTCATCCTTCGGGCGGTTTCATCCTCCGGGTGGTCAGACCCATTTTTAAGGTAATTTTTTGTTCATTTTGGAAGATATATTATTATTCAGAATGTCTTGTCCAGTCATATAGATAGAAGTTTTCCAAAAATTCTATGGTGTGTGACGCACACAAAAATCCCACACCAATAACTTAATATAATCTTATAAATTCTAGCCATAAAATGAATATAAATCAATTGTGACATTTAACTACATCACACATGCATTAAAACGTTCCAAATATGCTACAAAATCAGGTGAAGTCATCAGCCTTCTGAACCTGGGTTGAACGATTCCCGTTGAGTTACTATGCTGTGAGTTTTAAGTGAACTTTGCTAGTTTGTCCAGTAGGTAGGAGTTGCTTGATGACTTTACATCACTTTAATTGAAGGTGATTTGATCTTGTTAACAAATTCATCATAGTGGTGGTGACATCTTCTTAGGTTAAGTGGAACCTTTCCTCTTGGCAAGTTCAATATGATTAGTTTATTGTGTTTACTCTTTTTAGTCGGCTGAGTTGACTCAAACTCAGCTTGAATAATGTTAGGTGTCCATTTTCTTTCTAGATTCTCTCATCTCTTTAAAGAGATTTTAAAGTACAGGAGGCCTTAAATGTCGTTATGGCCAAAGTTCATATTTTTCAACGTTGATCAGAGTGGATTTGACATCTCCATATACATTTGCACCGTGAGCATCTACACATATAGACCAAAGGACTTCATTTCTAGTGACTTCATTTCTAGTGTGTGTGTGTGCGCGCGCGCTTCTGCCTTATAAGCTTTGTCTCTATTTCTCCCGTCTTCAAGGTTGGTCCTCCACTAGATAGCTTAATGGTTGCCTGCATAAAAAAGAGGCAAAGGGAAAGTGATAGTCGAAGAATGTACGGAGCATAATTCTTCTGCCACTTTCCTTCTTTTATCTTCAGGTATGTTTTTCTATCTATCGTTATCTTCTTTAGGTCCTGCACTTAGTGGCTTTTCCTTGGCTGCCATCCTTCATGGTAGCGGGGAAGGGTCTGCTTCCTTAGACCAACCGTATGGCTTCTACAGAAGTCATTTAGAACCGTTGGAGACGAACCTTGATTGCCTAGTTTAGAAGGTTAAAGAAGCCCCTATACCTGACAAGTATTTTGCTACATTCAATGCTGATCGTTGACTGTGTTGCTGCTAGAGTCTCTTATGGACATTGGCTCAAGCCCTACCAAAAAGGTTGTCGTCCACTCCAAAACTGTAATATTTTCACTCACATTAGATGCTCACTTTGGTTGCGATCATCACTACGTTGATTTGCCAACCTGAGAGTTAACGATTCAATGACTATTGGTCTAATTCGACAACTTTCAACTTGGATCGAGCCAACATATTTAAATAGAGCTTTTATGGAAATTTTATTATTTGTATAAATAATTTGTGATAAGTTGAAAGCTATTCGCATACATTGTAATATAGATCATGCTTTGTATGCATACACTGTTTGGCAAAGTTCTTAAGGAGTAGGAAAAAAATTGCGGGTGAGAATTCTATAATAACTTATTTCTTCTTCCTTATATACTTCATTTGCTATTTTCTAGAATTATCTGTAGATTTGTTTTGCTTCATTCTAGTAAGTGGCTGTGATTGTATCTGTAGATTTTGTTTAAAATCTTTCTTATATTGCATCTGACATAGTTTTAAAATAAAGTTTGGTAAATTTAAGGTATCTATTTCTAAAGAGTATAATTCTTATCATCAGCCTTATGAATTCTCATTCCCTAATATAGATCATGCTTTGTATCTGTAGATTTGTTTAAAACCTTTCTTATATTGTATCAAGATTTAATGACAGTTTTAAAATAAAGTTTGGTAAATTTAGAAGGCATCTCTGTCCAAAGAGTATAATTCTTATCATCAGCCTTCACAATTCTCGTTCCCTAACCAAGCTTACCTATTATTGTCTTGTAAGATTTAGATAATAGAGCTATATACTTTCATTGATAGGAAAAGGAAGACCTAAATAAAAAGAAAAACATAAAAATAGAAATAGACCAATTAAGAGATACATAAATATGGAAACGAATAATAGATGAAGCAAATAAAAGCTAATAATCACTGCAACACTAATTAGCCTAATAATTAGGCTAATAATTTCAATAATCCCACTCAAGTTGAAGCATATATGTCCATCATATTCAACTTAGATTCGAAGTAGTCAAATAATGGTCGAGGAAGATTTTTGATAAGGATATTTGCTAATTGATCATTGGATGGGACAAATGGAATAAAAATCTCACCTGGATCGAGTTTCTCCTTAATAAAGTGTCTGTCAATCTCCACATGCTTGGTCCGATCATGCTGGACCGGATTATGAGCAATACTAATGACAATTTTATCATCACAGAACAACTAAAGAGGAATAGAAACTGACAAACGCAATTCACTGAGCATGATGCATAGCTAGAAAGCTTCACAGATACCCAAAGACATGGAGCAAAACATAGCTTCAGCGCTGCTTCAGGCTACAACTGAATGTTTTTTTGTTTTTCCATGTCCCAAGATTTTCCCACACGAGTGAACAATATCTTGAGATGGATCGCTGATCACGGACATACCCAACCCAATCCGCATCTGTATAAACAACAATAGGACGAGAGGTGTGGCTCGAGAAAAACAAACCCGAGCCTGGTGTGCGTTTTAAGTAGTTAAGGATCCTATGGATAAATTGAAGATTATGCTCATAGGGATCATGCATGAATTAACTCACAATATCTATTGCGTAACAAATGTCGGGGCGAGTATGGCCGAGTTAAATGAGTTTCCCCATAAGCCGTTGGTAGTGAGTTTTGTTCACGGGAACCACATTGGGAACAACAACTAATTTCTCATTGGGAGTCATTGTGACCGCCATTTTTTTGCACAGGTGAAGGTTATTCTCTGTCAATAGTTCAAGCACATATTTGCGCTGAGACTGGCAAATGCCCCGAGATGACCGAGCAACTTTCATTCTTAAGAAGTATCATAGTGACCCAAAGTCCTCCATTCCAAATGAAGTAGCAAGAATACCTTCTCCAATGTTGAGATATCATCACCTGTGAGCACAATATCGTCGACATACGCGATAAGCATAGTAATTTTGCCACTGGGAAAATGCCAAAAGAAGAGAGTATTATCTGATTGGGCCTGAGAATAACCATACTTAATTACTACCTTTGTGAATTTGCCGAATGAAGTCATTGGGGATTGCTTAAGTTCGTAGGACTTCCTTAGTCGACACAGTTGTCCTCTGGGAACACTAGTGTCAAGCTTGGAGGAAGGCATATGTATATCTCCTATATGAGATCCCCATTTAAGAAAGTATTTTTTACATTCAGTTGGAGCATTGACCAATCTAAATTCACAAGAAGTGAAAGTAGAACCCAAATGGTGTTTAATTTAGCAACCGGAGCAAATCTCTCCTCGTAATCAACTCCGTATATTTGTGAGTATCCTTTGATGACTAACTGTGCCTATTGCTTTCAAATGATCTAGCAGAGTTAAACTTGGTGCTAAATATCCAACAACACCCTACAACTTTCTTACATGGAGGAAGATCCACAACATGCCATGTATGATTTCATCAAAGAGCATTCATCCATCCATTACTATAGCTTTCTAAGAAGGGTTAACTAATGTTGCTTCAATGTAGATGGGAGGTGATGATCCGTCAATGTAACAACAAACTCTTTATTGGTTGGCGATGTTGTGGAAAGAGATAAAAGTTTCCATGGATTAACGAGAGCTCGCATGATTACATACCTCAACAGGGGAACTCACCTCCTAATTCGGAGTAGTGTCAATTCTGGGGTGTCACTCGGAGTGGATTCTAGATCTTGTAAAGAGGTAGCGGGCTCCATAGTGGGAACATGAGTGCACCAAGTATAGACATGAAAAATGGGAGGAGATCCCAATTATTTGTAGGTGGTGGACTAAAGGGATAGAGGGCTCCTCAGATATAGTGGTTGGAGAAATATCCACAGCGGTCGGATAAGAAATAGTGTCAAAAAAATCAAGCTCCCCCTCACTTGAGGCAGTGTCAGGGAAATAGAGAACACTTTCAAAGAAGGAGATTCCGACATTTACATAAAGTTTATTTGTGGTAGGATCAAGCACCGACAGTCTTTTTGAGTGACAAAATATTTGAGGATGACACATTTTATAGGCCTGGGATCAAACTTACTATGACTGAGGATAGGGTTCCAAACAAAGATCGTGAGGAGTGGTGAAGAACTGATTGGTAGAGAAACATGACATCAAAATAACTAACGAAGTTATAAAGTTATGAATTTTTGTAAGATTTCTATTGATGGGATACGTAGTAGTAAGCATGATATTATTCCAAAATCTTTTCGAGACATTAGATTGAAATATAATTGAGCGAGCTACTTCGAGAAGATGTCAAATTTTTCTCTCAGTTACTCCATTTTGTTCAGTGCCGTACATGAGCTATGATGGATGATGTCCTTACTTACCAAGAACTCATCTAAAATGGAACTAGAGAATTCATGGTCATTGTCAGTTAAAATGACTTGAATTAAAGCTTTTACTTGGGTTAAAATAAATGAGTGAACGTTTTTTAAGGTGACAACTTCTTCAGATCTATCTTTCACAATATAGACTCACATTATTTGAGTCTGATCATCAATTAAGGTAAGAAACCACTATTTATTAGTCTAGTTGGGAGTATGAGAGAGTCCCCACAAGACACTGTGAATAAGAGAAAAAGGAGCGGAAGGCGTGTAAAGATGAGATTGATAATGAATGCAATGAAGTTTAGCTAGTTGACAAATCTCACATTTGAAGTTAGCAAGATTTTTATTAGTAAATATCAACAAATACAATTATTTTAAATACTGAAAATTGTGATGACTCAAACGATAATGCAACAACATAATAGAACATTCGATGGATCGAGAAAAATTGTAACTACTGGGAGAAGTGTCAGCGTTCTTCGTGCATTTCTCTTGAAAGAAGTAGAGCTCAATTATTCTTTTAGCAGTTTCAATCATTTTTCCTGAACAATTATCCTGAAAAACACAAACATCAGGAGAAAGTTTAGCAACACAATCGATATTATGTGTCAGCTTACTAACAAATAATAAGTTGCATTTGAACCGAGGGATGTGTAATACAAATTTCAAAATTAGACAGGTTATTAACACAACCGATTCTTTACTAGTAATAGAGTTACGAGAGCCATCAACAATTTTAATTGTATATTTCACAGAGTATGGATAATATGTTGAGAAAACTTGAGAGCTTCTAGTCATGTGATCTGTGACGCCTGAATCAATGATCCATGGACTTAAAAAAGAAGCTAGTGTCATAGGAGTGATACCTTGACGGACGTGGGTGTTTGACTGGTCGAAAGTGAATTGATTGGATCCGAGCAGCTTGATTAACTGCTCCATCCGACTCTTGGGAGCAGGTGATTGTGGAATGTTCCGAGTGGGAGCTGGTTGTACTGTAGTAGATTCAGATATCGTAGTAAAATCCTTGACAAAGGAGGATTTGATTGAAGGTTTGTATGTCGGTTTCCCATGAAATTTTCAACACTTTTTTCGAGTATGGTTGTGTTTGTGAAAGTAATCACAAGTGGGCCCAATGACTCGAGGAGGGTTTAACGAGTGTTGAATATTATTAGTGGCCAAGGTAGATGATTCAACCAGAGTGAAAGGGAATCCCGACCAAGGATACAACTCTATACTTCATCAAGGTCTTGTTCAGACTAGCCAAAAAATGGAGCATGCAATCTTTTTCTACAATTTTCTAAAAGAGGGAAAGATTTGTCGGATATTCCCACGTGTAATCATAGTATAGATCTCATTCCATCCATAAGGCCACCAAATCATTGTATTATTAGGTCATTGTTTTCGATCCCTATTTTGCCTCACAGGTTTTTTTGGAACCTCATAAAGTTGGTTGGAGTTCCCTACATCTCTGAGTAGGTATCATGTACTGAAGTCCATAGGACACTGGTAGTAGGGAGAAACATATACAAATGTCCAATCGTAGGCTCCTTGAAAGTAATCAGCTGCGACATGAACATAAAATTTTTCACTTCCCACGTTTTATATGTCGGGTCAATTTAGGAGGTTCACGAATCATGGACATGATATAGCCAAATTTCTCGCGTACCTTAACTAGCAAAGATATGCTTGAGACCATAGGAGAAAAATAAATCTGTTTAGTTTATGGGTGGCAATTAGGAAGCTCATTTGGTTTTCCAGTCCTCCGATTTGTGAAGGAATTGAGATTGGTGTTGACCCTCCGATTGACTCAAGTACACCATCGGGAGAAGGCTTGGAGGTGGAAAAGTTTGCCATGATTTCAACTAAGCCAAAAGTGATGTTGGGTTGCCAAGATATAGGCAAATCCTGGAAGCTTGATAAGGGGAGAATCGGCGGCTGGAAGTCCCCCTAGAAAGTGGAGGAAAATTCGTTGATGAAAAGGATTTGCGGTGGTTGGAAACAGTTGTCCGCAAGCCAAGCGGTTGTCTCCGAGTGGCAGCTCTGAGATTTGGCGGTTGGTGGTCCATAGGAAGGTTGGCGGTGAGGGTAGGGAGGCTGGTGCTAAGATCTGGTAGTAAGAAGAACATAAATAGGAAGAACCTGTAAGGATCGGCGAAATAAATCCTGCAGGGAAGAATCTTGCAGATGGCCGGCGGCTAGCCCTAGAGCTCTGATACCATGTCAGATTTTTAGAGAATAGAGCTAAATACTTTCATTAATAGGAAAAGTGGTATAAATACATATTGCAAGACCCAAATAAAAGGAAAGATATAAAAACAGAAATAAACCAACTAAAAAATACATAAATATGGAAACGAAAAATAAATGAAACAAATAAAAGCTAATAATAATTGTAGCAGTAATTAACCTAATAATTACGCTAATAATTCTAATAGCCTCTCTTATTCCTTAAGCATTTTTCCTAGTTAGTTGAGAAAATATTGGTCCACTTGCTTTTCAAATATCTCTTATCCCTTGCATATAAGGTTTGATATCAAGTTACTTTTTCAATCATGTGGCATTTTGGCCTTGCAGAACCGCTTTTTTTTCTTTATCATTAGTGAAATAATCTTATTCTTTTTTTTTGTTGTTCTTGAGGATCATCTGTGGCTACTCTTCATGCTACTGATCCCTTTGAATCATTCTCTCATTAGATAGAAAATAACTTACATTCCCTTTGTGCTGAAGTAGAAAACGAATGAATGAATACCTTGAATCAAAATTCAAGAATTTTCTTGAGTCTCTCATTCAAGATGTAATGTATCATGGGCGCTTAAGCTCATGAAAAAATAGATCTCTTAAAATTATATAAAACATGTTTTAGCAATGCTTGTTATCTTGGAAAATCTTTGGGATAACATATTTTGTCGGCCTCCCATTGATTTTCATACTCTTAAGAAGATGCGGCAATATTTTCTCACACCATCGAGACAGCATGATCCAGTGTAATCTCCATGCTAGCATGAAGATAGTCATAAAAATTAATTTTAAAATTTTATCATTGTGAAAATGAGATGATATGTTGTCATTATTTTAATTGTCATTTTAACAGCTGAGTTTCTGATTCTTGCAGAGTTAAAAGTGTCATCAGTCATTTGGACGGTTGTCGGGACTTCCCGCGTTTATGCATAGGTTTTTCGCATTTTGAATTTGCTTTTAGAGCATTTACATGCATAGCACACAATTCTAATGCATTTACATATCTCACACCTAAACTTTCATATTTACATACATTTATGCACAACTCTTTAATATCAAATAAAAAATAGCACTATTATCACTTTTTAAAAACCAAATACAATTTCATGCATAACTTTAAAGCATTGAAGTGTTGTGTATGTAAATATAAAAGTTAGGTCTGAGATACGTAACTACATGAGATTTATGTGATTGGTATGTAATTTTTTATTTTATTTATTATTTTCGATGTTTGGAAGCGTATGTTATCCAGTTCACCAGTCACCACCTGCACATTTAATATTCGTAGGTGTTGGGAACCCGCCTGGGAAAATGGATTTGCGAGCTTTTTTGCTACAAAAATTTAGTTTGGTGGAACGGGAACAGGTATTTGGTGTCACAACACTTTTGCACGTTTTACAATTATTTTCTATTTTTTACTTTACTCTGGTTATCTAAATATTAACTAAACAACATAAGCAATTAACTCAGCTTATAACATGAGTGAGATTATTGTTTGAATTATACAGTCAACAAAAAAAGGAGTTACTTCGAAATAAATTTAAGTTCATTGATTTTCAGGTATTAAATAAAGTTCTATGATGGCCATAAATAACTTGTTTTCTCTTAAAACTATTTTGACTTAACGTATTTAAATTTGTTTCGTTTCACTTAAAAAATTGAATCAATTTTTATATTTGTAGTGTGAAAATGTCCGCCGAATATTTATATGTGGTCATTTTAAGCTCAGAGTCCATAAAAATACCAAATTGGTACTCGTATTCTCTCATTATGGGTTGAAATGGTCCCCCAGGAAGGACAAAGTAATGAAAAATTGCCATTTTATTATTGGAAGATTTACATACATACCTACCAATGAATTCTTATGTATTTACATATCCAACAACTAAATTTTAATATTTACATGATATAGCACCTTATGGATGCATGAAAAGTGTATTTCACTATTTTAAAAGTTAAAATTGTGATATTTTTAATGTGATATGAAAGATATGAGTGGTCTAAATGTAAAAGACAAAGTTTGGGGTGTTAGATATGTAAATAAATTGGAATTGGGTGTTATGTAATGTATGTAAATACCCCTTTATTTTATTAGTACGGATTGTCTCTTGAGGTAAAAGTTGGATTTTCATCATTCTAAACAATTTCTAGGCCCTTTCACAAATATCTTGTTTTATTTATGTCCATTTTGATTTATTGAGTAAGCGAATTGCTATGAAATTAAGTTTTGTGGAGTGTTTAAAAAATGAATTAGAAATAAAGTTGTTGATAAATTTTGGTGCGTCATATGGTTTTGTTAATATAGGTGGATGTTGCACTTGAGCAAGGGGCGGAGGCTGTTAGGACCATTGTCCTGAAGGGCTTTGATGCCAGCATCAGCAGATTCAACTTGGCTCAAAAGTATAAATTTCATAAAGTTTGAGATTGCCTTTTTTTTTTTTTTTAATTTCCCAACATTGCTGCCCTAAGTTCTTACAAATCCTTATTATCTTTTAGCATTTAGAATGATTGTGAAATGATTTCATTTGCAGTATTTGAAATTTGGCTATTTATTAAACTGGCCTCCATTTGTAATGAAATCACACAATTCGAATTTTATGCTCTAAAGGAAATTTAATTTGTTGTGAGTGAATGAGTTATACCTATACTGAAGTCAATTACAAAGGAGTATAAAATTGGCAGTACATTCAATGTAATAATATCGCATTGAATAAATCAATTCTGCAAGATTAAAGAAAGGATCAAACCAGGCATCTAATCAACAATTATCTTACCACTTGGAAAACTCAAATGAATCGTACATCAAATTGCAGATTTGAAGTTCAGCATAATAAACATTATATATATATATATATATTCTATTGCTTTCCAAACCCCAATTTGGTCAATCCACATTCTACTCCATGAGAAAACCACACGATGAGGCCACAGGTCAGTAAGATTTTAGGGACATTTACATGCAGACATGCATACCTCTTGATTCTGATTTATTTACATATCCAACACCAAAACTTTGTTCTTTTACATTTATCCCACCCAAATCTTCCACATTCACATAAAAAATACCACTATTTTAACTTTCTAAAAGAGACGGCATACATATTGAAATTGAAGTAGAGGTGTTAGATATGCAAATACATAAGAATTGAGTGGTTGTATGTAAATCTTCCAAGATTATAATCCATGCATATTATATACCACTTTTATCAACTGAAGCATACATACTGAATTTTTCAAACTCCAATCTCATAAATACAGACTTATAAAATGCTGCTGAATCCAGACAAGATCACACATATGAACTTAAATCAAACCAATAATAAAACAAATAAATTGTACCATCCATAAGTTAAAACAGTACATAGGGGCCAAAAATGACTTTCCATGACTCCCAACAAGAAACAAATCAACAAAGGCCCCCTTGCATGGTGAAAGACTTGAATAAAATATGGATACAAATCTAAAAAGATGCTCATTCTTCCACACAGTTCAATAAAAATATATAATAAGATGAGAAAAAAAATAATTTCTAAACACAATTTTTCTTTCTGTTGATAAGAGGGGGGCTAAAATCACCTGCTGAATTCCCCATGATTTCCACTGAGCAGTCTCCAAATAGCTCTATTCTGTGGAATATTTCAAGCAAGCTTTCACCATTTCGAAGTTAGTCATCATTATCCGTATAATAAAACTATTGGAGCATACACTAAACTTAAGCTAAGCCTCTGACTCATAATCATCCAACCTGATCTTTAATTATTACTGCCCCTTTGGGGCGATCGACCGAACCCTGCACTCCCAGAAGAAAACAGGACACGGAATGCTAAAATTAAGTTTTTGCAGTGGTATCACCTCGGTGGTTGGTCGGAATTAGGGTTTCCAACCGGCTGGCTGGAGCTAGAGCTAGCACCGACTCCATTTTCTGCTGGGGGAGCGGAACCCCATTTGCCTTCCGTCGAGTCCGATGGTTCTAGCACATGAACGCCGCCATCGCTAAGACCTAGCGCGAGCTGATTGGGTTCGGTGGGATGAGCAGCTACTACTACAGGATATGTGTTGGCACTGTGGGAGAAGTAAAGGAGACCAATGAAATTATCATATATATATATATATATATAAAGCAGGGGCATTTACATACATAGAACACAATTCTTATTGATTTTTTGTACATACCTAAACTTTCATATTTACCCACATAGGACTCTAATCTTTAGTATCACATAAAAAATAACACCATCACTATTTTTTTAAAAGTAAAATACACATTTTAATAATGTGATATGAAAGAAATGAGTGGTTTAAATGTAAAAAAAAGCAAAGTTTGGAAGTTAGAGTATGTAAATAAATCATGTATTTACATATATAACACCTAAGCATTCATATTTACATGCATGCCATTCAAAATTTTAACATCACAATAAAAATACCGCCATCACTATCTTTCTAAAAGTGAAATACGCTTTTTCATACATAAGTTTATGACACAAAAGTGTTATAGATGTAAATATCAAACTTTGGATGTTAGGTATGCAAATACATATAAATTGTTGTGGTTATCCATGCAAATTTCTCTTAAAAAAATGAGAAATGAGAAATGACCAACATACCTTGGTGGTGTTTTTAGATAGGCAGCGGGGCTTATCCGACACCTCAATCGAAGCGCTGAAGAGAAGACACTCACACTTCCGTCTGTGAAAGTTGCATATATCATTTGGCTATCACATGAATACGTGGCGTGTGTTACAGACATCTCCCGTGGGATCCACTGCAGGAGATTTAAGGTACAAATACATATTCAAATTTTTACCAACTCGGATCTAATAAATGCAATCAAATAAAAAGGAGAGCACAACCCACCTGTTTAAGACAGTCCAATTTTGTTGCTTCGTATATTGCGATCTGGGATTCATGAACCACCAAAAACTGAACCTGGTCCTGGTGAAATTGTACCTTCGTTTCCGCAAATGAACCTGACATTCGATTAGGTGGTATCTGCAAAAATTTGCTGGTTTGTTTTTCCCAGGTATCCATTCCCCATACGCACAACTGCCCACAAAGATGAGAATTTTTTATCAGAACAGGAACAGTTAATTTATTTTATTCATAAGATGTAACAGAATATAATATTTCGAGGTTAATACTGCTTTATATAGTTCTCATGAGATTATACTGCAAAAATACCTGAGCATCTACTCCGGAAGATACCAGAACATTGAGAACATTCGAAAATGCGAGGCCTGTAATTCTCTTTTGATGCCCTCTGAGTTTGCTTTTTACCTAATGAATGCAAAAATACAAACAGAAATAGAAATGAGGAGTTCTGATTAATGCAATTTGGTAAAACCATTAGGCTAAAAAACATTGGTTAGTGAGAAGGATCTAACCTCATCGACCCGCACATTATAGATTTGGATGGAGGAATCATCCATGCCTATGGCAATGATATTGTTGTCCTGAGGGTGAAAAGCAAGAAAGGTTGCGGTTGGTGGCGGAGGCATGAAAGTGGTCATTGTCTGCAATAAACAAGATGGAGAGCTTTAGGCATCATGGATGATACAGCAACGAAAATCCACTCACATATTAATGTGTGCACGCTTCTGTGCATTACTGCATTAAATTCATCACAAATTATAATATTATTCTTGAAAAACATTGGCTTGACCCTAAGTTTGAATATCACGTAAGAGGAATCAGTAAGATATAAAATCTCAAAAAAAGAAAATATGATTTTAAAGAGTAGCATGAATTTAATCATACTAGGACTCGTCATAATTATAAAAAGGTTAGAAGCCTTGTGAAGGGTATAGTGTGGAAAATAAAAAGCTAAAAGGTTTGATAATTTTTATTATAAGCTTATACTGAGGAAGAACAAGAAAAAAAAGATGTATTGAATAGTTTATGCATTATAAGTATACGATGGATAATAGTTGAAGATGAAGATATCCAAGAAAGATAAAAATAACACTTTGAGAAACTGCTAAATGAAGTTTCAGAAAAAAAATTATTCTGAAAAGATGTTTTGAAAAATATAATGAGGCATACTATGGATTGATTAAAAAACAAAAAAAATATAGCTATGTCTAGAAATTTATGCATAAATAAAAGCTTTAGATTATGTAAGATGCAGATAAAGATGTGAAGAATTACAAGGAATATTACAGAAATTTGTTTAACAAAACTTTTCAATAAATTTTAAAGTACAAAAGAATGCAAAATTATTTGACAATATGTATTTTGGTATCAACATTTAATAACAATAAGGATGTTTAGATATCTGCTAACTATAAAGGAATAAAATTTATGTGCTATATAATAAAATTATGAAAGTAATGAGAAAAATTGCGTATACCTCAAAGAAACCAAAAAGAAATACTATGGTAGCTTTTTTGTGTAAGATAATTATTGCGAAAGTAAAGCATTAGAGAAAGAATCATCATATGGTTTGTGCTGACTAAAGAAAGCATTGGATTAAGTGTCACAAGAATAGATTTGACGTGCTTTAAGGTACCATTTAAGTTGTTAAGCATATATTTAATAGAATTAAAAATATAAATATAATAGAACACTGATAAGGAATACCAGATGTAAGGTGACGAAAGGCTTCTTAAAAATTGTGTGATTACAACCAGCCGATGTCATTTAATATTGATTACGAAAATGCTTGCAAATAATACCACCAAAGAAAGATGCCTTTCTTTTTATTTTTATAGTGATATGAGAGCACTATATGCAAATTTATAATAATAGAGAAAATTTTTAGAAGAGAAAGGGCTGAAATAAAAATCTGAGTGCACTATATGCAGATCTAGTAGATGTCATATCAACAATAGTTAAGTTACAACTTCTAAAGGTTAGGTGGTTCAAATGAAGAAGTGCCATCATGGTATTACAAATATGTAATGAGCTAGAGATATATGAATCCAAGCGTAGGGTAATAAGAATGTAGTTGATAACTAAATTGAGTATGATGGGAATAAGACTATTAAGATGTTTTTGTGAAAAAAAATTAATCAATAATTACATAAGAGAAATTATTGGAGCGGTTTATAAGAAATATAAAATAACTGAAAAATAGCTTAGGTGGTTTGATTTATTAAATGATGAATTTTTTTGTGTGTTATTCAATAAAGCTCCCCTTACTTACAATAAGGGAATGAATATGATGTTCAAGAACACTAGGATTAACATAAACTACTCTTCAAATACAAAGACCTTCTTAATATGATTTCATCTATCCTATGCCAACACAACCCCCCCCCCCCAACAAGTTGCAGCAAAATATCAGTTAAATCTAGCTTATTTGGCAAAAATATAATCCACTTGCATCGAATTGAAAGCACCGAGTAAATCAATATATAATGACACGCAACTTCAGTATATTTGGTTTGTTCAAGAAAAATAGGATTTATGGGCAATATAAATGACGACATGATTGTCATAGTACAATATCATAAGCTCAGTAAGACATAGCATACCCTCTTAAAAGATTTTTCTTTCGATATCATTTCACATGCAAGGCGAGTAAATGAGCTACTAGCCTTCTAGGGTAGCAAGATCAAAAATGGGGTTACAGGGTATGGAATTTCATGATTAACATAAAACATTCTTCAAAAGTAAGGAACCTTCCTACTGTAATTTTATGCTATCATAGACCAGCACGTACACACACAAAGAGTAGAAAATGCACACAACCTAAGCGTAAATAGAATTAATATGTAAGGATTGAAAAGGAAAGTAAACCTAATAAATATGGATAAAAGATGTTCAATAACATCAGGTTTTAGCCAAATGAAATAAGTCACCTTGAATGTCATCATATTAAAGAGGGATATCTTCCCGCCAGATGCAGACATGACATATGAATCATTCTTGGACAGTGCAAAACAGTGAATAGCTTCTTCGGGATTTATATCACTGATTTCATTGGTCATCAATATGCCACTTGTAGGTTGCCATATCTGTGGCGCCACAGCTGCAGTTGCCTGTAGATAGAACCTTAGTCGGATATTAGATAAATGAAGCATTTGACCTATTCAAACTTGAGAAAAAATGGGCAACAATCACCTTCAAAGTGACATTTCTGTCGGTTTTCTGCCATTTCCATAGCTTGTGAACAGCATTGGATGCTAAAGCCAAAATCGCATGACCTGAATTAGTATAAATCAATCTCGCAACCTGCCGGACCAAAAAGACATCAAAAAGTAAGCTGAGGCATATGAGCATAACGCATCACCTTGAAGTGGTAAAATTTAAAATTCAATAAACAAACAAATGCACAAAACTATTTCAGGTAAGATTTGGGAGTAGATAGACTTAAATTTAAACATATTGCCCAGAAGATTATGTCCTCCGAGAAGAGGATCAAAAGTTCCAATCATGACTGTTTCAAATGGATAATCTTAGCTCAAGAAACTCTTTTGCTGGTGAACTCATCACATAATTATAAAAGACTAAATGAGGCATCATTGTATGAATGCTGCGAATGTACGTCATAACAAATTTCACAAACAATTTAAATTCACCAACCTCACATAATCTGATTGCCCCCACTTCTTCAATACTATGCCAGTACAAAAGCAAATGCAGAGCTCGATAAAAAGGAAATGATGTTAGACTAGCATCAAGATCTTCAAGAAATAGCAGACATCATCATTAACCTTATCATGGTCTGGCTTCGTGAATTTCTTCATCATTCACTCTTGTTGAGTTTTGCATAAGAATTTAGCTTTATTTTCAATAAATTCCAACCATTCATCCTAAACCTGATGCAGCAGCCTCAAACCAAATCTAAGGCAAAACAGATCAGACTGATTCAGTTTAGGTTATCCAAGAACAGCATGGTTAAAATGAACATTAAAAATCAATGTAGTTTCAAAAACAACATTGGTCTCAAGTCAGGTGGGCCACTTGAGGCCCCAGAGCATATTGTAGTTCACTCAAGACACTTAAGGCCTTTACTGGCAGCCCACCTCATGGGATGACCGAATTTTGATGTCTTGGTTTTATATCTTTAAATAAGTTTAAAAAACAGGCATCTGAAAGACTGGATGCATTCTTTCTATCAAAAACCATGTAATAAATTATGAGATTGATTCGACATTGATTTGAAACTTGCTTGGATGGTAAGCCCCCTTTTCTCTCCTCTTTTCTCTGTATCAACTCCCTCATTTCTACACTCTCTTCCTCTTTACTTCTCATTTAATTCTTAATGGCTTAATTTTCATGGCCATCTCACAAAATCTAATGTAAGATTTCCATAGCCACCAGCAAAAAATTCTAATCATAAATCTCCATAACACACCTTTGTTTCCATGCCAAGTGACTTTCTCTTTCCTTTCTAATCATACTTGTTAAAAGAAAAAGGCACACTGGCACAAATGGCTGGGTAGAGCCGTGGTGCACGCACAACCCATGGAAAACACCTCAAAAAGTAAGACAAATCAGCGAACAACACTCCCACGGTGCAATATTTATAGCACAACACATTATTTTAACAAAAAAATGCAAAAAAAAAATGAAAGAGGAAAAATGTCCTAAGAATACCAAAAAGTCTAGAAAAAAAAACTATACAAATATAAAATCAAAGGTTATGTGCTAGAGAAATAAAAATCAAATAAACCAGAAAAACAAACTTATAATACTAGCAAAAGCGAGCAAAATATATTTCAAAGAACTAACTTAGATTTAGATAAATTCTCCTAATAAAATCAATCAATTACAACAACAATAATTGAATTCAAAGAACTAATTTAAATTTCAATAAAGTCTCCTAATAAAATCAATCAATTCCAACAACAACGATTGAATAATTGTCAATTGAATAAACAAAATTTTACTCATTCTCTAAAATAAAAGATAAAAAATAAAAACTTAACGTTGTGTGTGTGTGTGTGTGCAGAAGTCCTGATCTCAAGGCCTTGCATATGCAGAATGCATGCTTGTGTGTGTGTGTGTGTGTGTTTATTAAAGAATGGTCAGAGACTGTGATATGAGCCCCCACCACCCTTATGTGTCTAACCACTCGATCCTGAGCTGCAAGACAGATGCATTCAAATGGGTTCAAACCCGTGGCCCTAGCTGCAAGACAGATGCACTCAGATGGGCTCAAACTCGTGACCCTAGGGGACTTAGAACTGACTTCGCAGATGTTAACCAAAAAGCCACGGCGAGCGGCACAATATATATTTAGGGTTTAGGGCTTAGGGTTATTTTGTTCTTAAAACAATTTTGACTACAATTAATCAATTTTAGATCAACTAAATTGCCTATGATGTGCTCAATCTTTCAATTTACTAATCCTAAGCCCGCTATAATCTAAGTTTTATATAATATTTTAATTTAATTTATTTTAGCAAAGGTTTTATTAAATATATGTTATATGAAAATAGCATGCACTTAAATACCTTATTATTATAGGTGCGCTTGCGTGCACTAATAATAAGTTCAACATAACAAACAAAAATATTTTTTAATCATTGATTTTTTATTAGTATTTTTCAATTTCTTGACATGAGCACTTCCATAGTAGCCTCATATGTTTAATTATAATAAAAGCAAATTGATTCCCTTATTAATTTGATTTTTCTAAGCATCTGCTTTTATAGTTTCATCAAATAATCTAATTGTATAACATAATCCGTGTCTTCTTTCTTCTTTGGTTTCAATAGCAAGTACTATAGCAAATTATAATAGCAATTTCAACGAGATTTTTGTAAAAAAAAATTTTGGTTCCTCTAGATTTTTTTAAGTATTAGGAGATGTGTGTGACTCCTGCAGCTATACTTTTACAAGATGTGATTTTGATCATATAGCCCAATTCTTGTATGACAGATCGTGATTCAACTCTTCAACAAAAAATTTTGATTTTGTATGAGGTAATAGGGTTATGAAATCAAACTGACTTTAGAATTAGCTGAATTGAGTAGAGTAAACAGAGTATAACACCTGTATTTCTTAACTTTTACTCAAAAACATTCAATATTTTACTTAATAGTACATTCCCTTAATTTAGAAGAAATTGTAATAATATCTTTCTAATATTGATAATTATTAAACTCACAGTAATAAAACATTAACTAAAAATTAAGTATAAGATTTTTTGTTTAATCTAGAGTTCTACAGGCAAAACATTTTGAAAATTACGACATGCCTTCATAATCAATTTCTTTCATTTGTTGAATAGGCTAATAGCACAACAAGTTAGGAACTAGATTTTTTTTTTGCATGGAATTTTATAGCGGATAATGTTTTTTAATGATGGGCTCTACTTGAGGGCGTCCAAGGTAAATCTTTATTAGTTGTTGCTAATGTCTATGAATTTTAGAGAAATCATAACTCTTCTTTTCAGTATAGCTGCATATGCCCATGAATTTCAAGATTACCCTGTCTACCTCATCATTCAATAGCATTGCTCATTTTTTTCTTTATTTGTCATTACATAAAAGAGATTTGAATTCAAACACTCAAATCATGCATATTATATTTCCTTTTTAGTTGTTTTTGTGTACGAAAGTAATTTTTCATCCATGGCAAACCTATAAATCATCTCCTCTATTTATACCTAACATGTCATAAGATCCTCGAAGAAATAGATCAATAAACTCTTTCACATATTTCTATATGGTATCATCTCCTTTTTAGTTATTTTTGTGTAGGAAAGTAATTTGTCATCCATGACAAAACTATAAATCATCTCCTCTATTTGTACCTAACATATCATTAGATCCTCGAAGAAATAAATCAATAAACTCTTTCACATATTTCTATATGGTATCAAAGAAATTCCCTACGCTCTTCCTCAAAATTTTCCCCATATTCTCCTGTTCCATCCCTTTGCATGATTGAGATGACATCTAATCTTGTTCTGTTTATCCTAATCAAAAGGACCATCTTATCAAAGATAATAGGTAAAACTATATTCAATAGTCTCAATTAGCAGAAATGATTATTTGCGGGAAAGGCAAGGAAGATCATATTAAAAAAATTAGTTGATGCACCAAATGAAAAATACCAAGTTTTGGACATATAAGGTGGAAAATAGTATGGCACTGTCATGGCTAATGAATTCCATAACAAATGAAATTGAAGAAAAATTTCATGTACTATGAAACCACCAAAAAAATTTGGGATGGGGTAGAAGAGATCTATTTCAACGTTGCTCAAACCTTATTCAAATCAAGAGCACTCTATAGGATCTATGACAAGATGACCATTCTATCACAGTCTATTTCAACTCTTTTGCTCATTGTTGACAATAAGATGGTCGTGATGCAAAAAGCGTGTTGGAACAAAAAAGGATGTCCAAGTTTCTATGAAGATTAAAAAAATTCCAAACAATTTTCATAAGGGAATCTTAAGCATAAACTCACTTCCCAAAATTTATGAAGCCTTCTCTAAGATTCCAAGAGGAAAAAAAAAAATTAAAGAAAGATAATATTGGCGACACCCAATAAGTCACGAGAATAACTTTGCCCTTGCAGCCCATATAACCAAATTCAACTATAGGGATGAGACATATAAAAAGATAAACAAACCATAAAGCAATCATTGTCATAAAACAAGACACGATAAGCTGATAACTATTGAAAAGATAAACTGAAAAAACTCCTACCTAAAAATCACAAACAATATTAAGAATGTGTTTGTTTTAGTTGTGGTTGTGCGAAATTTCTGTTTAAATGCTATTCTGAAAAATTTGTTGTTTTAAAGTTGGTGTTTCAGAAGCAGTTGAACTATTTGAAAATTTTGATTTTGAAAGTGCTAGCTGTGGATAAATGTTTGAAATACCCTTCTGTTCATATTACATAAAATTTTTATTACACTTGATGTTGTTGGAAAGAGAATTAACTGATTTTGGTATATTTGTATGGCTATAAAAAATTTTGATCTAATTATTTGTTTTGTGTGTGTGTGTGTGTGTGTGTGTGTGTGTATTAAAGTTTATTTCTGAGATATTTCTAGATTTATATAAAAGTAATAAATCTTTTTATATATAGTTCATGATAAGTATAATAGTATATAAATAAAAATTTTGGGGTATGTGTGCAATACAAGCTACATTTGGATGTTGAGAATCTGATTGAAAAAGTATTCAAAAACAATAAAATTCAAAATTCAAGTCAATGACTGCAAATTCATAACGAAACTCCAAAATGGTTCATAACAAAATTCCAAATTGGTTGGATTTCATTTGATTTCATTTACTTCACTCATATTTAAGCTAAGCATAGCAATAAATTTCCATGGACTTAAAAAAAACGAAAAAAAGGAGAGAACCGATACAAGAATTCACAGAGGATATGAAGCTAAAACAAAGCAGAGGAGAAGGCGTTGTCGGTGGACTCCTAGGCCTGACGCCGAAGGGAAGTAAAGGGCTTCTTCTACTATTGCAGCAGCAGCGGTTACCCTGCTTGGAAGAGAAATAAGAGCGGAGGAGCGGAGATGAATTGTAAGAAGATCTCAAGCAATACAATGTCGACGACCAAGGCGAAGCGAGGGTAGAATTGCGAGCCGAGGGTGATTGTTTATTCATAAACCGCAAAACGCTGGCCACCTTCCGCATTTGCGAAAGCACAATAATGCCAAACCGCGTTCGGGACCGGATGACCTAAACACACGAATCAAACACCCTAAAACGCCTGTTAGGTTGAAAACATGGTTTTAAAAGCTCAAACAATCACACCCTAAGACTTCAATATCATCTAAATTAACTCTATTCAACCAAAAAATAAACAAATTCCTCCAAATACACAACAAACAGGAACATCTAAGAAAAAACCTTCAAACCACTACATTGCCATGAGCTCAATTTATGTTGTTCAAAACAGTAACCCTCTAAACACTAATAGTTACATCTAAAAAAGCAAAAACAAGAATTATCAGCTCAGTTGCTTCTTATCAAATAATTGGTGATGATACAATTTTTTATAAGTATAAACCTAATTCTAGATATTTTAATTGCATATGCACCCCACTTATATTTCTTGGCATTGATATTACCATACTTTCAAATGACACTATGTTTAAAATTTCCACTTCATGCTCCAAAATTCGATTGAAACCTTATTCCCAATTATAAAAATATAAAGAATTTTAATTGTGTTTCTACTTTCCTCAAAACATGTGTAAATTTCAAGTCTTGAATTTGGGGGAAAAATGGTATTAAGAAGATGATTGAAGATTTCTTAAAGAAAGATGAACCCTAGAGGCAATCCACAAAAAAAAAAATGAAGTTTCATCTTATAGTATGAATTATGAGAATCTCATCATGTTATAATAGCACAATCACTTGGATCATCCAAAGTTCATATACTTAGAAATATTGCTCCCTACCTATTTCAAACAAAATTAGTAGCATTATTTGATTCTTGTTGGCTCAAAGCTAAAAATATGACAGACTTCGCTACATTTAGGTTTTGTTTGGGAAACATGTTCTCGTACCAATGATCGAAGCTAGGGAAACATAACTCAAATGAGAAGTGTCGAACTCCTCTAGGGTGAAGAAGAAAAAACGAAAATCCGAGAGGGAGAGGCAGCGGGCACCTCTGGAATTCTTAGGGCAACGCGGGTCACGGACGCGGGACACGGGGGAGTACTGGCATCGAAGTCTATTAACAAAACCTCGAACACGGGTGCGGCAGCAAAACGCGTGGAAAACGTTCTTTCCAAACAGTGTGGCGGCGTTTTCAAAACACAAAACGCTGTCGCACCCTAATAAGCTGCCCCAAACAGACCCTTAAATGGCAAAGGTTCGCTAGTAAACCCCAGCATGTTTTTATTTTTTATGTTGGTCTTTTTCGCATATTTTTGTGCCCACAATTAAATATTAGTGAACCTTCGAATTAGAAAGAAACACCTTGGCAAAGGACATTAATTTGCTCCACAATTGAGCAATTCTTGAAGACTGATTAGAGCACAAGTAACTAACTAGGGCATAACTTTCCACAGCACTCATAATTTGCCAAAATACATTGCCTCTAGAAGCTTTTGTTACGGTGTTTTACTAGTATCATGGCTTGAAGAAGTGACGCATTTTATAAAGCCTAACCATATAAAACGTATCAAAATAATTTAATAATAATCTATGTAGCCCTTTGATAATTAGAAGAACACAATGCAATTTAAAAAAAATAACAGTGAACAATAAATTCAAGGCTTTCATAGCTTGATCATTGTTTAATAACAGGATCCAAATAATACTTGCTGAAAAGAAAGCAATAGTTAACTTTGCATGTAAGTAAAACATTTAACACTCTAACTAGTGTGTTGCGTTAGACATAAATAAGACAAACAATAAATATCAAATCTCTATAAATCGTATAGAGACAAGCGGCACAAGAAATCCTCACCTTTACGGCAAGTAGATTATCTGGAAGCCTAAGAGAACAACACTGAGATGGTTCATTGATTTCCGTAAGTTTCCATATCTTAGATTTGTCAACTGACTCATCAATAATTTTTGGCTTTACATCAGCAATATTACGATTATCACCATTCTACAACAGTACCAAGAGATTTTGGTTAAACTCCAACAATGCAAAGCAAGATATAAATTCAAGGCAGGCTAGATTTAGAAAACATATAAAAAATACAGACAATCAACAGCAGGATGATCTATATTACCAATCCAACAATAGGGGCAACCATGCTACTACGATCAGCAATGGCAACACTAATTCCAGGCATAGCACTCACAGCACCCAAAGAGCTAATAGTCGGTGCCTGCAGCATTAGAGGATGGTTGTATCTGTTTAGCTGGAGTATATAAAAATACAATCAACAATAAAAATAATATAAAGGTCCAAAACATCAAGTAAATAGCGATAACCAACCTTTGCCTCAGAAACTGATCTTGCAACACTGTAAAGTCGACCTTCAAATGAACGAAGCAGTTGAAATCCCTCAGCATTTGCCAAAATCTTAATACAATTGTCACCAGTAGAAACTGCTAGAAGTGATCCTAATTTGTTGAAGCGTATGCGTGGAGAAGCCTAATGAGATTTCCATGCAATAAATTGACATCTTAACAAAGGAATATCCTAGAAAAAATTAAGAGTCAAGATAAAAAAGATCAATCAATTAAATTATTACCGACAATCCACCCTCCGCATCAGTTGTTGTCAGAATGTTAGTGTTGTCCATATCCCAGAACTTGACCGAGAACTCATCTCCAGCAGCCAAAAATCGATTTTTTGTTGTATCAAATTGCACAACACCCATTGATCTTTTCCTGAAACCAGAATATGTTCTCTTCACAGAACCTTCACTTTCATTCCACTCAACAATATATGAATCTCCATCTTTACTGGTACCACATGAGAATAACCTGCATATGTGCATGCACAAAACCAGAATTTTTCACAAAGAGTAATGGCAAAATTAACAAAATAGATGATAGCAATCATATCAAGCCAGGTCATATAATGAATAATAATAGAGATCAGCAACCTTGTTCCATCAGCACTATAGGCCATGGTAGTACACCATTGACCAGGTGCTGTGTAATCCACTCTTGAGCCCCCATTATCATACAACCAAGCCTTTATTTTGCCATCAAGGGAAGTGGAGAAGATAAACTGAATAAAAGAGATTGAAGGTTCAGAATGACTTCATAAAGTACAATAAATTATGTATCCAAACCAACGATCTAAAAGATGTGGAGGAAATTACATGAATATTTTCTTTTGAATGCGGGCAAATGGAGTAAACAGGGGCCTCGTGACCTTCGTAAGTATACTGTACGGCACCAGTTGTGGCATCCCAAACCTGCAGATACAAGATTGTCAAGAATCGGTTCATAAAAATTTTCAAGTCTAACCATCATGCCGGTGAATCATATAAACCTTGATAGTTTTGTCATCTCCACAAGTCACAATGCACAATTGCTTGTTCGGTTGAGAGAAAGCAATGTCATTTACCCCACCACTATGGGCATCAATCTGATAATCAAGGACGCCGCCAAAAAAAGGGGCAATAATGAATGCTGTTTGTGAGCAAAGATTGCTATGTCCAAATGAAAAAAAATAAGTGATAAAAGTACCTCCAAGTGTTGTAATACATCATCACGGCCATTGTAATTGTACAAGTGCACAAGGTGCTTGGAATACGCAATACCTGAGTGAAGAAGGTCAGCTTAAAATATTTATCAAACATACTTAGAATTTTTAACTAATTTGCTCCAAGAAGATGAATGATTTCCAAAACTTCTCTAAAGTTATATACAGCTGTAAAAGCCGCGCATGCTGCATCTAAAATATTTAATACATAAAATCTTTTGAACAAAAAGGAAATGACCAGTTTCACATTTTAACTAACCAAACTGATTGCCATCAGGACTCCAAAGAACGCGGTTAACAGATATGGCAGGATCCTTAACCAAAGCGGACTGATCACCATAACATCAAAAAGGATACAGTTAATCATAAAGAATCAAGGAAAACTACATGCAAACCCGAAAAAGTTCAAAATACCTGCAGGGGAGTTGAGCATGCTGAAAGTTCCCAGACTTTAAAATTTTTATAAGAGAGTCTTTCTCGAGAGGAAACCTCCCATACAGCAATATCACCAACATTGGTGCCAACTGAAGAGAAATGCTAATGGTCAATCCCAAACCCTTAAGTTACAAGATATAACACAGTTCCATTAGAATTAAAAAAGGACAGCCGAGTAAACAAAGCACTAACCTAGAAGAAGGGTTGGCTGAGAAGGATGAAAATCCATGCTCATTACACTAGACCCTTGAGTTAAAGTCACAGCTAAATTCTTTGGCAACTCGTCAGTATTGAATTGGTTCCTAGGAATGCTAGCATATCCTATGGGCAAGTGAGCATTGGGTAGGGCAACCTGTGGCGGTCACAAATTAAAGGATGTTACGCATTTATAAAGAAGCATCTAGTTCACTTGAAAAAACTATAAATAAAAGTTCCCAGTGAGAGATGCTATAAAATGGTTAACTCGAATAAAAGGAAGAATCAACAAGCTACCTCCTCAGATATTCCCAAAGGGCGTGGCCTTTTAAGAACATGCTCTGAATCTGCAGAGTGATAATCCACAGGAGGGTTGCTGTTCGGTGTCACAGGGCGCTTCAACAGAGCAGCTACATTGATTAACAAAAGGCTCTGAGTATGACATTGAGAAGTCCACAATAGTCCGACAATAATGAATGTTTGATGGGAAAATGTTTCACATTTTGAATAACTACATTAAAATAAGGAAGTAACTTGCAGTGCCTCGAGACACTATACAATAAAAGAAAACCATAGCGACATAAAATAGGTTTTATAAGCAATAGTTAGACTAGCAATGTTGTACGCATTTAGAGTATAACAACAAATTAGTCACTAAAAGCAAGTTTATATTATCAAAAATAGACATCAAAATGGATATTTGTAAAGGTAACATGGATAAAATAAAAAATAATTATATTATAGACATTATGGATGTAGCACTAATCAAAATTAGGGTGATTAATAATACCACTAGAGATCTAGGGGATCTACAACAACAGACAAACAATGGACAAATAAGGAGAGTAGATGAACTAATATGAAAGAAATAAGAATAAAATGAATAGACCAAATGCGTTACAGCTGAGGCCGTCTAAAAAGACTAGTGGAATAGAGGCTTTATTTTTCAATAGTAGCCAGAAATGAGAAATAGAGGATAAGAGTTCCTAAGACTATTAAAATATTTGTGATCGATTAATGCTGAAAATGAATATAAGCTGCACAAATCACAGTAAAAAAATAGGCTATTAAAATCTGAAACAAAATTAAGCCAGCATGATATGAGCACATGGCTAAAAGGTTAAGGCAACTCTTAAGCACCTGAACTGGGAGGAGCAGCAAGGCCAAGAGGACCACCCGAAATAGCTGGATGCGGCATAGGAGTGCCATTGGATGCATTTGCCATCCAACCAGCAAGAGGCGTTGGAAGATTTGTTGCTTGTGGCTGAAATGGCTGAAAAATAAAAAAGATAACAAAATAAAAACAAAAATGCATCATGTTCTCCATATCATTAACTTCGTGCCCTCGTATAAAGCTCTCAGAGATTTACTAATCACCGTTATAACTCCACCCATTGCATGCGGACCTAGTTGAGGAAATCCCCCCTGTTTAGGCATCACGTTCATAACAGGAGGAGCAGGAGATGCCACTCGTGCACCATTCGGTTGAGAGCAAGAATGATCATAAAATAGTGTTTTGATATCTGGGTTTGGCCTCGGATTTTTACACAGTTGATGCTGCCAATTCAAACTGTCCAAAAAAAGCCATTGGAAAACCACAAAACCAGAGCCGCCCGAGAAATAAAGCTTTCTTAAAATATCCTACCTCTGATTGATGAGCGTCCTCAGTCTCGAATTCTTAAGGTTTGGGAACTGCAGCTTGTCACGGAACAAAGGATTAGCCTCTATCAGCTTCTTAAGCTCGGAGAGCATTACGGCCCTTGCTGATTTGGTATCTCCATATTTGGATAGCTGCTCATTTTCCCTATAAAAAGAAACAAAATAAAAAAGGATATCTTATGGCGCCCAAAATTAAATAATTCAAGGGCAATACCTAAAATTATCGAGGGTCAGGAGCTGGGTGATCTCCTTAAAAAGATCCTCGTTAAAAGCAGCGAAGACCTTGAGATCCTTAACCAGTATATCCACAGCCTTCGACCGTTCTTTCCTGCAAACGCAGCACCCAGGCAACCCAAAAATAAGAAACAAACAAAAATCAATAAAGCCATTAAAACGAGAAACTTCTGCAAACAAGATTTAAATATACGAACTTATCCAAAGCCTCGAGATACTTCTGCTTTCGAATCTCAAAAAAAATCTTCATCGAATACCGGTTATCGTCCACCTTGGTAAACCCCGAGAGGTACCTCTCCACCTCCTCCCAGTCCCCGCCGAGCACCGTCTCCTCAAAGTGCTTCATATTGAAGAAAAAACCCGACTCCTGCTCCAACCTTCACAAGCCACGTGCTCAAAATCAAAACAAATTCATGAAGAAAAGAAATTCCTGGATTAAAAACAAGGGCTCAAAAAGAGGGGTTCATCAGATTCCTTACTTATGGACCGTCTCCTTGAACTTCTCCTCTTCCAAGAACTGCAGTATCAGGAACACGAGCTCTCTGCTGAGAGAACTCATGGCCACTAGAAAAACTGCGAAATCAGGTCTACTTCGGATCGGAGATCCTGTGGTGGTGGTGGCGGCTGGATCCTACCTGGCCGATTCGGATCTAGTGGTGGGTTCAGCGAAACCCTCCGGATAGATCACAGGAGACGCCTTTTCCGATTAAGGTTTAAGAGAGAGAAAACATGGTGGAGAAAAAAGAGGAAATCGCAGGCGAAAGCCGCAAGAAGAAGTGAGAACGATAAGAGAGCTGTTGGGGTTTGCGGTGGGGTATGCGCCCTTTATGTAAGAATAGAAGTCCCCTCAGCTGATATGGACTGAGCGAATAAGTCCGTGAACTTATATGATAAGTCATTTGACGGTTCACTGTGCTTATCTCGCATTACTTATCCCCGAGTGCGCTCTTTCAGAGGGATCGAGGAAATTTCCAAAAAAAAAAAACAAAAAAAGTTTACTGGTTGGGGCACCCACCCAAAGATGGCCAGGAGACTCCGAGACTTTTTAAGTGGTCCGCTTTTTTGGTCGGTAAACGTAGTCTCCTGTGGAGAAGCCAGTAGATTTTCTCGGTGCTATCCAAGCTAAACACACGAATCTCCGAGACATCGAAATTGGAATAACAACGCAGAAAGTCATTCTTTTTATATTTATTTTATTACTTAATAAATCTTCGTCTTCTCCTCAAATTATTTAGGATTTTACTTATAAATCGCATTATTTTAATATCTTTTCATATTCAAAATAATTTTTTTCAATATTTACATATAGAACATTTGGATTTTTAATATTATAGTAAAAATCTAATTGTATGTCGAAAATGTGACT
>NEWO01000027.1:242761-297684 GCA_003013225.1 Phalaenopsis aphrodite
AGAAAGGATATGTTATAAGTGTGAAACTAGCAGCCCTGAGTAGCTCATGTCGCCCTAGCTTAAGGGTTGAAGAAAGGACCTTTATGGTACATGTTGGGTCTGCAGCGACCGAATGTGCTAGCCGAGTTGTTGGAGATGACCAACAACCACATATCGATTAAGGAGTATAACTCCACCCACATTTGCTAGAGTGTCGTCCTCCACCCATCTTCCGCAGGAGGGAGCCCCCTAAATCATAAGGTGAAGATTGGGACATGATTTTTGTCTTTTCGCACGTTCTTGATATAAAGATACAAAACCACCCTATGACTACAGGGTGATCAACATAGCATACAACTGTGGGAGTCAGACTTGATATCCTAACCAACGACCGGCTCTGTATATTGAGCGCCCGCTGCCCAACCATCGATTACCCAAGACAACACTGTTGAGAGTTTCGATGGACAAAATTGTGTAGGTCATCTAAAATAAAGATTATTTCAGGAGAGTGAACCTAATGAAAACTAGAGCTTACCTTTGGAACCCTAAGAAAATATCACCCCCACCATCGGTGACCAAGGCTTTGACACAGAAAAATGCTAACCTCCAATGTCTGATATAGAAGTTGATCAAGGAAGGGAAGCTTAAGAAGTTTGTAATTACAGGAGCAATGACCCAACAATAGGGGAAAGCTCCGGTAAAAGTAATTTTGGATGAGTTAGTCCAAGCCCATGCCATCCACATTGTCCACATAGCTCCCGCCATCTTTGGAGGATGTGGAAACTCATCTTGCCAAGCTAGCATGAAGAGGCTTTGTTCAGGAGAATAATGTGCAGCCACGATAGCTCCCTAATGCAACTCGCATCCCCCAATCACCATCACTGATGAGGAATTGCCACCTATGGGGAATCCCTATAATTACGCTATCTTCGTCAACGTGTTGATTTGCCACTACCATATTGGTAGCGTTTTTACTAGCACTAGAAACTCTATAAACATTCTATTCAAATCAATGTTTGATAAGATGGGTCTTGAAAATGGTCAATTGACAGCAGCAGCGAGCCCACTATATGATTTTTCTAGCGAGAGTTGGGAATCATTGCTCTGGTGTTCACTCAGGGAGAAAATGATAAATAGTACTAGCGCTACCTACCATCGAATGATAGATGTATTATTTTCAAAGCAAAATATGGGGAAAAAAAGAGGAGTATATGGATGATCCACTAATAAAAAAATTTAAATGTACAAGCAACAGAGAAAAATCTAAAAGAAACTGTTGAAAGACATGAGAAATCTAATATGAGGCTAAACCCACTCAAGTGTACATTCGGGGCATCCACAAGAAAACAAAAGTCAATCCAAAAAAGGTGCAGGCGTTGATCAAATGTCATCCGAACGAAACACTAAGGAAGTACAAGCACTGATCGACCCATGATGACCTTGGACAATGGAGTTTGACATACACGATTTTACTGCGTTTGATTTATCAGGCTTAGCCTTCATATGGTTTCGAGTTTCTAGAATAATTTGGATCATGTTATTCTTATGTGAAACTGGGTAGCGTGCTTTCACATTAGCATCATGAGCATTTTTAGATGCCCCATACCACAAAACCTTTATAAGATCAATAATTTTGAAGGTATGACGCATATTTCATATCGAATGAGAGATAATATGTCATGTCCTCTCACACTTTGATTACACCGGAAGAGGAGGATGACCTGAGCATTTACATGACTAGCAGCAGCGCTGCCTACAAGATCAACCCCGATGACTATCAAATTATTACACCCCATATAAAATGATATAATCTTAAATAATGTTGCAGGTTGTGATATGTCATATAGATTCCACTCATACATGTTTTTTTTTTTTTTAGATTTTACCTATATTAGTAGTTATTTATTTATTTTTTATTTTCATTTCTTTTATTATCCACTTTTAATTGTGTATTGTTATTTTTTAAATAGATTTTCATAAATCAAATAAAGATATTAAAAAATAGTAATAACATATCAGATTTACATGTAAAATATTTATCTATAACAAATTAACATAAAATTTTACAGGTAAAATATTTCATGTAGCCCGACCCCACACAGTGGGATTAAGGCTTTGTTGTGTTGTTGTATATCAGATTTGCAAGTAAAATATTTATCTATATCAAATTAACATAAAATACTCTCTTCTTCTATTTCTTTGATGTATACATATTTTTTTTAAAATTTTATAACAAAAAATTCAAACTAAAATTTTAAGACTAAGGCAAATATTTTAAAAATAACAGAAATATAGTTTAATGAACATTTTTCATAAAAATATATTGGCTAAACTTCTACATTTAAAAGATAATATAAATATGTTCAAATTAACTTGTTTTAATAAATATTTAAAAATATTTCTTGGAAAAAAATCTATATTCATGAGCTTCATATATATAGAAATATATTTTTATGCTTATAGTTTAAAATAGGAATAAATACATACATACGACCGAATTCTTTTGTATTTACACATCCAACACATAACTTCAATTTTTACATACATGCCGCCTAACAATGCATGAAAAAATAGATAAAATAGTGATATTTTTAGGTGATAACAGAGATTTGGGTGGTATAAATGTAATAGCTAAAATTTATGTGTTGGATAAGAAAACAACCTTTTTAAAATATTATAATAAAAATACTAAACATATAAATACATTTTTCTTAACTAGTATTTAAATTAAAAAAAAAACCAACCATTCATGTAAACAAAATAATTACTTATCAATTAAATTAATTCATACATAAATTACATAAATCATATAAAAACAAAATATTTTTAAAGAAAATTTACCTCAAATAGAATTTCCTTCAAACGACCCATTTTAACCGGTGACCAATCCAGTCAAAATCGACCGTTAAACGGCGACTGGCTAACTTCGACCTTTAGAACGACTATCTAAGTAAAAATCAACCCTTTGAACACTTATTTTGTTTGTTTTTAACTTTTTTAAATGTCGGCTTGTTAGAAAAATAAAATTAATGTCGGTTTTACAAAATTCGTCCAGCAAATCCTAGTGATAAAAGTCTTAAAAGTTATTGTCAAAATCATATACCAAATATTTGATATAAAAGGAAATGGTATTCGAGTCCAATAGGCCCCAAATACCATTTCCCTTATGCGCTCGAGCACCTATGATATTGATGGGGCGTGCACCATGTGCCTAATATTCTAGAGCACCCGCGCCATGATGGGATCGAATCATTAACCGAAAATACTTAAAATGACCTCGCCACCAACAGACCAATGCTTGCGGCACAACTAATGATATATAATAGCCTCATATCATTCATTTTGAATATATATATATCCAGCTCACCATCCTTTGAAAGATGGGACATTGACAGAAAGCCACCATGTCAAAATTCAACAAGACTTGAACGTTTCTAAACATAAATTAATAATTACTGATTAGCGCGCACGTTCACATATTTCAATGCATTGGTTAAAAGGAAGATTTACATACATACCACCCAATTCCTATATATTTATATATCTAACAACTAAACTCAAAAACTTTTAACACACTCCAATTTACCTAAGTTTTAAAATGTGCATTTCACTCCATAAAGGTTAGTGAAAACAGTGGTATGTTACAGATTTGGGTGATATAAATACAAAAAAAATAATATTTAAAAGTTTGATATGTAGATAATAAAAAGTCTCCATATCACTCTTTAAAAGTTAAAACCGTGACATTTTTTATGTAATGTGAAACATTTAGGTGATATAAATGTAAAAAAATAAAATTAAGTGTTTGTGGATACATAGGAATTGGGTGGCATGTATGTAAATGCCCCAAGTAAAGAAAGAAAAAAGAATTCATATTTGCATCAAATTGGGAATATATAAACTTCTTAACTATTGCAATAACTAGTGCTACAAATGTGTGAATTTAAGATCAAAATTTCATATTATACATGAGTGCATCAAAATTTTCTCAAATCTAAAGAAGAGCAAAACCCTCCCTCAACCTCTCTCTAATTCCAGAAACACATGAAACCGTGTTAAAATCAGATGGCGCTTTGCTCCATCTGAGAAAAGAAATGATAAAAAGAAAGGAGCTACTTGGACTATTTATTATTAGGAGGGTATAGAAGTTACTTGGAGAGCTTCAGATAGAGTTACAGACAGCTCTTGCCGGCGTCGATTCGTGTATAAGATCCAGAAGAGGAGGCAGAGAATAACACCCATGGAGATGAGAAGAAGGCCAGTATTGACCATGCTGAGATCACGCTCCAGATAATTACAGTAGTCGCTGGTAATAGTGTTAAAGGATTCACGAACAAACTTACAGTCCTGTAGGTTCAGAAGCAGTGGAGTGTAGTGTTCAAGCGCATAGCTTGCATTTACGGCCACAACCAGCTGCAGATAGACATTAGGAGTAATCCTTCCAAAACCAGTACAGGAACCTGATTCTGAAACTGCGCATATATAGTCTTTCCACACCTGTAAATTTTATAATGGAGGTTAGTTAACTCACCACAGTTAGGCATGCTAGAAGAGCTCCCTGTCTCAGAATAGCTGGTGCTCAGCTTGTAAGTGGTTCGTATTTGATTCATTTAAGATAGCGGCTCGAACACAAAAAAGAATTTTTTTAGTTCAATTTATAAACGAGCCGAACAAAAACAGACTTTATTTGACCGTGTTTGCTCATTTTAACTCAAATTAATCAAATAACTTTAAAAATACTTAGTGTAATCTTTTATATTAATTTTTATGCAGCTTTAAGAAAAAGGAGAATTTATATATGTAGGGCACAATTCTTATGCATTTACATATCTCACACCTATACTTTCAAATCTACCGCACCGCACTCAAATCTTTAATATAATATCAAAAAATAGCATTATTACCTCTTTTTAGAAGTGAAATACACATTTTCATGCATAGGTTTAAAGCATCAAAATGCTATATATATAAATATAAAAGTTTAGGTGTGAGACATGTAAATACAGAGAATTGTGTGCTACGTATGTAAATTTCTCTTTAAAATAATGTAAAATTTATATATATTTTTAATTATTTAACTTAAATTCGACAAGCTAAAATAAACAACATAATTTGAATCGAACGAACACAAACACGCTATTCAAAAGTCATTTTGAACACAAACCAATTTAGAGGAAAAAATTTTCCAAACGAGCCGAACACAAACAAATATTAGGCTCACTCAATATAGGCTTGCTTACATCCCTAACAAAAATAATCCATTTTTATACTTTTTGAATAAAAACAACAGAGGTTATACCAAAGAAGCATTGCTGAATGAAACTTCGTTAGACCGGCAATATCGCGGCTCGAGTTTGGAATCATATGGAGAGCAGAGAAGTGGCATTACAGGTCCAGACTGATTGAAGTGGTTGGAAGATTGAGAGGTTGAGTGGTTTGAATTTGTGGTTGATCGAATTACTGAGTTGACTACACTGACTAGCTGGAGAACAACTTGTTTGCTTTGGAACAATGTACGATCCGTCGTTTTGGGGTCGATGCAGGGAAGAATGTTGCTGAGTGCTGACTCAGTGTGAGGATAATGAGCCCATTCATTCATGGCAGTGCAAGTATCACCTACAGTGCTGATACAGAAAATACCTAAACTTTCATATTTACATGCAGCACTAAGGTCTTTAATATCACATCAAAAACAGCATTGTTATCATTTTTTAAAGTCAAATACAACTTTTCATGTATAGGTTTAAAGCACTAAGAGCTATGTATGTAAATATCGAACTTTAGGAGTGAGATACGTAAATACATAAGAATTGTGTGCTAGATATCTATTTTTTTTTTCCAATTACAGAACTTCAGAACACACAGACTGGAATGAAAAAAGCACTGATTGGGCAATTGAAGGACAATAAACAATGCATGATTCAGATATAGATATGGATGAAAATCAATCTCCGAGTAATTCCTAAACGGAGATGATTCTGTTTCGTTTTATTCTTATGGGCATTTAAATACATACCACCCAATTCCTATGTATTTACTTATCCAACGCCTAGAGTTTAATTTTACAATTATACCAAGCAAATCTTTTATATCACATAAAAAAATATCATCATTTTAACTCTAAAAAATGAAAGACACCTTGTATGTATAGATAAGGTAGTATGTATGTAAGAAAATTAAGTTTAGGAATATATTTAAAGGAATGACCGGAGGCTATTATACGAGCCTCTCATAACGTGCCTAACAATTCAAGTATCACGTGTTTAAGGCCAACTGTGTCAGGGGGGATTCTATCCCCCAAACTGAGGGGTCTTACATCGAGGATGTCAACCAACAGGCCAAGGTATGTGGCGAACACACACACACACACATATACATACATACATACATACATACATACATACATACATACATACATACATATATACATACATACATACATACATATATATATAAGCAAACAATTTATAGTTTTCAAATGATAGGTAGGTTTAGCAGAGTTCAAAAATTTTTAAAGATCAATGAAAAATATATGAGATTTAAAATCAAATAAATAATGTTTGCAAGACATTAACAACTTTCACGAGTTAAAAATTGCTTAGCTATGGTTCTTACCTCTTTAAAATGACAAAAACTCCAAACAAAAAAAGTGTAACCGCAACAAGTAGCCATCCAGCTGCAGTAAACCTGAACAACAGGATAGTTTAAAAAAAATTATACATGTATTTCAGAAATTTTGAATAACTAATCCACTGAAAAGAATCCACACTCAACTTACACGTAGATAGCCCGCTTGTGTCCTAGAATTGAAAGTACTGCAGTGAACATGAGAATAGATAAGAAAATAAAAAACTAAATATCAATTTCATCGTTGGATGTAGAGAAAATTATAATAAGGGGCATTTACATACAAATCATAAAATCTTTATGTATTTACATATCTAATAACGGCCAGTTACATGCGTATCACACAATTCTTATGCATCACCAAAACATTTATACTTACATGCATGCCGCTTAAATCTTTAACATCGCATTAAAAAATACCACCATCACTATCTGTTTAAAAGAGAAATGACATCTTCCCATGCATAGTTTTATGACACCAAGGTGTTATAAGTGAAAATATCAAACTTTGGGCATTAGATATGTAAATACATAAGATCCTGCTGTATGTATGTGAATTTCCCTAATTTTAAATGGAAGCGAGAAAGAATACGCACCAAAACCGATAAGAGCAAGCAAAAGCATAATTACTGCAACTAAAATCAAAACATCCCTCCTATTTCACCAAAAAAAAAAAACAGTTATAGGATTAAAAAAAAAATGTGATCATGCAAAATTCCTTAAATATTACTTAGGAATTGGGTTTTACACATAATTCACCGCTCTTCTAATCTTTTCAGAATTCTCGGTTGTTTTTTCTGATATGATATAAGCTGCACTCCTTAGATCCACATCTAACTTGTTGATTTCATTTTGAGCATCAGACGAAATATAGAACTCATCCACACTTATTGTCTTCGCTAAGGATAAATAATCTGTGACATTCCTTAGGATCTGGACAATGAAATCTGATTGTTGAATAACAAAACTTAAGGTATTAGATGCTTCATCATGGAATTCATCCTGAGCAACACATAGAACTATGCAGCCAATCCTGAAAAGTTAGCAGAGAAAAGAAAAAATAAATCAATCAAATAGTGGGAAAAAAATCCTCTTGGGCGAATTTTCTAAACAAAAATAAGCTGGTAATCGATATGTAATAAAGAAAGGGAGAAAACTATAAAAAAAAGTGGCAGGACACAATAAGGTGAAATACTGGGGACAATCACGAAATGATGAGTTCAAAGCCAATGCACTATGTTGATTATTGTGGAGCCAAGTCCACTTCTCATATTGGAAGTTTCCACATCCATGAAAGTTATTTGAATCGTTCTTGATTAATTCCTTATTGCATCTTTCCTTTGTTTTGGAAAGATCGTAACTCCTGCACCTTTCAACTCCAGGACTTCCGCCACTTCCTAACAGGGTTCCCGCCCGATTGTCTTGATCACGGCTATTAAGGATGGCTTCTCCTTTGGTTCGAACCTGAGAAGGATCGGCAGACGGCTGAGAAGATTCGCTACAACAGAGAGGAGATCGCAAAGCTGCTCCCCTGTTTGGACTCCTTCATCAGTGATTGCTTGCAGGTAGAAGTTTCACGGTGGAAGGAATTGCAAAGGGATATGGTTCTCCCTCTTCCGTTCAGTGTGTTGCTCACGGGAAGAAATATTGCAAGCTGCTTCTCCCCTTTGCATTGCTCCCCTCATTTTCTTCTTCTCGTGTGGCTTACGGGTCGTAAGAGAGAGGACAAGAGGAGAAAAAGAGGAAGAGAAAGAGAGCTTTTCTTCTAAGTCGATGTGATCGACAGTGTAATCCTTAAAGCAATAAAATCCTCTGCAACTCCCGTCAACGTAGGCAATTTGCAGAACCATGTAAATCTGTGTGTTCTGTTTTGTCTAATTTTGTGAATTTCTCGTTTCAATTTTTCATTTTATTATCTTCGTTTCTCACAACAATTGATATCAGAGTCAAAGTTCGGATCTGAGAGAAAACGATGGTCGAAGATGAAGTGAATGCATCAGAGATCGAGAAATTTGATAGGACAGATTTTGGTTATTGAAACATGCAAATATAGAATTATCTTTATGGGAAGAAACTATATCTTCCATTATTTGGAAAACAACTGAAAAAAATGAACGTGACTGAATGAAATTTATTGGATCGACAAGTTATGGGGATTATTCGATTGACTCTGTCGATATTCGTTACACACAACGTTATCAACGAAATGACAACTGCAGGTCTCATGACAGTTTTGTCAAGTATGTATAAAAGTCATCAACGAATAACAGAGTTCATATAATGAAAAAGTTATTCAATTTGAAGATAGCGGATGGTACAGCTGTTGAACAACATCGGAATGATTATAATATTATCACAAATCAATTATCGACTGTGAAAATTAAATTTGGTGATGAAATACATACACTAATATTGTTGCTTCATTGTTAAGTAGCTGGAAAATCATAAGGATGGTCGTTAGCAATTCTGCAAGAAATCTAAGTTGAAATATGATGATATTCGTGACTTGATTTTGGTTGAGGAGGTGTGCAAGAAATATTTTGGTGAGATCTCATGTTTGAGTTTAACACTGAATATTGATTCCAGAAGGATTGAATATTGATTCCACAGGGAGATCACAAAAAATAATCTCAAACAAAGGAATATCAAAATCAAAGCACAGAGGCAAGAGCAAGTCAAAGTCTAGTCAATAAGCAGCCTGCTAGAATTGTGATAAAGTTGGACACATAAAGAGAAATTACAAAAATCCTAAGAAGACACAAAACGTCAATGTCAATGTTGTAACTGAAGAAGTGCATGATGCATTAATGTTTGCAGTTCACAGTTCTGTTGATGACTGGATACTGGATTTGGGGGCTTCATTCCATATATCTTCCTAATGGGAGTTAATGCGGAATTGCGTTGCAGGTGACTTTGGAAAAGTATATATGGCTGATGAAGAACCTTTGAACGTGGTAGGGATGAGAGACGTTGACATTGCACACTCTAACAAGAGCAAAGAGACTTTGCAAAAAGTTAGACACATTCATGATTTGAATAAAAACCTCATTTCTGTTGAGCAGCTCGATGAAGGTATTCATTCAGCAGTGTTCTCAGATATCTTCTAGAAGATTACAAAAGATGCACTGGTATTGGCTCGGGGTAAGAACTGACACAGTATAGATATTACCGGTTCAATTAACAGTATTGATACTACTGCTGCAAAGGGGCCTGAAAGAACTTCAGTCCAGAGGCAAGCTACCAGAACTGAATTCAGTTGATCTCAGCATGTGTGAGAGTTGCATTATGAGGAAAAAGATGAATGTCAGTTTCTTGAAAAGTGACAAAGCTCTAAAGGCAGAAAAACTGAAATTTGTACAAACAGATATGTGGGAGTCTTTCCCAGTAGCATCTCTTGGAGACTCTCGCTACTATGTCGTATTCATTGATAACCACAGCAATAAGGTATGGGTTTACTTCTTGAAACATAAATATGATGTATTTAACGTGTTCAGAACTTGGAAGATCATGGTTAAGACAAAGAAAGACTTGAAACTGAAATGTTCGATATTTGAAAATGGTGATGAGTATATTGATAGTGGGTTAAAAAAGTACAGTGCAACTAAGGATATCATAATGGAGAAGACCATTCCGGAGACACCACAACAAAATGAAGTCGCAGAGCGTATGAACATGACCAATAATGAGCGGGCTAAAAGCATGAGATTGCACGTCAGACTACCACCAACTTTCTAGACAGATGCAATCAGCACTGCAGTTTACCTGATCAACAGGGGATCATCCGTTCCATTAGACTTAAATCGTCTGGGAGGTATGGTGTGAGAAAAATGTCAAATTTTCCCACCTTAAGATTTTTGGTTGTCGTTCTTATGTTCTTATTAATCCTGAGGCTTGTAGCAAGCTCGATGCTAAGTAAAAAAAATGTTATTTCATTGGCTATGAAGACGAGACATTTGGTTATTGTTTCTGGGATGATCAGGATCGAAAGATTATAAGAAGCAGGAATGTGATTTTCAATGAGAAAATCAAGTACAATGACAAGTCCAGTACAGTTTTTGAAGTGGCTCCACAGGAATCTGAGATGGTAAGTTTTGATGATCTACTAGAGCTCACACTGCAGGGCAGTGATAAAAGTAATGAAGAGAGTGGGTCTAGGGGCACCCATTCCTATTTTTCCACAGTCAATTTCAGAGTCGTCCACCCCTACAGCTACAATTTGCAGGTCAGTCAGGAATAGACGTTCTCCTCAACGTTACTCGCTAAAATTTAACTATATTCTGCTGACAGAGGATAGCGAACCGTCGAGTTATGAATTAACCTTGCAAGATGAAAATTCTAACAAGTGGAAGCTTGACCATAAAAGAGGAGATGGATTCTATGTTAGGAAATTAAACTTGAGAGTTGACAGAACTTCCACCATGGAAGAAGACATTAAACAACAAGTGGATGTACCGGGCGAAAGCTGAGCATGATGGTAGTAATAGGTATAAGGCTAGACTTCTTGTAAAAGGCTTTCAGCAGACAAAGTATTGATTATTCTGAGATCTTTTCTCCTGTGGTGAAGCTCACAACCATCAGAATGGTACTGTCCATGGTGGCTACCGAAGATTTATTCCTTAAGCAGTTAAATGTGAAGACAACATTTTTCATGAAAATCTTGAAGAATATATCTACATGCACCAACCTGGGAGATTTATGGTACAGGGAAATGAAGAATCATTTTATAGACTGAAGAAGAGTTTGTATGTCCTAAAACAAACTCCTAGATAGTGTACAAGAAATTTGATAATTTCATGCACAATACAGGGTACAACAGATGTCAGACAGATCACTATTACTGGTCAAGTATTTTGACAATTCCTTTATTATTCTACTATTGTACATGGATGACATGCTTACTTCACAGACCAATATTGATGAGATCAATAATTTGACAAAGTAGATGTCAGAGCACTTTGCAATGAAGGATTTGGGAGCTGCAAAGCAAATCATTTGCATGAGAATTGTCAGAGACAGAGTCAGAGGCATGTTGAGATTTTCACGGGTTGAGTATGTGAAAAAGGTACTCAACAAATTCAATATGAACAAAGTCAAACCAGTTGACACACCACTAAACAATCACTTCATACTCAACAAGAATCAGTCACCCAAGTCAGAGGAGGAACGAGACCAAATGAGTAAGACTCCTAACACTTCAGCTATTGATTCACTTATGTATGTTATGGTTTGCACAATACCAAATATTGCCCATGCAGTCGGAGTTGTAAGTAGATACATGAGTAACCCAGGAAAGAAATATTAGAAAGCTGTGAAATGTATCTTAAAATACCTAAATGGCTTATCAGAAACCTGTTTTTGTTTCTCAAAAACCTGTTTTTGTTTCTCAAAAACCTGTTTTTGTTTCTCAAGAAAGAGTTTAAAGGTATTGGGCTACATTGATGCTAATCTAGCTGGAGACATTGATAGCATAAGGAGTACTACGGGGTATGTTTATACTCTTGGTGGCACTGCAGTGTCATAGAGCTATAATCTATAGAAAATAGTTTCTTTATCTACCAAAGAGGCTGAGCATATTACAGTGTCAGAGGCTGCAAAAGAGATTATATGGCTACAGAGCTTCTTGAAGGAATTGTGTCAGAAGAATCAAAATGAAACACTCTACAGTGATGGTCAGAGCATCATATTCCTTGCCAGGAATCCAACATTTCAATCCATGACTAAGCACATTCATATCAGGTATCACTTCATTCGATCATTGTTAGATGACAGACAGTTGTTGCTCGAGAAAATTTGTGGAAGCAAGAACTCTGTTGATATGTGACTAAAAGTGTTACACTTGAGAACTGAAGTTGTGCTCAGCTTTAGTTGGTCTTCTGACATGAAGACAAGGGCTTTGAGTTATAAAGGTGGAGGGGGATGTCAGATATAAAGAAAAGAACAAACTAGTGAACGATGTAGTCAGTGGATGGTACAGTAAGTGTATGAGTCTCCAAATGGAAGATTTGTTGAGTATTATGGAGCTAGGTCCACTTCTCAAATTGGCAGTTTCGACATCCATGGAATTTATTTGAATTGCTCTTGATTAATTCCTTATTTGATCTTTCCTTTATTTTGGAAAGATTGTAACTCCAGCACCTTTCAACTCCAAGACTTCCGCCACTTCCTAATAGGCTCCCAATTGTCTTGATCGCGACTATTAATGATGGCTTCTCCTCTGGTTCGAACCTGAGAAGGATCGGCGGATGGGTGGAAGAATCGTGACAACAGAAACGAGATTGCAAGGTTGCTCCCCTGATTGGACTCCTCCGGTGATTGCTTACAGGTAGAAGTTTCATGGTGGAAGAAATTGCAAAGGGATACGACTCTCCCTCTTCTGTTCGGCGTGTTGCTCACGAGAAGAAATATTGCAAGCTATTTCTCCCCTTTGTGTTGCCCCCTTGTTTTCTTCTTCTCGCGTGGCTTACGGGTGGTAAGAGAGAGAAGGAGAAGAGGAGAGGGAGAGGAAGAGAGAGTTTTTCTTGTGCTCGACGGTGTAATCCAAAAAGCAATAAAATCCTCTGAAACTCCCATGGACGTAGGCAATTTGTGGAACCACGTAAATACGTGTGTCTGTTTTGTCTAATTTTGTGAATTTCTTGTTCTAATTTTTCACTTTATTGTCGTCATTCTCACAACACACTAGTGATTATACTCCATTATTCAGGGTGCTCACTTTGTTTAGAAAAAATATAAAAAATCCAAGCATATATATAGAACTTTATTACAAGCACCTCTCGCAAGAAAATAAAATCCAACCATAGACTTAACTTAAGGATAGGACCATTAAATTGCAACACCAAACAATGGGAAGTGCCAATCTTTTTGGTTTAAGCATAAAGTATTGACAGGAATTAAAGATAATTAACTAAATATTTCATTCTTATATTTTTGTAGTATTTATATAATCTTAGAAGTGTTGTTGCTAATAATAATAATAATAATAATAGTATAGGGAGTAATTATTACATTAATAGTTTACGGCTTGATGAGTAGGCAATAGAGATCAAACAGATTAATGATGTCGCAACAACAAAAGTGCCCCAAAATCTTGGTGTATGTGGGTCCAAACTGACACAAATTATTCATGTGCTTCAGAAATACAATACCCTGCACCAAGAAGATATGAATTGGCCCAATGTTCATAAAAACCCTTATGTGAATCAAAGCATATATAATGCCCCTTTAAAACGAAAGTAAATCATTGAAATTAAAATCTTTAAGGTTTTGAAAAAGATAATGAATGGTATCAAAGATGCGTTAGTAATAAAATATATGGGAGAAAATTGTGTAAATCACATAGATATTTGACATGCATACAATAAATTTAGAAACGGTAAAAAATTAGAAAGGAAGTTCTAAAATCATTGCATCTCATCATAACTGGCTAGACAGGTAATATCAAAAGTGGGATGTAGAAGTGCTAAATATAATATCATTTCCATAAATCATTTCTTTTCACAAAGGGGGTTTACTGAGAATTTCAAGCCATTTTAAATGCAATATAAAGCAAATACAAAGTATTCAAAACTCAAGTCATTTTCTTGTCTTGTGTTTGATTGGAACTAATAAAACATAAAAACTAAAGTAAAAAATAAAAACAAACCAACTAAGGGCAAGGAGTGTCGCAGGGACAGACGCTAATGCAATTCTTTCCAGCAGAAACAATAGCAAGGACAGCATGGAAATGATGCTAACGATGAGTTCACAGACTAAGGTGCAGAGATATCATAATTAGGGGCAAAGGCAAGGGCAAGGTGGGGTCACAGATGCGAGGCAATGTCACAAAAGATGTGGGTCCTTGAAACGTCGCATGCAAGTACTAGCGAAGTCGTGATCTACTTTGTGGGCAATATATTCCGAATTTGTTGGATTTAGGCAAATTTGAAATACACCAAAAATGCGCTATTGGAGATATTCCAAATTCCTCCAGATATTAACATTAATTTTACTTCCAAGAAAACAATTAAAATCCCAAAACCCTTACATTTGTTTTACAATACACTTGTAAAACAACCTATAAAAGGGCTTGTGAAGTAATTCAAAGCGCTATAGCAACAGCGTTTACTCAACTTTTCCACTTGTTGCGCTGCCTATCAGAGAGTTTCTTCAATAATTTTTCATTTATTAGTCTTTGCATAGGAGCAAATCTTGGTACTTATTGTATGTTCATCCATTTTTTGCGTTGCAAACCTTGCATGTAATAGAGAATTTGAGAATAATTCAGTTGAACTTCCCAAGGAGTGTATCAAATGCAACTTCAACCTCTCCGTGAATTTGAAAACTAGGAAGGCAGATCAGCTTCTGGGAAGTCCAAGTCAGGAATTTTTAAGAGGGGCCACTAGTATCTCCATTGTCAATGAGATGTTGTAGAGGGTCCCACACGCTCTCTCTATAGTTTAGCAATCTTGGTTAGGTATTTCTCGGTTGAAAGAGTGATAGCAACTAAGTATTTAGACAAGGCCCTCTTCCCTAATAGCTTAAAACTAGTATGTCCATCCTAGCTTCATCCTCAACTCACTACATTTCACCCATTAGTTGCGGCCTTAATTTTTGTTCAACGATCACAATCATATAAGAAATCACCTCACCAGTGGGATTGGGTGCAAAGCCCCTAAGGCTAAAAATATTCCAAGAATTATTTCGTGTGGTAGAGAGCTAAAGAGCTAATTATCTCATTTTGTCATTGGTAGATTGGGGCCCATCAAATCAAACCAGGATGACACAATCATAAGAACCTGATATGTTAACCATCCACCCTCATACAACCCTTCGATGATAAACAATAGCACCCATAGTGGTTAACTTCTTTAGTTTTAAGTGTTCTTAACATAAAGTCTAAAATATAATCAATTCTAGGAGCATGCACCCATAAAAAATCCAAATTTCCCATAATTAAAATAAACATTGACCAGATCATGTAATGGCTATGATAAATCTCTAAGAGAAACTAATCTTCCTTTGAACTCTTATGTTGCTCTATTAAAATCCTAAAAGAAAGGAAATAAAATGAAATATAGAAGCTCACAAGTTTTTTATAACCCAAAAACTGATTTGTGAATAACATAGTTTTGAATTTCTTAATTTGCACAAACAATCTTATTTCTCTTCCAATTTGGTTGGAGGTGATTTTCTCTATGAATAACCTCAGATGTTCCACATGTTTTATCTTTGTATGACTGCAGATCAGAATGTCATTAAAGAAGATCAGGGCGAATTTCCCGAGGTAAGGTTGAAAAACCTATTTATGAGGAGCTAAAATGTGGTCAGGCTGTTTGTGAGGCCAAACGACATCAACAAGAACTCGTAATTTCCTTCATGTATCCTGAACGTTCTCTTGTGCACATCCGTGGAATTTATCCTGATCTGGTAGTAGTCTGACTTAAGATCTATTTTCGAGAAGATGATTGCCCAGTAAAGCTCATGTAACTACTCATCAATCACAGGTAAGGCTGTCAAAAAAGCTCGTTGTTCGCGAACAGCTCGTGTTCGGCTCGTTAAGTAGCTCGTGTTCGACTCGTTCGTTAAGTAAACGAGCCGAACACGAACAAATTTTTAAAGCTCGAATTATAAACGAGTTGAACACGAACAACTCTTTGTTCGCTCGTGTTCGGTTCATTTTAGCCCGAAATAAAAAAAAATTATATAATTATTTATATAATAATATATTACACATATTATTTATATAATAATATATTATATATATTTATATCTATGTTTAAATCGTAACTGCTCTTGTGATAATGCGGTTATGCGTCTTGTTTTGCATATATTTGATCTAAGTTCGAATCCAGCACTGTACATCTATTTTTTTAGTTTAATTTTAACGAGTCAATTTCGAACCGAACACGAATATATAAATCGGGTCGAACACAAATACACTGTTCACGAGCCGGTTTCGAACACGAGCTGGTTTCGAACACGAGCCGATTTCGAACACGAGCAATTTCGAACGAGCCAAACACGAACCAAGTCTGAGCTCGCTCAAGCTCGACTCATTTACAGCCCTAATCAGAGGAATATGTAACTTATCCAACACTGTCTCCTTGTTTAAAGCTCGGTAGTCCATGCAGAACCTCCAACTACCATCTTTTTTCTTTACCAACAGAGTTGGACTGAAGAAACGACTTACACTGGGTCTGATAATCCTGATCTCGAGCATCTCTCAGATCAACTTCTCTACTTATCCTTCTAAATCTGAGGATATCGGTATGGTCTGACACTGATAGAAGGACCCCTCCTTTATGCTCTTGCTTCCTCAAATGCGATAACCTGTTTGGATACTGAAAGATGTCTGTAAACTATTGTAAGAGCTACAGACATCCTTAAGCCTGGTCAGAAATCGGCTCAGGCGGGACCGATCAGGCATCATTCGTCCAACCCACCCCAACCCTCTAAGGGTCGGTCGACGCAGCAGAGTGGGGCGAACGTGACAGGAAGGTTGGGTTTGGCGGGAAGCGGGGCTGAGAGTTCCAGCGAACAAGCGGGGTCCATAAGGGCTTTAATCACATATGGAAGGAGGGGAAAGTTTGAAGTGTTGTGATAGGATTATACTATGACTATTAACCTGGGGTTTGGTTTTTTCATGCATGGTTTGGGTTGGTTGCAAATTTCTTTGTTGTCATCCCTCCAAGTCCTTGCATGGAAACCAAATTGATATGATCAGGAACCAAAGAGCAAACAACGACGAAATTACAATAGTTAGGTGAAAAAACTCAAATGATGGTTAATCTTACAAAAATCAAATAAAAACAGGCAAGATACAATGATGGTCTAGTATTCGAGAGGTAGATCGTCTCTCCACAAATCCTAGACGCAATAGGAACACCACTAGGAGAAAAGAAATTTACAGCCAACCCAAAACATGCACGAAAAAAAGCAAACCCTAGGTTAATAGCTTTAATATAATCCAATCACAACACTTCAAACTTTCCCCCGAACCTCCTCTAATTTCTGCTTCTTCCATACGCGATTAAAGCCCTCGTGAACCCCGCTTGTTTGTTGGACTCTTTGCCCCGCTCCCAACCAAACCACACCTTGTCGTGTTCACCCCGCTCTACTGCGTCGACTAGCCCTTGGAGGGCTGGGGTGGGTCGGAAGAATGATGGCCGAACTGTCTCGCCTAGACTGATTCCTGACCAGGCGTAACAAATTTAAAAGAAGACTAGGCATAACAAATTTAAAAGAACTTAATATTAATAATAACACTCAAACATATTATGTATTTTGCTCGTCAACTTCAATTATGTTTAATAGCACTAACAAAAATATTTTTTTGAGCTTACTTCAAGAATTCTAAATATAGTAGTTGTAAGGAAATTGATCTTCTTAAAATTATTCAACATAAGATGTTTTTGCATCATTGGAGATTTAATTAGTAGTTGTAATTTAAATCAAGAAACTATTTTGCAAAAAGCTAGTGAAACCCGTTATAACTCATTTTTTCATATTTTAATTAGTCACACAAAAATGCATGTAATCAATACTTGAAGTACTTGAGGTAGAAAAGGATGTTAGGGCACATGATCAGAATTTAGTTCAAGTTGATGTTTTAATCAGCACAATGAAATCTTTTGACTTTATATTTATAATGTATTTAATAATTGATATTTTATGAATTACAAATGTATTATCGCAATCATTACAAAGAAAATATCATGAGATTAAGAATGCAATGAAATTAGTGCAAATATCCAAATATAGATGATAAGGGAGAATAGATGGGAATTTTATTCTATAAAGTTTCTCATTGTTTTTTAAATTGGTATTTCATATATGAACTGCATCTTTATTCTCGGTTCACACAAATAGATGAAAAATAATAATTTTACATTATTATTGTATTGAGTTACTTTACATTGTGATTAACATGCAATTTCAAGAGCTAAAAAATCATTTCTTTGAAACAAACACTAGAATGATTTTTTGTGTGACGTGTATAAATCCAAGTGATTTATTACCTATTTTTTATAAAGAAAAATGTATTCTCATATGCATACATATATCATATTTTATTATTTTTTATCTTACATTTAAAAATTAAAAAAATAAACTTGTATTTAACATTTAAAATAAACTTGGACTTCCCATTCAAAAGAGAAATGGACTTTTGCATTTTAAAAATAAATGTTGGGAAGCAGAAAAAACATGCATACAAAAACAAAATTATTGTAAGATAAAAATATATTACTCATTTCAGCAATGTTGTATGTTATCATTTTCCTCAAGTCAGACTAGTCCCACCAATAATAATAATTTAAATGTAATTAACTTTGTGTTTAGTGTTAATCTTTTTTTCCTATAAATTTTAGATTATCTATCATTATTTTCATTATTTCATTATTTACTTAGCTATTTGTTTACCTATATAAATATATAAATATAAATATATATGCATATGTATTAGCTAAACATATATATGTAAGAAATCCAATTTAATTTTTATGTTAAAGCTTCTAAAGCTTTCCATTTTGCATACCTACTTATATCAACTTATCTATAACTAAATTTTAAATTTAGGATTCTTAATTTCCTTTTTAACATGACTTAATAAGAAAATAATAATTCATTTTTAAAATTCTGAAGTTGTCATCTTTAGTTTCTGACTTGGCTTCCTCATCAAAAAAATCCCTAAAATTATTGACAACATTAAATCATATTAAATTGCAGAATTTTATGAAATTTAACTTCAATTAAATTCAATTTAAAACTTAACATAATTTAATATCTTACCTTACTAACATTTGCCTTGCACTAAAGTTTCGAACAGAGTAAATGGAGAAATTATTGCATACGGACACCGCATGCATCACAGTGATCTACGGTTAGGATATATTTCCGTTATTTAAAAAAAAAATTTAGGTGGGGCTCACCGAAATACATTCTAGATCCACAAAATGCCATGTAAAAATTTAGGGACTCGGTAGCCCTGTAATAATATGTAAGACCTATAATATTCACAGAGATGCATGCCGTGTTGCAAAATATTGCACACCTGCTCGATCGAACCCCCCTACAGACCGCACACCTGCTCCCGCGAGCTTTTCTTCCTCCCCACGCTCTCGGTAGAGCTTCAGGCCAGTCGCCCGACAGGTGGTAAATGATCCCACAACTCCTTCCTCAGCGAGCCGCGCGAAGGAGGAATCCACCTCCTTCCTCTGCGAGCCACACGACGGGTTCGTGTCTCCGCCTTTCTTCTTCTCTTCTTCTCTTCAGCCTTTTCCTCTTCCTCCTTCTAGGGCGGCGCGAATGCCTCTCCCTCCTCTTCTTTGTTGGGGTACGGTCGTTCGAGCTTCCAGGTACCCAAACGAGCTTCTCCTTCCTCCTCCTCCTTTCATCTGCTGCTCACAGCACTCGACAAAACCGTTAGAGTTCTCCTCCCTTCGGTTCGATCGCGTGCAGTGAAGGGAAATAACCAGGTAAGTTGTTCGCCTCCTATACCTCCTTCCTCTACTGCTTCTCCTTCTTCCTCTTTCTCGATTACTTCTCTCATCTTCTTTTTCTACCGCTCTCTTCTCGTTCTTCTTCTGGCTTCCCATTGTCCATCTCTCTGCCTTCCCACTGTCCCTCTCTCTCGCTAGGTTCAAATGAAAGGAGACGAACCACTGCTTACGTCCCCCTCTATCCTCTGGAACCTAACTATAAACTACAAATAAAAGTTCTGAGCTTCAATAGTTCCGTAGGTACTTAAGTTATAAGGGTATAATCTCCACTGAGTACATAATGGAAATTATATGCATCTTATATCTGCATTATATTCATGTTATATCTGTTGTAACATCCATATAACCTTTATGTAACCTCTCAAAACTTCTTTGTAAGGTTAGTTAGGTTACAGTTAAATTATATAGAGGTTACATGAAAGTTAAAAGGGATATAACGTGAATATAATGCTGATATAACATTCATATAACCTTCATTATATACGCAGCGCTGCGTGCGTAAGACAAACGCAAATTTTTTCCGTGCAGGTGTAGTAAACAGTTCATTTTTTTAGATTAAGTTAATTATTTATTTATGATATTATTATTAATTTTTGTTATTATTACAAAGCTAAGGCACATATTTTGAAGATTGTGCTATGATAAACGATAGATTTAAGAGGAGTAACAATTAAACTGCGAATTACACTAACTGAATGATTGAGTACCGGGAAGAAGGATGAAGGCATTTTCTTAATTGGAAATTTAGAAAAGTTTATCTGAAAGATAAATGCAGCAATTTAGAACATCGGGTCTACCTTGTATTGTGAGAATTTAAGGAATAAAATGAGAATCTCTAATGACCTCAGGAATTAAAATTTTAAATTGATGGCTGCAAGCAACCCTTGAATTAAGGCTTCAAATTAAGTATTTTAAGTGACTTGAAAAACTTAAATTGAAAAAATTATATCAGCAGGCAGAGACAGAGAGAACATGCTCAACTCAGATCAGGGATATGACCTCAACAAATTACCTCTGCATCAGCTAATTCAGCAGTGGACGATTTCAATGAAATAATAAATTGAAAACCACTGGGAGAAAACTTGATAGCCACATACAAAAGCAATTCATTTGAATTTCACGCTTGTAAATATTTGATCAAACAATACATAAAGGCAAAGAGCAGTGATTCCAAGTAAGGCATAATATAATACAACTGCATACCTATTGCTTATAAACAAGAACTAACCATTTGTATATTAACACCTAACTTGCTTAATTGTCTACATGAAGGGACTAAATCACAGAAAATTCACCTAGAAAAAATATTTTTAATTGCCAATTAGCAAGGCTTGCTTTAATAAGCTGGACATCATAAATGAAAACTCAGAACCTACAAATTATCCACATAAAGCTGCAACAAAAATACAATTCATCGATGACAAAGTTATAAAGCCAGACCCTAAAAGTTGTAGAAGAAAAACGATAAATTGCAACATCCAATTTAAAATGAATACTGCACTCAGGCTATGCTTTCGTTTTGCATCAAAACTACAAGAAAGATTAGAATATTGCAATCCTAAATAGTGTCCAATAACCACACTTGGTAGACCTCAAAAACTTTATGCAGGCACAAAATTTTGAATAAAAACCACTGACAAAGTCTTACCAAATGCTAAATTAGTCCAAACTTTTCACATATCATAAATATTGTACATCAAAATGAATAGGAGACATAATTTGGTGGATCACTCAGAGTACATGCAATCACCAAAATACTATCAAGCCTAAGACTACAAATGCTTTGCAACAAACACTTACTGCAGCAAAGATGTGTATTCTGAAAATTCATGGCAATAAAGAATTTAACCTGAACAAGGCTGTTAAAATTTGTAAAGTGTTGAGATAATTACGATGCAGTGCAGGTGAAAAGCAGCAGAAACAGCAGATAAAACCATTGTTGTGACCGTTCTGATGATTTCTCCTTTATAGTCATCCTCCAATCACAACAATGAAATACAGCTAATGCAAATGCAAAGGATAGAAACCATATCAATGCAAGAATAAATCCAGCAGCACCTGTAAACCCAACAGACTGCAGCCAAGAAACAAGAAATTTATATCAAAAACATACATATATAAGGTCCGCCAGAATTAGTATTTTTAACCTGCAAAAATTGCAGCAGCCAAAAAAGCAAGCAACCAGGGTTAAATGCAAATAAGAATTTAAGGTTTTCAACTTCTACTTTAAATTTTCCTTATAACATCAAATGAAATAACAGACAAAATGAATGAAAACAAAATATTGATAAAGTTCATTGTAAAACGTGTTAAGTTGGAGCCCAATCCCTCCTTTCCGCTCCCGCCTCCGCCTGCTCCCGCGCGCGCTGATCGTGAATAGTCGTGGCTCCTTGTTGTTTCATGAAACGTCGTCTCTCTGCTTCCTGTTTGCGATAAAAGTCATCGCACGGCTCCTTCAGTTTCTAAGTCAATATTTTTGTGTTCTTTTACGGACTTCCTCGGGACAGAGGAAGAGAGTGCAAGCAATAGTTTCTTGAGGCATAAGGAAGAAAAAAGAAGATTGTTCTTCATTGACTTCTTGGTGGCTAATGGTAAGAGAAATTGAGTTTATTTCTTTTGTAAGTTTATCTTCTTCGATGTATCTCAGTGTAGAGCTTCTTTGGTGTATCTCGGTGTGAAGAGAGAAGAAGACAGAGCAACGAAGTGAGAGATTCCTGAGACGATCGACTGATGTAAATTCCTCAAGTAATAAAATTATCTGCAACTCCGTGGACGTAAGCAATTTGTCGAACTACGTAAATATGTGTGTTCCGCTGTGTTACTATTTTCTGGTGGGGATTTCTCGTTCTATTTTTTGGCTTCGTCAAAGATCTTTCTCCAATTTTATTTCGATACAAAAACAACAACTGGTATCAGAGCTTTGTTCAGATTTGAGAAAGAATGATGGCTGCTGGGGATCGAGAAATTTGACGACACGGATTTTGGTTATTGAAGGATGCAGATAGAAGACTACCTCTATGAGAGAGAATTTCATCTTCCGTTATTAGGGAAAAGGTCTGGAATGATGAATGAGGCTGAATGAAATTTGTTGAATCGACAAGTTCTGAGGTTATTCAATTGACCCTATCGAGATCCGTTGCACACAACGTCGTCAAGGAGAGGACGACTGCAGATCTCATGGCAACCTTATCAGGTATGTATGAAAAATCATCGGCAAATAACAATGTGTACTTGATTAAAAAGTTATTCAACTTGAAGATGGCGGAAGATGTTTCTGTTGCTCAACACCTAAATGTTTTCAATACTATCACAAATCAATTGTCATATGTTGAAATTGATTTTGATGATGAAATACGTGCGCTGATATTGTTGACATCATTGTCAAATAGTTCGGAAGTCATGAAGATGACAGTTAACACTTTTGCAGATAAATCTAAATTGAAATGTAATGATATTCGTGATTTGATTTTGGCTGAGGAGGGGCGCAGGAAAAATTCAGACGAGATCTCAGGTTCTAGTTCGACACTGAATGTTGATTTTAGAGGGAGATGGCAGGACATGAACTCAAATAGAGAGATCAAAATCAAAGTCTGGTCAATAGAAACCTGCTGGAATTATGACAAGGCTAGTCATATAAAGAGGAACTGCAGAAATCTCAAGAATATGGAGATTAATAGTGCAAATGTGGTATCTAAAGAAGTACATGATGCACTATTGTTAGCAGTTCATAGTTTTATTGATGATAAAAGTGAAAAGGAGAGTGGGTCCGGGGCACCCATGTCTATTGTTCAACAGACAGATGACGGAGAACCACAGAGCTGTGAAGAAATCTTGCAAGATGAAAGTTCGAGCAAGTGGGAGCTGACATAACTTACATAAGGGAAAAAAACATTACACAACAAGTGAGAGTATCAGGTGAAGACTGAGTGTGATGACTGTAAGAGGTACAAAGCTAAACTTGTTGAAAAAGGCTTTCAACAGAGACAAAATATTGCCCATGCAGTGAGAATTGTAAGCAGAGACAAGAGTAACCTAGGAAATAGTTTGGAATTCTCTGGTGTGCAACGCTGGGAAGTGTACTTCGATGGCGCTTCATCAGCCAAAAAAGATAAAGGATCAAGACTAGTTATACTAGGCAAAACAGAGATTGGTTTGATCTTTATCACACCAGATAAGGGTATGTTGAGGTCTCACACCACCTGACAGAGCCGTGCACCAACAATGAAGCAGAATATGAAGCTTTAATCACCGGATTGAGAATGACAATCTCAATGGATATAACGAACATTTCCATTTATAGCGACTCCTAACTCGTCATCCTACAAGTCGCCGGACAATACAGAATTTTGAAACCAAGGTTTATAGAATACCATCAGTACATAATGAAGCTCCTGGAGCAGATTCCCGATGTGACTTTCTACCGGATTCTTAAGGGAGATAATGTCCATGTCGACGCTCTAGCAAAACTTGCTAAGAAAATGACATGTCTCCCGGAGGATTCCATTAAAATCATAGTGCAAGGAAGACGAGTCTTGTCTCCAATCGACCTCGAAACTCTACATAAGATCAAGAACTAAAATTTATCATTCACGTGTGGGGGTCTTCCCCAGTGGCATATAGTTGAAAGAAAACTTCGTCAGCCAAAAACTGTAATATGAGATGTTGAACCTCTCCCTGCAGCAGTGTTGTGAATTCCCGAGGAAACACTAGGAGGTCAGGATCCACCAAGGGGGAGGAAGGGTTTCTTACCACCCCAACATAAGTAGCTTTGGTCCATTGCAAATTTGTCTCCATATCAATATGGGTGGTCAAGGTTCACCAACAGCACCCCCAAGAATCAAAGGAGCCACAAAAATCAATAAAACCTGAAGGTGACTTGCCATAAAAAGGTTTTCTATCTCTTTGTGTGTTGGAGGTGCTAGCAGCTCTCTCTTCTTTTGTCAACCATTTTTCTTTATGGAAATATGCACACAAGTTGTTGGGATTTGGAATTGACCAACTCAATTTCATTGATAGGAGGTGGAGTATTTAAACTCAATTATGAATGCATAATAATGAAAACAATAAAAACAGAATAAAAAGAAGATAAAACAGAATAAACTAAAATTGGAAATACATGAATATAATCAAATAATAATTAATAACGTTGTAAGACTAGTCGTTCTAATCTAATATTTCTTCTCAAGTTAATGTCAGTCGTGTTCAACTTGGACTTGAAGTCATCGAACATATTTAAAGATCACATTTACAAATGTGGTATCAGGTTCTAGTTAAACACTAGAAGTCAGTCATGTTCCAAGATTATTCTGACGAGATCTCAGGTTCTAGTTCGGCACTGAATGTTGATTTCAGAGGGAGATAACAGAATATGAACTCAAATAGAGAGATCAAAATCAAAGTCTGGTCAATAGAAACCTGCTGGAATTATGACAAGGCTAGTCATATAAAGAGGAACTGCAGAAATCCCAAGAATATGGAGATTAATAGTGCAAATATGGTATCTAAAGAAGTACAAGATGCACTATTGTTAGCAGTTCATAGTTCTGTTGATGATGAAAGTGAAAAAGAGAGTGAGTTCGGGGCACCCATGTCTATTGTTCAACAGACAGATGACGGAGAACCACAGAGCTGTGAAGAAATCTTATAAGATGAAAGTTCGAGCAAGTGGGAGCTGACATAACTTACATAAGGGAAAAAAACATTACACAACAAGTGAGAGTATCGGGTGAAGACTGAGCGTGATGACTGTAAGAGGTACAAAGCTAGACTCGTTGAAAAGGCTTTCAGCAAAGACAAAATATTGTCCATGCAGTGGGAGTTGTAAGCAGAGACAAGAGTAACCTAGGAAATAGTTTGGAGGTGCAAGGCTATGTGGACTCTGCTGATATGCTGACTGACAGTGTTACTCTTAAGAAATTGAAGTTGTGCACAGCTTCAGTTGGTCTTCTAGTGTGAAGACAAGGGTTTTGAGTTGCGAGGTGGATGATTCATGTTTGATGAAAAAAGGCGCCGCCGTCAGTGGTAGATATCAGTTTGAGGAAGATGACGTTGTAGCATGTGTATCGGTCTCCACGTGGGAGATTTGTTAAGCTGGAGCCCGATCCCGCTTCCACCGAACCCGCCTCCCTGCTCCCGCCTCCGCCTACTCCCGCACGCGCGAAGCGAAGCTTCGCTTTGTCTGATCGCGAATATTCATGACTCCCTGTTGTTTCGTGAAATGTCGTCTCTCCGCTTCATGTTCTCGATAAAAGGTATCACACGACTCCTTCAATTTATAAGTCACGATTTTTGTGTTCTTCAGACTTCCTCGGGACAGAGGAAGAGAGTGCAAGGAGTAGTTCCTTGCGGCAGAAGGAAGAAGGAAGAAGGAAGAAGAAAGAAGAAGAATATTGTTCTCCCTTGACTTCTTCTTGGTGGCTTGTGACAGAAGAAAAATTGGGTCTATTTCTCTTGTAAGTTTATCTTCTTCAGTGAATCTCGGTGTAGAGTTTTTTTGGTGTATCTCAGTGTAGAGAGAGAAGAACAGAGAGACAAGAAGAGAGAGCAACGAAGTGAGAGATTCCTCTTATAAGTCGAGACAATCGACTGGTGTAAATTCTTCAAATATTAAAATTCTCTACAACTCCGTGGACGTAGCCAATTTGCCGAACCACGTAAATTTGTGTGTTTCGCTGTGTTACTGTTTTCTTGTGTGAATTTTTTCGTTCTATTTTTTCGCTTCGTCAAAGATCGTTCTCCTATTTTATTTCGATACAAAACAACAAAATGATGATTGATAATAATACCCTTTCTCAAACCAAAAGGATCGGGATTTAGCATTTTGTATGAGTTTGAAGTTGGATAAGCCATAGCAGATATTTTTTTTATTGGTTTCTGGCATATTTGGTACCTACGCAACAAGATATTGAGTTTGAACAATCTTAGCAGCGTACAGTCTAGCCAGATATAAAGACAACCAATTAAGATTCGATTTAGAAATATGAATAGAATCCATTCAAAGTGTCAATGTTTTGAGCAAATAGGTTGAATGCCCTTTTTCCTTTACTTTCATTCCAATAAATAATGGTCTCTACAATCTATTTTAGATATCCTAATAATACATATTTCTAATCTAACCATTCAGCTATAAGGAAAGAATATGTACAATTAATATAGATTCAACAATTTAAATAAGGAAACTCCTAATTCTGCCCGATTTCAGTTCATCTTGATTGATATCCCCGTTCAAATTGATGTTGACTAATCAAGATACGTCAATTTGTCAAGAAAAAGTTCATGACGTTGCTGAGAAAGAGTCTTAGTAAATATATCAGCAGTTTGAAGATCAAAAGATATTTTAAATAGAATTGTCGACGAGTAGGCAAGTATTGACGTGAACAAAGAAGGATTGTGAACTTGAGTCCAAGCTGTCAAACATATGCACAGACGAACGGATGAAGTAGTCCAGAAGAGCGAACAGTATGGTCGGCGAACCAGACGGGCAGTTGAAGACGCGGGAACCAGCAGAAGCAGAGAGACTTGCTGCCTAGAGACAGGATTTGAGAGAGGAATCCGAGGTCGAACCCTAAAATCCTCAATCCTTTAGTGTCGAAGCCGAGAGTGTCAAATCTGAAGATCTAAGGTTTGTCGAAGCCGACGCTCTAGAAAGGAGTGTCGAAGTCAAAGCCAAAGCCTTCGATCCTTGAGAGTGACAAAGAAATCGAAGTCGAAGCGGACGAAGCCAAAGCGGAAGAAGCAGTTGAAGATGTCGCAAAAGCAGCAATGGCTTGCAAAGAAGATCCAATGCGGACGAAGCCTTTGATCCTTGAGTGCGACAAAGAAGCCGAAGTTGAAACTTACGAAGCTAAAGCGGAAGAAGCGGTAGAAGACGTCAAAGACGTAGGAAGCAGCAGGCGAAGATGGAATGAGCTCGAGTCAAAGATGAATAAGAACGATTCCCAAAGGTTAGGAAAGACAATGAAAGATTCAGACCGTATATATTCGACGTGGCTCTGATACCATTTAAATGTTTTGAGCAAATAGGCTAAATGCTCTTTTTCCTTCGGTTTCATTCTAATCTATAATGTTCTCGAAAATCTATTTTAGGTATCCTAATAATACATAATAATTTATAATAATACTTACTCATAATCTAACCATTCAGCTATAAGGAAAGAATATGTAAAATTAATATACATAATTTAATTCAACAATTTAAATAAGAAAACTCCTAATTTTGCCCTGTTTCAGTTAATCTTGACTGATACAAGCCAAAGGAAGACTTCCCGCATATGTTACCCAATAATATCAACATTACAGGGAGATAAATGTCTCCCTTAAGGCATACAGCTGAGAGAAATAAAAATGAGAAGATTGACATCGCTCACAGCCCAGTAATGCCGATTGGTAATGTCCCAACCTCCTCTGTAATGCCTAAACTTGTTCAGCACATCTGGCCTCCTCGTTCTCTTCGCAGCCAATACGAGCAGAACCCCAGCATCCGGAGCCATTGCCACAGGTCCAGACGCCAATGGTGCGAATTTCAGAATCCCGTCGGATACAGGCACTAAATTCCGGCCGCCTTCATCGACCAACAAAAAAGGAAAACAAAAATCAAACAACAGTACTCAGTAAACCAAAATTATAGAAAGGACAGCATAACTAACTGACTGAGACAAGTATACATCAAGAGTTTCCAATTCCTAAGGAGAATCAAAAAACCAATGCAAGTTCCCATCATCATCCAACTTGCCGCCCTCAAAAAGAAAAACCCCATGTTTCTAGAAAGGCCACCATTTAAAGATTTTAAATGTCACCTACCAATCGGGAAACTGTTGGAGACCTTCGCTGCACCGACGCTGACTGGCAGCCCATCAGTCACCGCCAATAAAATGGCGGAGAGTATGAGGGAGGAAAGCACAGCTGATGAGAAAATGGCGGCGATCGCCATCTCCAGATCTCACTTGAAGCACCTACGACGTTTCCATGTGAGCAAAAGCCGATCAGGCTCCAAATGTTAGGATCTTGCTCCTATTTCCATTCCCATTTTCCATGACTCAAGTTCTGTGTTGAAGGGGGGAAAAAAACTACAAGGAAGGGACAAGGGGATACGGCCATCATCGGCGGGACAACCCACCTCCCCGGGGAAATTATTACTGTCGAGTGCGGAGCATCTCTGTACCCTCAACTGTTTCTTTTTTTAATGCTACTTAGTATTTATAATTGTTTGTTTATTTATATAATACAGGAATTTTAAATTATATTATGAGTATTATTTTTTATACATTTTGATCCCGTTTAAATAGTAAAATATTTAATAAATATACAAAATCAGAAATTAATTACAACACTATCTTATGCTCATAAATACTTAACAAAAGATGTTCATTTTCATCCAAACCAAATAAGTGAGCATGAATGCTATCCCCTTTGATTTAATATACTTTTCATTTATATTTAATAGTTTTCTTCTTCAATGAGACTAGTTTTTTTTCAATTGAGAATAAGGCTATAAATGGGTCGAGTTGAGTGTAACACCTTGCTTCTATTTTGAATTAAGAACATACCCATGAACATTAAGTGTAAGAATCCAAAGCAAAAGGAAATCATCTGATTTTTATAAATCAAATTGTATATTTGTACTGCATGACCATTCTATATAGATGTTAAAAATATTAATCATCTATGCACCACACGCTCCAGTCGTTATACCAATATTTTGCTCCTGCAAGGACTCTAGTGCTTACAAACACTCATGTCACATGTTAAATAGATCTTCTATGATAGAGTTCTACTATTGCTCACTAAATTTTAATGTCAGTATAGGTATACAACTATCAAACCAAATATTAATGACCAAATTACCTATGATATTTATGAATTCTACAGTGAAAGAAAGCCATAAGATATTTGCTCATAATTAATCTCAACTAAGTTCATGTGTTTTTTAGTTATGATCCTCAAAAAATCTTCTTATTAGGTTTTTAAGACACGTTCAACTATTAACCAACCAAAATATTGCATAATTCCTCTGCTCAAACCATTGTAAGCTCTATATAGTTTTCATATCATTCCATAATAGTTTCAATGGCAACTCATGTTGGCCAATCATAGTCGTCTTACTTCACTTAATAAAACCACTTTGTTGTTGAATAAAAGGGAGTGTACATAGGATTCTTGTAATAAAAATAAATGTTTGTGCATAAGAGATCCTCTACATATAACTTCTATTTCATTTATTGTCTAGCAACCATCAGCTAACAATATGAGACGGGTTTTACTCTTATTTGTGGCATATTATTATTCATAGTAAAATCATGTTCATTTATATATCATGGACTCTAGCCATCATCAAATCATGTAAATCTATAATGTGTTTTTCTCTCTTGGTCACGTGCTCTCTCTCCACACATACACACATCAATGAAAAATAAATTCAGTAATAAAATAAGATAAAATTAAGGTAAGCTTAAATCAAGCTTGAATAGTGGTGAATTAAAATGAGTCAAACTCAAACATACGTTATAAAAGCTACAAATGTGCTTAGGTTGATTATGAAATGAGATCAAGTTGAGCTTAAACAAGCATTTACCAAATAAGATAATGTGTTGCTCTGTTGAATACTTAGTAATGTAAGAAGATCAAGTCGGTGACTATTATTTGTTGATTGATCTTATTCTACTTGGTTACCTCTCTATAACCATATAGTAAAATATTATCACTCACTTTGCTGATTGTGAACAATAACAACTCAATGTATCTAAAATGTGTTAAAGAAAAAAAAAATTATGGTTAATTATCAATGTTTAAGAAGATCATGAAACATATTATGACCAATATTATTATATTTTGTGACAATGATAGAAAATAAGCTGAAAATATAACATGGAATAAACTATGCTATCTTGGAGTACTTTAATAGAATGGATGCCATTTAATTTAATTGAGCTTGTGTTCATTTATTATTGTGCTGGTTATTAAAATAATTATATTCATGTTAACAATGGCTCGGGAGGTTTTAAGAAAAAAATATCACTTACTAATCAAATAGTTAATATATTTAGGCATTGTGATAGCCATTGACATTCATTTACGATGTTGAAATTTAAAGTACAAGCCTTAAACACACAAGGCATAATAAATTAATTCTAATTAATGGAATATAATGATCAGTTAACAAGACTTAGGTGATTTATTATCGATGGTCGAAAACTTACCGCAAAATAAGTCGGTCAATCACGAAAGTATACATATCAAGTAATTTGTGCTATAAGAGCACGTGTATCGATCCCAAGAGAAAATGACAAACAATTAATATTTGACAAAAATCTCTAGTTTACTAACTTTGCGAACCTAGCTTGTCATATTCACAATATGGGGTTGAAATCCTAAAAAACCTTACAAAAAATCAAGGTAGAAGATCTCTCTCTATCATACAAAACTCTTACAGAAAACACAAGAACAAATGGGATGAGAAGATGTAAAAACAGCCCCTAAAGGTTTCAATCCAAAGAGAGAAAGAAACCTCTAGGGAAAAACTCTTTCTCTCCAAATTGCTTCTTCTCTTACAACCTTCAGCCACCCAAGGTGCCCTATATATGTCCCTACACACACACACGCACACACACACACACACACATACATGCAAAGTTGACAAAGGCAAGAAAAATCCTCCAAATTCGGTTTAGCAACATAGGTGCGCCGTAAAAGCCAATGCAGGTGTCCTATGTCAAATGTCGCCTATAATTGTTTGAAATTCTTTATTTTTTTGCTATGAAACTGCATTCAACCTATCACCTGCACAAACAAGACAAATTTACATTTCTCAATTGTACTATCACGATAAACAAGAGAATTGACATGATATTTAATGCAAAAAAATTATGTAAATTTACTCTTGTCAAGTTATCAAACTTGCTCCTTCTTGTCCTTAAGCAATCTCATATCTCAACAAGGATTAACAAGATGTTTGGAGTTCTCACGTGGCTTCTTGATTCTTCAACTTCATTGTATAAATGTTATGAAGAATGTGCAAATTTCATTTGAGGGTGAGATTTTCATCAATTTCTAATAGCCTAGTTATTCATTTGATTCCCTTCTTTGTGAACCTCGAATAATTGAAATATTTATGTTTTTCAAATACATTTTTAAATCAACTAAGATCCAATTAACCAACCCAATATTTCTTAATCTCTTTCCTGGTTATAATATCTTAAAAATTTTGTTTAAAAGTTTTTAAGCCTTTCACAATTTTGTACTTTTTTTATTTTTTCGTCTTTTAATTAAAATCTTTCACAATTCTGTACTTTTTATACAAAAAAAAAAAAAATTTCTAAAATAAATTATTATATTTGATGAAATACATTTCTTTTAAAAAAATTGTATATTTACTTACCCTTATATGATAGTTATGAAGTTCATTTAATGTAAACTTTAAAATATTATAATTCATTAAAAAAACCAAGGCCCAATTAAATTGGTTAAATTGATAATTAAATTGCTTAAAGTATCTCTAATTGATTATTAATATTTTAGTTACACAATTTAAATTATCTTGAGACAACTTAAGGTTCAATTAAAAATTATTGAACTGTATAACATAGTTATCATGTCATTAAAGTCAATCCCACCTTTTAATGAATATTTTTATTTAAATTGAAGTAAATGTATAATGTCATTAAGTTATCAGAATTCCTTATATGAGTCCCCACTTTAAAGTGTAACTAAATGCTTGAATGCATGCTTCAATGCAAGTACCGTGCATTGCTCTGTCTCTCAAACTCATTGTTTGTTCTAGGCATACAACTATAAAAAATATGGGAAAATATAAATGAAATACATATAAAAATTAAATTTGATATCAAGCAATGCACCATGACGAGACATCATAGTGCGGAGATCAATGCATGTAAGCAAATCACTTGGGTGAGAATTCAAGAACTCTTTCTCGCGGGGCACTCCTATGGGTGGTCCTATAGGCTCAAATATCTCCATCATAACGCAATGGGTGCCTTGAAGAAAATAACACATTCTTCCTCAGTTATTGTCTAACCAAAATCATTCAACTCAATATGCTCTTTAGGCCAACTCTTAAAATTCACATATATGACTATCCATTACCCTGACATCCTTAGGGTTTATAGGCAAACTGGCTTATTGTGATCACAACAGGGGGTTAAAATTAAAAAAAAATCCAAGCATAAAATAAAAAGTAATTGTAGAAAGTAGAAAAAAAGATAAAATTTTAATGCTCTTAAAGAGTGCTGAGGCTCGTGCCTCTGTAATTCGGGTATCGTGAAGGGTTTCATGTTTGTGCTTGAAAGTTTTTCTATGTGATAGTTGAAGTATGTTTTTATGTCTATGTTTAGGTTAAAAGAAAAATCTGAACCTATGAAATTAAGCTTTGCTTAACCCCATTGTGTTTCTCGAGTTTATTGTGGCCCCCTATCAAACTTGAAGAATATTACTAGAATATGTCCATCGTCTTAGAATTATGAGGTTTACCTATTCATTTTGCTACACAACGAGCAAAAACCAAAAATCATGAAAGATTTTAACATCCAAATTGGTCATACTATGAGTAAATGAAACTCAGAAGGTTAACCAACAGCATACATCTATGAAAATATGAAAAAAAATGCTACGTGAAAAATATAAAAAAAAAATCATGATAAATCCACTAACCCTACATTATAGAGACACGAAAGACAATTTAACTATACATAGTAGAGGAAACCATAGACATAAAAGCCATGCTTATCATCATTAAAAAAAATAGTTACAATACTTACAATCAAGACTTGTTCTCTCCACCAAGGTAGAAGATTTATTTTCCATACAAAAATCTCAAAGAAACATAAGAACAAATAGGAAGATAAGATGTAAAAAGAGTACCTATAGGTTTTAATCCAAAGAGAGAAAGAAATCTATATGGGAAAACTCTTTCTCACTTCTCATCCTATAGCCTGCAGCCGCCCAAGATATCCCAAACGCATTGCTAAAGACAAATGCATGGGTAATGCTCAATAAAAGCAAGATTTTTTTTTTTATAAATTTCAATTTAATGAGCTGACGCGGGTGCACCGTGAAGACGACACAGGTGCATCGCGATGTTAGCGCGGATGTGCCTCGACGCTGATGTGGGTGCGTCGTGATGCTGGCGCAAGTGCGTTAAATATGAAATACATGGGCTCGGGTGCGCAAAGTTTCGGACTCAAGTGATTTAAGCTAGCGCAGGTGGGTTGTTTTGGCGTTGGTGCCTCAATAAAGGCAATACAAGTGTGTTAGGAATGTTGCCTTTAATTACTGAAATTAATCTATCATTGGTTCGAATGCTAGCGCGAGTATGTTAATTTTGAACTATATGGGCTTGGGTGCGCAACGTTTCAAACTCAAGTGCTTTAACCTAGCATACATGTTCTGTTTTACGCGTGGGTGCCTCAATAAAGGCAACACAAGTGTGCTAGATAAAATATTGCCTTTAGTTACTGAAATTCATCTCTCATTGCTCCGAAACAACATCCAACCCATCACCTGCACAAATAAGACAACAACACCCTTCTAAAACATATTATCAAGATAAATAAGAGAATTAACATAATACCAGTAATCCATGCACTCAAGCAAAAATAAAGATACTTTGAATATTTATTTAGATATATTATGCTCTAATATATATGGTTTACATTATATTGACTCAGTGAAAGTTGACGAAGATATCTCGTCACAAGCATAAAATGATGACTAAGCGAGATGATATATTTCCTTAGAGGGAAAAGCACTTAATCAATTGATCTAGGATGGCAAGAAACATGCATGACTAAGATGAGACAATGTTGATGAGCAAATATCAAGCACCATGGCACAAAAATCATCTTTTATATTGTAATCCTCTACCCCGAGTAAGAAATTTCTTCTCCATGCTCTATTTCCTTTATCTCATAGCCAACATGACACCATATTGACCATAGAGCATTTATGAGAGGTGTTTTTGAGCATACCATCACTTTATTCAAGATCATTTACTTTATTAACTCCAAATTGCATTTGAAATTGACTTAAATTTTAAAATTTATTCAATATTATATTCTATTTTATATCAACTCAAAACCTTAATGCTGGACACAAGTAACTTACCTATTTTAATTAAAATAGTATAAATTATTAAGCACAATCAAGGTGTTTAACAAAATTCAAGTATCAATAAAATCAAATTTCAAAATACATGCCCAATTAATTGTTTGAATATTTCCCATGCCTTTAATAATACATAAATTTTGAAGGCCATGATAACATAATGTCATATACTAACATAAAACAACATGCATGTTAGTGTTTTGGCTCATTCAATTATACGATAAGTTATTAAAAATTCTTATAAAAAAATTATTTGTGAGCATATGAAAACATAAAAGGTGCATTATATGAATGATCATATTACTATTCACCAAATGCACTTGTTTGCTTGCACCTTTGTTGGATAAGTTATCTCAAAAGATGGGTTGCAAAGCTTATCAGATGACATATTTCATTAGCCCATAACATGATAATTTTGACATAGATACATTATACAAGAGAGGCAAGATTATGATTTTGTAGTTAATTAAAGAAATTTAGTCAAATTTAATGAAATTGCAGTCACAGTATTATTATATTACTAACATATTTCAATAATTTTAGTTTGAATCTAAAATGTTCTATTTAAATTTTATCGCTAAATACATGCCATCTTTTATTGATTTTATATCATTAAGTTGATTTGATTAATCTTATTTAATTTATAAGTAATATAAAAAAGACAATAACAACAAAATCATTAACAACAATAATAAAAATTATAATTATAACAGTAATATTAACAATAATAATGATGATGATAATAATAAAATTTTTAACTTAGCTTTATGAAATTATGTTCAAGGTTGCGTGGCCAAAAGTATGATTTAATAAGTTCTATAAAATTTAATCGAATAAATTTCATTGATGGTAAATATTGAAAAAAATGGGAAGATTCGCATGCAAAGCACTTAATTTTTATGTATTTACATATCCAATGCTTAAATTTCAATTTTTTACGTATATGCTGCTTTACATTTACATGAAAGCATGCATTTTACTTTTTAAGTAAAAAAAAAAAAGTGATTTTTGATGTGACACGAAAGAGTTTGATGATATAAATGCAAAAATAAAGTTTAAGAATCAGGCATGTAAATACCCAAAAATTGTGTGAAATGCATGTAAATGTCCATTAAAAAATGAATAATAAAATGATTTAGTATGATGATAATAATAATAATAATAATTTAGATATTCAACTTAAAAGTAATAAAAAAAAGTCTCCATTAACTTTTTTGTAATGAAATTTAGTAAAAATTTTAAAGCATAATTTTAAAAAATAATATAGAAAATGTCTCAATTCAAAATTTTCATGGATTTATAAAGTATTATTTAATTATTAATCAATAGCATATTTAATTTTTTTAATTATTATTATCTGATTAATTAGAAGAAAAATATAATTGTGACATTAAATCATGTCATTAAAAAATTTTAATATGGAGCTATAAATAAAAATAAAAATATAATTTAAAAATATCTTATTTTAGAATCAATTATAAATTCATTAAATTGCACGAGGGTGTTTTATTTTTATTTACTCATGAATTAAGAAAATTTATAAAAATAAATATAAAATTACTGCAACAAGGCTAAAATTGGGGAGCTATCGTCGTCTACCCAAATCCCCGAAACCCTTGGCCGAGGAAAGGCATCGACGGGAGTGGCGTCGGGTGAAGCAGAAGAGAAGCTCGCTAGAGAAGCGTAGGCGGAGAATAAGTGAAAGCCCTAAAAGGCTGTAGATCCGACGACTTAGGATTTTGCAAATACCCTCAAATCTCGAAGCGGAGGGGGTTGCGGGATGGCTCGGCACAGAGAAGACGAATACGAAGAGGAGGAGGACGATGAAGAGTTAGATGAAGAAGAGGATGACGACTACAGAAGGAGCACAGGCGGGAGGAAGCGGGGCAGGTCCGATTTCATTGACGATGCAGCCATAGAGGACGACGATGAGGAGGAATACAGAGATGAAGAGGACGAGGATGAGGAGCTATACGGTGGCCGCGGCCAGAAACATCGGAAGAGAGGCTCTGAGTTCTTCGATCTTGAGGCCCAGGTTGATAGTGCTGACGAGGAAGAAGAAGACGAGGATGCTGAAGATGGTAATGTTATTTGTTTTCGCGCAGTCATGTTGATTATTTTTATTTTTGTGCACCCACATTATGGCTTGTTTTTCTTAGCTATAGATGATCATTTTCAGCAGGTTTTCAAATTCGTGCCCTAGCCCACTTTTTATTTCACTATTTAGCTTAATTATCCTAGAATTATCAATTTTATATCACATTAGCTTTTCTTTTATATGATTATTGGAATTTCTTAGTGAGCTGTTCTAGTTAGATCAGTTGGAAGAAATTAATTTGGAAGATTTAACGACGTTTTAGCGGTTGAATTTCTTTTATAGATTTCTTTGGTTCTCAAATTGGCATAAAAGCGACAAATTCTCTCATCATATTTTTCTACCAGTGCACCTGATTGCTATCTTGAATCCCTGTTAGTCCTGGCTTGCTAATGTTTTTCAGCTGCCACATCTTTAAAAAATCCATGGCTAAGAGCTTAAGATATCGCGACCAAAGGTTGTTCTTATTTCTCCTTTTTATTTTTTTGATTCCTCCAATATTTCACTTATTTTGTCATTACTCCCCTCGTTTATAGCAAAGAACTAGTTGTTAGAGAAACTATCCACTAACTATTTGCATTTTCATGAGTGACTGTAATTATGGTCTTCAAACCCGAATCTTTTAATTGTTTTCTCGTGTTTATTGGTAGAGCTACTAAGTTTAGATTCTCGTGACATGGTCGGTGGTAAATCATTTGTTGAATGTTAGAGACACTAGTAATTGGATCTTTGCTAAGAGTGTTTTTATGTTTCTATTATGCTCCAGAAGTTTTATACGATGAGAAGTCTTGAATTTGGAACATAGTCGACCCGATACAATTTATATTATGCTTGAATAGTTAAATATTCATGCCCAACTATTTTTTTGTTAATAGAGCTTTAAGATACATTAGTTTTTTTTCTTTTTGCTCTCCTCCCTTTTACATTGTTACTGATAAACTTGTGTCATATTTTGTTGATTTCATATCATTTTCTGTTTAACTTGAATTACTGAAAAGAATAGGTGATTTGTCTCCATGGACTTTAGAAGTAGATATCACAATCCCAATAAAATTGCATGTTCTTAATTTGTTCCCATCCTGTTGATAAAAAAATGACTGAAAGCTGATATGAACAATTTCAGATTTTATTAATGATGCTGGAGCTGACTTACCCGATGAAAGTGGTGGTAGAAGACCACATCGTCCATTAAATATGATGCCAGAGGATCAGGAGGATGTTGAAGAGATGGAAAGGCAAGTTTATGAAAGATATGCAAAATCAAGTCACATTGAATATGGTGAGGATGCCACAGAGGTTGAACAACAAGCTCTACTCCCGTCAGTGAAGGACCCCAAGTTGTGGATGGTGAAATGTGCTGTAAGTTTTTTACCCATCTATTATTTTCTCTTCACAATAAATTTTCATTATTTTTTATTGTATTTATAAAGTTCTTCAGCAATTGTTTCCCATAATTCCCAGATTGGTCGAGAGCGTGAAACTGCAATATGCCTCATGCAAAAATTTATAGACAGACCTGAACTGCAGATTAGATCAGTGGTTGCATTGGACCATCTTAAAAATTATATATATGTTGAAGCTGAAAAAGAAGCCCATGTGAAAGAGGTTTGCATGACTCCATTCATATAAAACTCTTGTGGGGTTATATTTCGGTATTTTCCTGGTAAGCATGTGTCCAAAGATTATATTAAATTTTGGTTGTTTTATGATCAGGCTTGTAAGGGTTTGCGTACCATATATAGCTCGGCTAAGGTGATGCTAGTTCCTATCAAAGAAATGACAGATGTTCTTTCTGTTGAAAGCAAAACCATTGAAATTTCTAGGGACACATGGGTTAGGATGAAACTTGGAATTTATAAAGGAGACCTTGCCAAGGTATGTATTTGTTCAGGTATTATTTACTGTCTCATGTAACATTTTCCTAACATTCTAGATTTACTTCTACAGGTTGTTGATGTGGATAATGTACGACAGAAAGTAACAGTAAAGCTAATTCCAAGAATTGATTTACAGCATCTTGCTAATAAGTTGGTAAGAATTTCTAGTTATTTATTTAAATATAGTTCTACCTAAACTTTTCAACATCGTTGCCAATAGAAACAGTCATGTTCCAATTATTTATGGCTCATTATTGATCATATGTTATTTCTTTGTTAGCTTTTCATGTTCCATATATCTTAATTCAGATTAAATTTGAAATGTTCGGAATTACAGTTTGATTTGCTAATAAACAATTTGTGAAAATGCACTTTGATTTGCTTGTTGTAGCTGATTAATACCTTTCTTATTCTCATTTATGATGCATGAACTTAAAATTTTATGCATGAATTTGAGTGCTGTTGTGGCAGGTGGGTGTTTATTCACAGACATGTAAATTTTGTAAAAGAGTTGTAAATTTTGTAATTATTTTAAATATGGTGGCTAGGTTGTAAATATTTATCTATATAGTGCCTGTTAGCACAGCTCACATGTTTGTAACAGTGGCACATCTACTTTGGCTTAGCACTCTATTGTAAGTTTTTTCCTTTGCTTTTTAAAATCATTGAATATCTCAATTTTGATTTGTGTGGAAATGCAAAATGGAAATCCTTTTCCCACGCATGTGTTAATTCCATGATTCATGATCTTTGATATCTATTTTATACAACACGGCACATTTCATACCTCAATTTCGGTTGTAAATATTTTTCTATATGGGGTCTTCTCCGGTTGATAATGGCCATCTTATACGTCCAATTGATTAATTTTATTCTATTAAATGATTCTTCTCATATTTGTTTCATAACATACTTGTATGGTGCAATTCTTTTTCTGTTATCTGATGCATTGGTCTTCCATTTTAGGAAAATAGAGACGTGGTTAAAAAGAAGGCATTTGTTCCTCCACCTCGTTTTTTCAACATTGATGAAGCTAGGTACTTTTATCATTGACTTAATATATTTGGTTCTTTGGCATCACGATTAACTTTATTTTTATTGTTTTTGGTGTTTAGGGAGATGCATATTCGTGTGGAGCGCAGGAGGGACAAAGATACTGGGGAATATTTTGAAATGGTTGAAAATATGATGTTCAAAGATGGTTTTCTTTATAAAACAGTGTCTATGAAATCAATCCGCTCTCAGAATATACAACCAACTTTCGATGAACTTGAGAAATTTCGAAAACCTGGTGGTGACGGTGATGGTGATGGCGATGCTGATATGGCTAGTTTATCAACTTTAATTTCAAATAGAAAGAAAGGTCATTTCATGAAAGGAGATGCGGTTGTAGTTGTACGGGGAGATTTAAAAAATTTGAAAGGCTGGGTTGAAAAAGTTGAAGAAGAAACTGTTCATATCAAGCCTGAGATTGCTGGCTTACCAGTAATTCTTATCTAATCAGTTTCATATTCAAATTTTTTTTACATTAATTACAATATTATGGTAATTGTTATTTTCTTTTGATTGTAGGAAGCTTTGGCTTTCAATGAGAAGGAACTCTGCAAATATTTTAAATTAGGAGATCATGTGAAAGTGGTTTCTGGAGTACAAGAAGGCGCAACTGGTATGGTTGTGAAGGTTGATGGCCATGTACTGATAATTGCATCAGATACCACAAAAGAAGATGTAAGCCCTTTTGATATATCAATAAGTTTTCTTAGGTAGTTTTTATCCACCGCTTGACCTTCTTTCATCTTGCTCTACCAGATCCGTGTTTTTGCAGATAACGTTGTTAAGAGTTCTGAAGTTACCTCTGGAATCACAAAAATGGGGGATTATGAGCTGCAAGATCTCGTTCTTCTTTTGTACGTCATAATCATGTTATAGAAACTTTTTTTTTTGTATAATTATCAAAATTTTCTCATGGTTCACTTAAATAAACTGCAGCAACATGTCCTTTGGTGTGATAATAAGAGTGGAGAGTGAAGCTTTTCAGGTGAGAGCAGGCTTATTTTTTTAGAGTACCTCATATTTTTTACTTTTGCTAATTATTTATTTATTTATTGAATTGAGAAAGGTTCTCAAGGGAGTTCCAGATAGACCAGAAGTTGTACTTGTTAAGTTGAGGGAAATAAAGAGTAAACTTGAAAAACGTACTAATGCACAAGATAATAGAAAAAATATAGTCTCTGTGAAGGATATTGTTAGGGTCCTTGAGGGGCCATGTAAGGTATCTATCGATGATTAGACATTGTCTTGCATTTTATTTTCTTTCCTGCAAGTATCTGTTTATGAATTTTTTTTGGTACGACTTCTTATATTAGGGGAAGCAAGGTCCCGTTCAACACATTCATAGAGGAATCCTGTTTATTCATGATCGGCATCACCTTGAGCATGCAGGCTTTATTTGTGTGAAAGCACAATCATGTATTGTTATCGGTGGAAACAATGATAAACGCGTATGTCTCAAAGCACTCTTATTTATTTGCTGTTTTTTTTAGCTCCTGTTTGGGGTTACTTTTGTTTTTGTTTTCCATTTATTATTTCTATTGTTTTGTTTATATTTTGATTTGAATTAAATCATGTTTGGTTATGATAGTTGTTTGTAAAAACACTCAAAATAACTTTTAGGTGTTTTGAGTGTCTTTAAAAAATAATTTGATTTATTTTTATAAATAAAAAAATAATAAAAACATGTAAAAATTATACTAAAAAACATAATTTAAAAAATGAAAGGAAAACCGAAAACAATAACAAAACATAAAAATGATCCCAAACAAGCCCTTATTGATGATTATTATAAGGGTAATACTGCTGATATTGATGATTAATGGCTATAGCTTTGATCCTGCTTCACTTTCATCATAAGATTTGCTATCTTGGCAGAGTGGTGATAAATTTGATGCAAGATTTGGTTTGAGACCTTCATCTCCTTACCTTCAATCTCCAAGAAGGCCACCGAGAGGACCAACAGATCGTAAACATTTGACATTATGATTTTCATTTGTAATCCGAACTTATGAGGTAAAACTTTTTATGACAAACTAACATCTTAAATCTGATGTAGGTGGTGGAAGGCTTAATAGGAGTGGTGGACGAGGACACGATGCTTTAGTTGGAAGAACTATTAAAATACGTTCAGGGCCTTTTAAGGGATATCGTGGTCGTGTTGTGGAGGTCAGTGGTACTTTTGTTCGCATTGAATTGGATTCACAAATGAAGATAGTTGCAGGTTAGCTTCATCTATAGGTTTCTACTTCACTAAAAATTTCAGATAATTCTGTCGGGTTATACCTTGTTATTTTATTTTATTTTATTTTGTTTTAGTCAAAAGGGATGATATCTCAGACACACCAGGTTCTGCAACCCCATTCCGGTATTATAGTTTATTTTATCTTATTTTAATAAGCTTCTTCAATGCTAAGCATGATTTTTCCTATATTTTTTTGCCTCATAGCGAACCTTCTCGATATGGTTTTGGAAGTGAGACACCCATGCATCCATCTCGAACTCCACTTCACCCATATCAAACTCCTATGAGAGATGCTGGAGGTTAGTGTGTTCTCTTTCTTATGATACATAAGCCTGTAAAATTATGTTTCCAATCTTTAGAGAATATTACTCTTTTCCATTTTCTTAACTTAAAAAATAGTTTTTCATTGTTGTCATATCTTTCACGCTATCATGATCTATAATCTATAATCTATATCATGCTTTCGCTTCATGCAGCAACTCCCATCCATGAAGGCATGAGGACACCTATGCGTAGCCGAGCATGGGCTCCCATGAGTCCTCCAAGGTTCTTACATTCTTCTGTTCTCAGTTTTTATTCTATTGCTTTTCCGTTGATTCTAAGCCATTAGAATTTTCTGCATTATCAGATGTTTTCTTTCCATAGTTTGTAATATGCCCACAATATTTACAGTTGATTAGTTGTCTTTGTGTTTCATTTTCTTCTTTTGAGGGTCTAAAACTGGGTGATATTGTCACCTTTGAAAGCAAATGGCAATTGCTTATTCTAGCTTAAAGAACTGGTGCTATGGGGAATGGTCGTAAGATAGGGATGCCATGATTTTTTATCTCTTAAGTTCTGTTGGTGATACTGGGCAAAAGCGGGAAAAGAAGACAATTTGAAATGTTTGAAACTGTTTTTTCCTCTATTTTTAATGATGCCAAAGAGAACGGATGCTTTTGATCCTACATTTGAAGTTCATGTCATCATAGGGGTTGTTTGGTTTGATGTTATATAAATAACAAGGCGATTTAGATTATAATATTATTCATATTGCAATGTTATCTCTTACATTGTGTTCGTTTCAATTTAATATTATTTTGAATAATCAACGCTGGCCCTTAACTTTTTTTTTCCTCAGTGTAGATAACTTATAAAATGCCATGTAGTTAACAGCAAACCAAACATTCTCATATTCCTAAGGAAAAGACTCACTGTAAGCTAATTGGGAGGAGAATCGTTGTTCTCCTTGTAGTGATACAGAATGTACACACACATATTGTGGAGAATCAATCCCTTTCTTGCCATGATTTTTCTCTAGCCATAATTATTATGTTGGAACTCACATAGGGCATGAGTGAGTGGTCCATGAATTTTTGTAGCTAGATCTGGAATTTTGGAGCTCATAGATTGATGAGTTGCATGTATATTACTATTAATGTGATTTGGAAGGTACCGATTTGGTGGAATAATTGTTCTGTATATGGGCGATCCTTGGATGTTTAGACTTGCTTTACGTTTTGACCAATTTATTATTTGTCTTCAAATAATTCTAGCAAGATTTAGATACATGGTACCCAATTCTTATGTTTTTACTTATCTAACACCTAAACTTCATTTTTTACATATATACCACCTTACCCATTTATGAAAAGGTGCATTTCATTTTCAAAAAGTTCAAGTAGTGATATTTTTTATGTTATATGAGAAATTTGGGTGTTTTAAATGTAAAAAGTATAGTTGTTAGATGTGTAAATACATAAAAATTGAGGGTTATGTAAATGCCCCATAATTCTAATAGTGTGTGTTCGTGCGTGTGTGCGTTCTTGTGTGCCTGGGAATGGGAGAGATAAGTTTCCTAATGGATATGCTCTTCAATCAGAGAAGGAATGGTCACAATATAATGAAAGACCACTAATAACCATCGTACCATGGTTTGCTGCTTATTTGGCAAATGGAAAAAGGGGGAATTTTCTCTTGATGATGCTATTAAGAAAATGTGCAATTGAAAATGAGGTTTATTATTACATTGAAAATATATTCGAGTTGTTTGAGAAGTGCATCATTCATAATCAGAGATAAGAGGATATTATAATCAATTAACCATAGGTATATTTGAAGAAGTTCTTTGGTATTGTCCGGAAGATAAAGCTAAATACAAAAAGATTCTCAAGAAAAAAATGACCATTTTAAGTTCGTAATCGGTCTAAAGAAAAATTTAAATGATGTTTCTTGAAATTTTTTTTCCAATAAGCATCCTCTTATCAAAATAAAGTTGTGGATCAGTGGATGTGAGGAGAGAATAAAGTTGCAAAAGTCAAGATGTGTAAACAACTCTCTCTCATCAATGAATGTAACGTAACCTCTGCTATTCATGGAAATAATACTTGAAGAACTACAACAAGCAGGACTGTTTGTGCACACTTGTCGGTCAGTTTAGAAGAACTCTGAAGATTAGAGACCCTCTAAGCCACAATAATGTAGTGTAATAAAATAAACTTAGAATAGAAGACAACCTCCAACGCAAACAAATCCTCATTCTTAAGCAAACAACAATTTGATTATCCAAAAATTTTGGGGTAAATGCAAACTCATTCCACCTCCAACCATGGACTAAGCTTGATAGAAGTAAAATAACTCTCACTTTTGCTCTCGAAATTGTAAAAGAAACCACAAATGCTTGGATTGTAAACTCATGTGCCTCGGATGATGTGATTGTAAATCCAAAATTATTAATCAAGATTATCCCATGTGCCTCGGATGAAAGATTGACTGTTAGGATGTTTGATGGAACTCAATCTCAAGTTGCTGTTAAGAAATCATGAAGTTAAATTGGGAATCTTACTCTACACTCAATTTTAGCTGTTTAGAAACTGGATTTAAATTTATCACCCATCAATAAATTGACTCAAAACTACCAGTGTCACAATTTTAAAAAAAATGTGCGACTTTTAGAATTTGAACTTTTTTGAGGATGTTTGGCAATGCTAGGAAACAATCACAGCAGGGGTGTCAATATGTTTTCGTCAAACAGTGCGATAACAGTGTTGATTTAGATCAACATAAGCAACCCAAAAAAGTTGAGTCAAATTCAGGTCATTTCATGTCAGGTTGGATTCAAGTCAATCAAAAATAATTATTTAATTATTTCATTTTTTAATGAAAAACACATTAAAATAAATAAATTTTTTATATTTTTTCTTGAGGTGTGTCCATATTTGTTAATTGCGTCTATTTTGAATCCATTTGATGTTAAACTATCTTGAATTAACAAATTTTCATGTTTGGTTGGATCGGGCCTGGTTTTGGTTTGGTCGAGTTGTTTGGGCTGAGATTTTTGACCCTTTTATTAAATGGGTTGGGTTTGGGTTGATTCTATTTGTGTTGGGATCTTATTTTGGTCAGTACCTAACCTGACATGTGAACTTGAATTGCCACCCCTAATATGTTACCTACATCAAAGCATCAAAACTTATGGTGGACTAACACTTGATTTTGATAGTTCCTTTATTCAAATCCTTTCTTAAATGCCTCAAATTCTAACATTCATGTAACACTTATTATTGATTAGGACATCATTGTTTTCTGTATCTCAAAAAATATTTCCTGCCTTATTCAAAAATAAAATTCCTATTGTGTTTCGATGTAAATTTATGTCAACTCTTAGAGCTCACTAGAAACTTGTTACCAAAACTACCCTACAAATAATCCCATTACTTTGTAAAACTTTATAGTGATGTGTGGGAATCATCTCGTACCAAATATATCACTAAGTTTCATTGGTTTTATCCTTCATTGATGACAATGCTATAGTTACTACTGTTTTTTTCTATAAAAAATTGAAGTTGATAAGCATTCTAACATTACAATAATATGATTACTAGCTAATTTCAACCAAGAATTCTATTTTCAAGATTTGATTATCCCAAAAAATTTTTTAAACACACCATAATCTTATTTCTTATCTTGAGGGAATATTCTTCAACAAATTGGCATTATAGAAATAAAAAAATAGTCGTACTCTTAAAGTTACACGATCACGCTCTTCCTTTATTCTCCAAAATATCTTTGTGGATGTTATTGAAATTGCTACCTCTTTAAATCAATTGCATATTCTCTATAATGCTTAAGTTTTAAACTCTCATCTAAAAACTGTTAGTCATATGTTCAATCTAGATGTTTCGATAATCCTTAGAAAAGCTTTTGGATATCTTCTAGAAAGTGAATATACGTCTCTTCCACAAATAGTAATTACTACATTTGCATGCAATTTTTTTTGAGAATCAACTCTTATCTGCTGAAACTATCATTTAGTGGAAGAACAAATTTACTAATGAATGCCAGGCTTGGTATATGGAGCACACTAACACATTTATAATTTTATGCCATTGGCGTGAAGAACGCAGTTTTCAAATCTTTACCTAAACTAGAAACTGATTCCTTTCTAATACATTAGAAAAAAATAAGGCGAATTAGGGAAAATATTCGATTCACATCAAGCTCAATCAAAACTCTAATCCATTTCATATTACTAATGGTATTTTCTAAAAAAAATATTTAGTAAACTCAAGGATGACTGAAACTGGCATGTTTGGAGAAGCTGTTTCAATTAGTATCCCCTTCACAATAAAATCCAATGTAAGTTACTCTAAAAAAAAATTCAAGCTTTTGTTACGAACTGTGATACTATCGATATTTCTACCAAGATCCAATAATCATTAAAAATTCCAGAATGGAAAGCTCTTATGGATGAGTTTCATTTCTTAGAGAAAATCATACATGGGAGATTAATACTTTTCCTGTCGTAAAGTCCCCATTTGTGATATGGATCTTCATGACCAAGAAAAACAAAGATGAGGTCATTTACAAATATAAGGTTAGATTGTTTGCAAGAGGATTTACCTAGTTTTATAATAGTGACTACTTCCATGAAGCTTTTGTTCTTGTGACAAATTCAATACAATTCAAGTGTTTTTATAATTGGCTACAAATCTTAGTTGGCCTCTTTTCCAGTTGCAGATAAAAAAATGCCTTCTTAACTTGGAGATTTTTGAGGAAAAAATTTACATGAGACCTCTTAGATTTGAGAATCATTAACAATTAATTAAATATGCTAATTAAAAAGATAGCTTTATAGACAAAATCTTATAGAGTTTTAGTCAGGAGATTTATAGCAGTAGTGAGACGTCCATGGCTACTACTAATGTCATGTGAACCACATCATTCGTGAAAAAAAATAATAAGATATATTTTTTAGTTGTTTGTGTTGCTGTTATTTTATAACAGGAAGTTTTAAAATGAAATGAATTATCTCAACTTAAATAGCAGAAGAATTTGAATTCAAGTATTTAGGGAAACTTCAATATTTTTTGGGACTGGAGCCTGCTAGATAAAAAGGAGAAATCTCTTTCTCTTCCAAAGAGGCATGTCCTAGTCCTTTTAAAATATTGTAATATGTTGGTTGTAAACTTGCAAACACGCCTATAGAGTATCTATATTAAAGTTAAGGCTGAAGAAGGTACATCATGTGATGGAGGAATATATTCAAGGAGAAATAATGGGTAGTTTATTAGTGTTATTAGCCGATTTATGAATAACTCAAGGTGGAATAGCACATATACAAATTTTTAAGTACTTGAAGTTGACTCCAAGAAAAAGACTCTTCTTTAGAAAAAAAATTACTTTGAGATTGATGAATGTATTGTAATGCATATTTGATTGGTTGTAAGTGGTCCGAAGTCCACATTTGGATATTGCTCCTTTGTGTATGGTAATCTTGTCATATAAGCAATGAATAATTTTTGGTATATATGAGTACGGTGTAAGCTGTATTTCATTTATTAGCTCATTGTCTATATGAATGGATTTGGATCAATGGACTACTTGAGGAACTTGGGGTGAAATTGAAGAGCTAATAAGTAGTTTTTTTTTTTGTAATCATTTTACTATCTATATTGCTAAGAATCTTGTTATAAGAGCTAAAACATTAAAATTGATCGTCATTTTTTTCAAAGAAAATTTTAATAATGATGTTACTCCAGCCAACTCTCAAGTCGTTGACATTTCAGCTAAAGCACAACCACAGAAACTTTAAGGGCTTATGTTTTGGGCTCAAGTTGAGTAACTAGCAGCTCGGTTTAATGGGATGTGCGTAGTTATAATCCTATTTGTCTTGACTTTTATAGCTAGAATTAGAAGTTTGAAGCCCAAGGATTACTGTAGCCAAATCTGTAAGTTTGGAGCTCAGAGATTCATGAGTGGTGGTCCACAAATTGATTACAACCCCATTTAAACAAACCAAAGTTTTGCATATATATCTGCGTTCTGATGGTATTTGCCTTCCAATTTGATCAAATTTATAATTTGTGAAGTGTATCCATCTTCTTCAAATTGTGTGCAAATGTAAACGTTTGTTATCTTGCTTATCTTTTTGATCCTTCTGAAATAATTGGAATTCATTTTGTGCGTGTTCTTTCTGTGTTTTCTCTCATAAGAGAATTAGCATTTAAATGCATAATACACAAATTAAAAGATTCTCAAGATATTGCTTGATATATATCAAGCGCACAAAAATTTTCAGGATGGATGGTGATATTGAGCTAAGTTCCGTAAGTTCAAGTTGCTCACAAGCTGACTCCTTTATTATTGAAGGGAGAAATGATTACGATTGAAGCAGCTATTGTAATAAGCTGATAAAATAATAAAATTTAGTGGCAAATTAAGAAGAATTTAGTTGAGATATGGAAGATAAATTTGAAATATTTTTAGTAAACTTGTATTTAAACTTTTAAATTCTGATATATTTAAAATAATTTTATGTTAAAATTTTTTAATGAGCTGATTTATGAGCCGGCAAGTGGAGTTGTGCTGGGGGTCTTACTGTTTGGCTCATTAGCTCATTGAAATTAGCTGTGCCAAGCTGGCTTAATGGTTGGATTGGCTGAGTTACATCTCTAGACTAGAAAGTCCATTCAGAAATGGTACTTATTTATTTGCATGCATTGCTGAATGGCTGGAACCCTTCTCTTTGCTTGAAAGCATTGTGTCTTTAATACAAAGCTTCGAGTAGTTTATGTTACGTGATTTAGTCTTTCAGTAGTAAGTAGGATAAGCATGCCTTATGTTTGGACTGCATCACATTGGTTTGATCCATCTTCGTTGATAGGTACATGCCGTAGTCATTTTATTCAATGTTTTCTATGCTTAGGGTTTTATGTGAAAAGAAGAAATTGCCACCAAATTAGTTTTTGATAATGACCATTTTTCTTGAATCAGAGATCATTGGGAAGATGCAAATCCTGCTTCTTGGGGCGGTACTCCACAATATCAGGTATATTTTCATATTTTGTATTTATTTTAAGAGCATTTATATACATACCATCCGATTCCTTTATTTACATATTTTACACCTGAACTTTAAATTTTACATTTGTACCACCCAAATCATACATAATCACATAACGAAAATACCACCATTTTTACTTGTAAGTAGTGATACATCTTTTCATGCATAGATAAGGTGACTTAAATATAAAAACTAAAGTTTTTGTGTTACATATGTAATCACATAGGAATTAAGTGGTATGTATGTAAAGCTTCCTTTATTTTATTGTTCCAATATTTCACTGCGTCCTGCTTTTCTTCTTTAGCCTGGAACCCCTGCGCGGTCATATGAAGCACCGACTCCAGGATCTGGTTGGGCCAATACTCCAGGTGGTAATTACAGCGATGCTGGAACTCCCGGAGAAAGTAGCCCTACATATGGTACTACAATTTAAAAAATTAAATAGTAAATTACAATTTTTTTTTTAAACTTTTCAACATCAATTTCATCTGTTACTACAGGAAATGCGCCAAGCCCTTATCTTCCATCCACTCCAGGCATGCAACCAATGACACCTAATTCTGCCAATTATCTTCCTGGAACTCCAGGAGGGCAGCCGATGACTCCAGGAAACATTGGACTGGATATTTTGTCACCTGCAATGGGTAAGATCACAAATTTGATCCAGTAGATAATATGAAGCTAAAGTTTTTTAAATTTTCTTTTAGATTGTTGGCTGTATAATGCATAAATAAACAATTTGCATCTAAAAAACTTTGCACTTGGTCTAGATTTTACTGTTTTTTATGCAAGTTTTTTGAGATCAGCTCGCGCTCGTTCTTTTTTTTTTTTTTAAATGTTAGTTATCCCGAGTTATCATATTGAATTTTTAATTTCTACATTTAAAGTTTTTTCTGTATGTGGCAATTGATTCAGCAAATAACCGATTATAGAACATCAAAATTTGTTGCAGTAATATAGATTTGGGGATTCGACAATCTAAACAAGCATTAACCCCTTTAAAATGGGGCATTTACATACATATCACAATTTTTATTTATACACATATCTAACACCTTGACTTCCATATTTACAGTCATAGCACTCAATTCAATACACCTTTTCATGTGGAGGTTTAAACAACCAAAGTGCTATGTATGTAAATATGAAAGTTTAGGTGGGAGATATGTAAATATATGTGAATTGTGTGCTACATATGTAAATTTCCGATTAAAAATTTGTAATAATAACTGCAGCACATGTTTGTGGCTTAATTTTTAAGTTGAATCTTATTTGGATGAAATTATACGATTGCATAGCTAAACACCTGGCATAATTTTCTTATCATTATGTAGTGCTTATGTGTCATTCAACTATGCAATAATTTTTGAAAAATACGATTGATATGATAGATATGTATTAAATAGTAGAAAATTTGCGAAGTAATCGCATTTTTCATGCAATTGATGCTAAAATACATCATGCAAGCTGACATTAATTAGCTCCTTGCATTTTCATCTTCATGCTTGGTCCCCTGAAATGTTATTTCTCAACAAATTATGCTGTTGTAGCAGGCGGTGACAATGAAGGAAATTGGTTCTTTCCTGATGTTCTTGTTAATGTCATGAGGCCAGGAGAAGGTCCCTGTATTGCAATCGTCCGGGAGGTGTTGATGGTATACAATTTTCACTTTCATTAATCTAAATTTATATTTCCCCTTATTTTATTTTTGTAGATGTAAATTAACACTTGAAATAATAATTCAAAGAAATCAATTTTATTAATAGGATGGCTCTTGTAAAGTTGCTCTTGGTTCAACCGGGGATGGGGATATAATCACCGCCCATCCGGCAGATGTGGAGGCCGTGAGGCCTAGGAAGTCTGATAAAATAAAGATAATGAATGGGGCGCTGCGCGGAATTACCGGAAAGCTTATTGGGATTGATGGCGCTGATGGTATAGTAAAGATGGATGACACATTTGATGTTAAGATATTAGACATGAACATATTAGCAAAATTGGCTGTACAATGAAGGATTTAGGAGAGAGATTTGATTCTTTAATGTTGGTAAGACATGAATGTTAGCACTGTCAAAGCCATGCATGGTCCTACATATTTCTTGCTGAGGGAAGGCTCGATGTGCATTGAACTCTAGAGTATTGTTATTATAGTGCTTTCCCCTTGAAATTTTGTGTTATTGCATGTATGGCATTAGAAGAAATTTATGAAAATTTGTAAGAGTATAAATATTGTCCAAAATAAGGAAGAAGTTTGTTTTAACATTTTAAGAGGTTTGCTGAGTTACAGTGATTGCATTGTATCTAAAATTAGAAGCTCTGAATCCCAGTGATTGATGGCAATCCTAAATCTTGCTAGAGCGAAGTCTCACTTTGTACGGTTGTTACAATTGTTTTATGGTAATACAATGCCTTTAGAGGTTTAAAAATCCCAAGCTTACTTTGCTAATTTCATATCTGTTTTTTTTTGAATGTCTTACAAAATTTAGATACTCTCCAATGTTTGTTTTATGGTGCTTTTATGCCTTGTCATAATTTTGCATTTGGGACAACTCTTACACAGTTATTTGGATATAGTTTTGTTGCTGTTTCTTGGAAATTTTTGTGGCTGTTTGGATTTTATAACCTCATCTGCTATAGTGGAATTAACTAGAGATTCTTATAGTATTTTTTTTGAAAAATCTGTTTTTCTTAACAATAATTTTAGTAATTGGCAGTTATTTCCCTGAAGACGAGGCCTGAAGGTAGAGAATCTCTTTCTCCATAGCTTCACCATGAAAAAAATTTGATATTTGAGTTTTATCACATGGACATGGTGCAAGTTTTGCTTTTTTCTCAACTCCTTTAGATAAAGTTGACCTATTCATGATGTAGGATCACTTGAGGAAGAAGGAATGCTACTATACATTTGTTAAAGAAATCACAAACACCAAATCAAACATTTGGGAGTATTGAAATTTCCACAGCTTTCAATATCTTAATTCATATTATATTCATTTTTTAAAGATTTTTTCTTAACGGTTAAATATAGTCATTCTCTGAATTGTAGAATCATGTATTTAATATCATGTGAAAGTATGGTTCAACAACCAAAAACTGTAGGAAGATGGTTTAACCATATATGGTTGCAAATAAATTTTCTTATCATCATTGCTGACATGGTTGAGGATGTGAGGTCAGAAATCTGAATTAAAATTCTTAAGAACTAGAAATTAGTTATATTTCTGACAGTTGTGTAATTTTTTATCTTTTAATTTTGATTTTTAAAAAAAAATTGTAGTTGTGAAACATGATACAGGAAGTTGCAGGAAGTTGGATGGTTGCATCAAACTGTGCATTAGGAACCACATTTAAATCAGTAATAATAAAGAAGCAGTTTCAGGACACAATTGATGTGGAAGAATGCTGAGTTAGTTAGTTTACTTGAAGGAAGAAACTTTGGAACTGATACTTTCCTTCTTCCCTTTTTTATTCCAGGTAGGTTTGAATATTGAATTTGTGGGATGTTTAGTTTTACCAACTCCATATTTTTATTTTATTCATTTAAATTTATTTTTTTTTCTGAATTGCGTCCTTAAATAAATTATTTTTATATGAAGGGGGGTTTCTTACACTAATGAATATTTCTTATTTTAAAATATTATTTAGTTTAACCATGAACTTGAAGGAATTCTAATGGCTTAAGTGTAGGTTAAACTGCAACTGTTATGGTAATTACCATTTTATGAATTAATTATATTATATTATGAAAGCTCATTTAGCTGTTAATTTATTTTTAAAAAGTGAATAAAATTTAATTAATTTAATTTTAATATTCAATTCTATTTCGAGGATAAAAAATAATAATCTGTAGTGATATATTGCTACCGTACCTGAAATTTATTAAATGAAAAGCGGATTTCCCAAATCCCATGACCCAAGAAATGGTTTAGCTTTAGCTAACCCACAACCAGCGCGAAGGATTATATGCAAATTCTAAATCAATATCTTTAATATTCGTGCATAATAATAGTTGAATTATCAATGAAATTATATATATAAAAAAAAGATTTGGGCTCTGTTTGAACTAGGTTCAATAAAATAGTTTAGATTAGTATATTATAATCCAAAATTTAATTTAAGAGGATGGGTACTAAACTATAAAAAGATTATTTATAATTATCTTAAAACAAATTCAAACATTTCAAAATTAATTCTTGATAATTTGATGTGAACATTCTACTGTATATATATAAATAGAATAAAACTCATTTCTAAATTAATGTGATAATTATTAAAAATCCAATAGTTTAATATTAAGCATTATAAACACGGATTAAGGGAAATAATCACCTCATAATGTGTCAATAAAGATTTGGTGGACAGTCCCCCTTGGCCATACCCGGCCCCACTCCCCTCTTCGTCAACCTCATTTTTATTCCTTAATAACCTAAGCCTCCCCAACCTCTTCTCCTCTCTCTTTCTCCATAAAACAAAAAGAAAAACTCAAAACATTTCGGACGGCAGAAATCAATCAATGGAGATCTCCTTCTGCGTCCTTAAACCATTAATCCATCACAGTCTCCTTCTTCTTCTTCTTCTCCAATGTCTGATATTATGCAGAGCAAGCTTTAACTATGGCGACGCTCTGTCAAAAAGCCTCCTTTACTTCGAAGCTCAGCGCTCTGGTCGTCTTCCCCACACCCAACGGATCAAATGGAGAGGAAACTCCGCTCTCACCGATGGCCTCCAACAAGGAGTGAGTTCATTATTTATTTCTTTCTAATTAATTAATTATATATAATTTAGTTGGTGATTATATATATAATTACTGACTGTGAAATGAAGGTGGATTTGGTGGGAGGTTATTACGACGCAGGAGACCACGTTAAGTTTGGACTGCCCATGGCATTTACGATCACCATGCTCTCGTGGTCGGCGATTGAGTACGGCGATGAGATCGCCGCCGCCGGGGAACGACGCCATGCTTTGGAGGCTATTAAGTGGGGGACCGATTATTTTCTCAAAGCTCATACTGAGCCTGAGGTTCTCTGGGTTCAGGTATTCTAATCTCATTACCATCTCTTAGATTTTCAATTATTTATTTGAAACTCCTAATTCCTCATTAATATATATATATATATATATATATATATAT
>NEWO01000027.1:298544-329291 GCA_003013225.1 Phalaenopsis aphrodite
ACCTAAAATTCAATTTTTACATGCATACCATCTTAATGTAAAGGAGTATTTCACTTATTTTTTCATGTGAATTACAAGGTTTTGAGTGGTATAAAAAGCAAAATTTAGGTGTTCTTTGTGATTTGTCTAAATATGAAAGCCAAGCACTAAATAGTGTTTAAAAAAACATTTCCTAAGCTCATCTCTTATTTTTATGCCACGTGGCAATGAAATTTCCAAGATAACGGTCAAAATGAAATTTAAAATATTTTCATAATTTAATTTTAAGCCGAACAAAACACACATGTCCACATTCATAATCAAATTTTAGTAAATATAAAATTACATCAGATTTTTAAACAAGATATCCTCACCAAAAATGTCACCATACTTTTTTCACTTCATCCCAATAAAACAAATCCTACCTATTTACAGATATACCTTCCCCCTCTTTTAAATTCCAACAACAATTTCCATAATTAATAAATAACTTTTATTATGCGCTTGGGGGGTGAAATTAGGTAGGCGAGGGTTCCACAGACCACTACTGCTGGCAACCGCCGGAGGAGATGACCACCTCCCGCCGGGCGTTTAAAATTGATTCCGACCACCCCGGCTCAGAGGTCGCCGCCGAGACTGCCGCCGCCATGGCTGCTGCTTCTCTGGTCTTTCACACTTCCAACCCCTCCTACTCCGCTCTCCTTCTACGCCATGCCCGGCAACTCTTCCGCTTCGCCGACCGCCGCCGAGGTCGATACCATGCCAGCGTTCCGGCGGCGAAGGGCTACTATCCTTCTGTCAGCGGCTACGGCGACGAGCTCTTGTGGGCGGCGCTCTGGCTCCGGCGAGCCACCGGCGACTCCCAATACCTGGATTATGTGGTCGACAACGCTTATGCCCTCGGTGGAGCTACCTGGGCTGTTTCTGAGTTCAGCTGGGATATTAAGTACGCCGGAGTTCAGATTCTGGCTGCTAAGGTCAGCTCTTTTTCAAATATCAATGAATCAACCATTTTTCTCTGCAATTAAACTTCTAAACACAAACAGGTTCTGATGGAGGAAGGGGCAGCAGAGCTGAGCTCTCATCAGCGTCGGATACTCGAAGAATACAAGTCCAAGGGGGAGCATTACCTGTGCGCCTGCCTCAATCTCCACCGCCCCGATAAAAAGAACAACAATGTTCGGCGAACTCCCGCCGGACTCCTCTACATCCGCCAATGGAACAATCTTCAATACGTCTCCACCGCCGCCTTCATTCTCGCCGCCTACTCCGACTACCTCGACGTCGCCGGAATTCCTCTCCGGTGCCCCGCCGCCGGAGAAGTCCCTCCGGCCGTCCTCCTCTCCTTCGCCCGCTCTCAGGCCGACTACATCCTCGGAAATAACCCCCACGGTCTCAGCTACCTCGTCGGCTTCGGCGATCGGTATCCGAGCCGCGTACATCACCGGGCCGCATCCGCCGACGGAGGAGGCGGGGGAGGAGAGTTCGTAGGATGTACGGAAGGTTACTACCGGTGGTTCGGGAGGAACCGGAGGAACCCGCACGTGGTGGTGGGGGCGGTGGTTGGGGGACCGGATTCGGCCGACGGGTTTAGGGATGTACGGAGCAATTTTGTACAGACGGAGGCTTGCACGTACAATACAGCCCCGATGGTTGGCGTTTTTGCAAGATTGATTAGGGACACCAACTCGACATTTTTTTCAATATGATTTTTTTTATAATGTTTTTAGGGTCATTTACATTATTTCATACATACCCACACGATTTTAAATGTCTTTACATATATAACCTTTTAAACTTTTGTTTTTGATTAACGTTTACACGACTTCAATCTTTCATAGCAAATCAAGAATATATCAACATGTTAACTACTAATAATAGAGGTAGCCATGGTGGTATACTCGTAAATGTTGGAAGTTTAGGTGTTAGATGATATGCAAATGCATAAGAATTGAGTGGTAAGTATGCAAACCTTCCTATGTTTTATTATAAATAAATGCAATTCATCATAGAAATCACTTTATGTTTGATATTTATAAAGTAATACCTTCATAAATACATGGTAATGAGGTGACAGTATAAAATAATAAATCTATGAATGATTATTATTATTATTATTTAGTTGTGTGGATATTTTAGTTCTATTTGAAGAGAGTAATATAATATTGATTGATATTCTCATTGAGTAGAAATTGCCATTCAATCAATAATCCAAGTAAGAAAAAGTTGATTGGTCGGTGTGTACTTCTCACCTGTTTTCTTCCAGTAAAGCTGGCAGCACGAATATTCAAGTGGTTGACATTCTTATTTGTTCAAAATTAGGGTTTGAGTTGCTCTAATTAATTGATGCTTTTGTTGAAGTGAATTTCGATCCCAAACTCTCTTACAAAGGAAAAAATATTAGGTCAGGACTCCGGATGTATCTGCAGTTCAATGATGAGACGTCACGTGTTAAGTGGGCCCCACAAATTTTAACACTGACAAATCCCAAAATATTACGGTGGACCTAATTATGTAATATTTAAACAGTAAAAAATGGGTCTGACAAGTGATTCTCCAATGCATTGCAATCATCATGAAACAAAAGGCAGTCGCAACACATTCATTCTATTAAAAGCGCATCGGACAAGTCCTCCGTTCATACAAAGAAAGCCACACCAAAGTAACCTGAATAACGTCTCCTCCTCTACTATTAATTAAAGCAGTTCCAAACAATTATAAAGGAGACATTCAACTGATGAAGTAAACAATGCACAGAGAGACTGTCAATAAGAGTTGATTCCAGGGAAGCATAAAACAAAATGGTGAGGTGAGATGTAGGAAGACTAGAAGACTACCGTATCAAGCATAGTACCGAGGGTCTGGACTATATTGGAGGACATTAGATTGGAGACATGCTCCTCCAAATGCTTCTTTGCATCTTGCCTGCCCACGTTCGCGATGGCCAATTTCTCCGGCGGCAGTTCATCCTCCTCTTGGACCGCTTTGTTATATTTTATAGCTAAGTTTAGCATCTCCTGCTCCTCAGTAAATAAACAACAGGGAAAAATATTAAAAAATGGAAACCATGCATCCGTTATATTTGTATAATTGGTTGGGTTCAGAAGAAGAAGAAGATGACAATCCTATTGGACTGACCGATGTTGCTTGATTACCTGCACCGTTTGCTCATTGGTTTTTGAATGGGCATCAAATCGTCTCAACGTTAAGCCATCCGTCCATTTCTTCTTATGCAGATTCAGAAGCATTTTCTCTTCCAGCTCATTTTTCCGATAATTGATGGCTATAGAGTAGTAGTGCCGGTTCAGCCCATGAATGAGTGCCTGACAATCAATGCAATATTTAGATGATTAATTAAGATGGCAAATAATAATTGTGAAGTGAGGTAGGTGTGAGACCTGGATGGAGGGTTTGTTGAGATGTCCCAAGTTGGAAGTGGTCTGGCGAGGCTCTTGCCCGAGCATCATGGTCTGCGGGTTGATCAAACGGAAAGCATCGATCACCACCTTCCCTTTAACACTCTGGATGGGGTCGACCACAACAGCAACAGCTCTCGGATTCAAGGCTTCAAAGCTCTGCTGGGTGTTAATATCAACGCCAGACAGCCAACAACCAAATCCAGGATGGGAATGGTACCACCCTACCACCATTTCAGGCCTGCCAATAACATCATAAATAAAAATTCTAGTAATATATATCTCAAGATGGAAATAAGTCACCTGAAAATGAAATTTAATTTACAGAATAAAAAGAAAACTCAAGGAAAGCCGTGTAAGAATATGATGAAACTTCAATAATTTTAAGAAAGAACTACTAAAGCTGAATTGTACGGTTGGTCAACTAATTAAAACACCGAGACAGTTAACATTGTTATTGATAAAAAGACAAATAATGCTAAAATTCAATTGAAACACTCGATAACATTCCTCAAATCTATACAAGGAAATAATCATACAATCAAATTATGGTTGGACGAGCCAACAAATTTCCAGGATTAAGAGAGTGAACTAGAACGAAAGAACCTAATCAATTTTCATTTCATCAACATCACCATGGACAATACACTAATTTTATCTTGACCTGTTTTAAGTTGTCTTCACAAATCTTATTCAATTCTTTCCACTAGTATACAACGGTGATATATGGACCATATATCGTAAGCAAATTGGGCAACTTATATCAATAATAAGACTCATTCTTCCTCATTATTATTTCCCTATACGACACCTTATTATTCATCTCCATTATTCAAACTTTAAAAGTTTGTTTTCTATAAAGCAGTCCGCGGAATACATGATACCCCTACTGTTCCAAATAAAACAAACTAACACACTTTGCAATGAAGTCATTCAGTGCACAATCATACATAATTTTACAAAAAAATCATCTCAAGTGTCTCATTAATTCCACGCATCCCCAAAAATTGATACAGCAAAGCCAATCTTCAGATCAAAATAATTGGTCGATTTACTTGGCTTGAGCAAAGCTCAAGTAGAATTTAGCAAACTTTAGCTTATTTTGCCCAAACATAAGCATCGTAAAGATAAGGATAAAAAACAAAAAACTATTATAATCCTGTTTCGAAATAAAGAAGCATAACCAAGCACAAAACTCCCGCCAATGTCAAATCTAAGAGTTTGAAGCACACAATCTTAACCCAACATTATTGAAAGAATATTTTAATGACTTCACACTCAAGAGCTTCTGATTACTATAGAACCATTTTCTAGGCTTACAACAAGGCAAGGCAAAAACATCTTGAGCATGAAAAGAGAGGCAGCATATGACTCACAGATCTTAATATCGCCACAAGCATTGTTTATGGCCATGCCTAAGAGGCTTATACTATGAGTTACTACTCATTTTTTTCTTCTTAAAAGAATAGAAAATAAGACTCAATATAAAATATCATGGTTTAAAAAGGCGTTTAAGGCACATGCCTTGAGGCACACTTCACCATGAGGCGCCTAACAATTGCCTCTAGGCTTACAATTTTATGTACGAGTAAGGCTTGCATCTTTTTAATTAAGGCACACACCTCAAGGCATTAAAAAAAGATCTTTAAAGTTATGTCTGATTTAAAATTTTGGTTATATGCATAAAAAATGAAACAATAGAGAGGAGGTTGCGCATTGACAAAGTGGTGGGTGATTTGCAAGCGACAAAAAGCTCACAAGAGGGTTGAGGCTGCAACCGAATGTTTAACTACATAAGGTTGATGTAAGATAAAAGATGACTACAGTTGTGCAAGATTTTATTTTTTTCTTTCCAAAAAAAATAACAAACTAATCCCTTGCAACAGTTTCTTTACTTTAAACATATTTTATTCACATTTTTTATTAAAGTAGTTTTCTATTAAATAATTGTTTATTTTCTTTTTATTTTCCTATAACATTTAACTTACTACTAATTTGTTTTTACATCTTCTTAATGTCCTTAATATTATTTTTTAGTTTTTTTAATGAAAACCTTTTCATTCTTTTTAACTAACTTTTTCATATTTTTAACTTCTTTCATTTTCATTTTTCTTGCTTCATTTTTGTTTCTTCAAATATTTCTTCTTTCATTTTCTTTCTAAAAGTTTTTTGTTTTCTTTTTACAAATTTCTCTTTTCTTTTTCTTTTAATTGGGTTCAGTTCTTTTAAGTATTTAGATATTAGTTTTCTTTTAATTAATTTTATTTCTTTTCATTGATTTTTTTTCTTCTGCTTATCAGATTTTTAAAATACCATTATTATTGTCAGTTTATTATAAAAGCCATTTATGCTATAAGAGAAGTTTCAGCTAGAAATCTGACAATCACATCAAAGTATTGGAAGAAGATGCAAAAAAGGGCTATCTCTATTTAAATTGTAAATTTTGTGATAAAAGAACCACTAATATTGTTAAAAGTTTGAAAAACCACTTAGCTTGCACACACCTTAGAGCATGTGAAAAATTGTCAAATGATGTTAAAAAAGTGTTTAGAATTTAAAAAAAAAAAAAAACTCTCTCAAGACACCTCCCAATTTTAACCATCAAGCCTCACCTCTAGAAGTTATATACAAATCAATATACTAATTCTTTTGTATAACAATTACAAGGCACTTAAGCTTGTCGCACCAAAATTTCACTTATTTTCTATTATATTGATTGACAATTATAACATCATATCCATAAAATTGCAATATCAATAAAAAGCCATTATTGTACAAATTCTAAGTAAATATCTTTTAAAAATTTATCAATTATCTCAACTTACTACCACTTTTAGTACATACCACATCAAATACAACTACGTCAAATGTAACAAATGAAAACAAAGGAATCTCAATTCAATAAACATTTGTGGCTCTCTCCACAACCAATACAAACAATCATGGCTTAAACATGAACCTAAATGAGCTCCTGATGTAACAATAAACTCTTTGGTCACTTTGAAACTACATCAAATACCAGTCAACATTCTATCACTCATATCTTCAATCATTTTAGCATATCTTTGTCACTCACATTTCTCATTAATGCAGACTACATAGATTATTGTAATACCCGCTCAAATGCCTTCTTAAGGTTGACAAAAATATATGAAGACCATTTCACTACACATTTTTTATCAAATTTCTTAACACAAATCACTGGCATGACCTCTTTTTAGCATGAAACCAATTTGATTATTCAAAATTGCGGAAATTTTCTATGTTTGATCGAAAATTTTGAATTTCTTATAATAAGCAGAGTCTTAAACACCTATTATATCCTTAAATGTTAGTGCAAAAATACTTCTTCTTCTTTTTCTTCTTCAATAATTTAACATCCTACCAGTCTCCAAATTTTATTGAAAATGTCTTAAACAAACCATTATGACATTCTATAAAGCTCTTCAAACTTGGATAGTTAACTCTTTGAACCTAAAGCCTCATGTTTATGTTGCTTCTTCTTCCTTCTTTTTTTTGGTCGATCAATTTATAACAGAGCTCATTATTTTGTTCATTACGGGCTTCTAAAATATTCATCTTGAGAACTTTCATTTAATTTATTTTCATATTAGAATTTTTATTTTTTCTTAATAACCTAATTTTCAACTTATATCATATTATTTTCTACTCTAAGGCATCTAGCCTGCTTTGTTAGCATTTAGATCTCTTATAACATATTATATCATATTATTTTCAACTTATATCATATTATATCATAGTCTTTAGATCTCTTATTTTTTGGCTTAGGTATTTTTCATAACTCTTTCCTTCTCCCTTAATATTAAAGATATTATATAAGTAATCAAAACTTATAGCCTCTGCTTTGTTAGCATTTCCCCTTTATAAGACTTCTAAATTTTTTATAATTTTATCCATCGTTAGTATCCAACTTTTGCCATTCTTTAAAACACATGTTTTATTTAACAACCCCTTACACCACCATAGTCTATTAAGTACTAACTACTATCAAGTACGATCCATTTAAAAAGCAACCAAAAGTTTCTACACCAATCTTCTTAATTGAACAAGCTATTGTAAGCTACATCGCATTTGGCTCAGCTAAATAATTCCAATTTACCAGTCCTAACAGCCTATCATAAGAGACAAATTCTCACCTTTCAAATTCAACAAGCTCATCTTAGAGAAATTAGTTATTTGATAACTTTTTATGCTCTAAGGTCTACTCAGTGATGCATGATCAAAATCTTATTTGAAATCAGCTTGCAAATGTTGCTAACAAAGAATCTTTTTTTTAAAATAAAAAGATGGCCATTTTCTTTTATCTCATAAATGAAAAACTATGAGAGGTGCAAGTAAATAGTAACTCTCTAGTTACGAAACTACCATCTTTTACCCAATGAAGATCATCTAAATTTTATAATTTTGTATCGCAGAAGGAACAAAAACTGCAGGAAGGAAGGGGCAATGATGGCAAGCGGTTCAAACCTTCCGGTCTGCTTTAGCATATCGAGCATGTTGGTCTGGAAGACGTGATCGACGGCCTCAACACTGACTCCAGTGCCGCTCTGAGGCATGGCGAAGACATCGACCACTCGAACGGTATATTCATCCACGAATTCTCCGAGCATAAGCCCCATCACCTCCATGGGCACCCCCGCCCTGCCTAAAACAGCGAAACAGGAAGGGAAGTGTAATTAGATCCACAGATTAATCAAAGATCCTACCGATCAATGTTTGGCATATGAATTAAATCGAATTACCGTGCTTAAGCATCTTGAGAAGAGCAAGCGATGAGATGTAGACCTGCTCGGATGAGTCGAGGAGCGGAGAATCGGTGGGCGGATGACCCATCGCTCCAGCGCCAGAGAAAATACGGTGAAGCCTTTCCATTATGAATAAAACTCTATCTCTATCCCTCTCTTTTGGTATCGATGAGTCGACTCCGGCGAGCTAGGGTTCCAGAATTGGAAATGCTGCGAAGCGGGAGAGAAGACTGATCGGTTTATGCAAAACTGGTAGCGGTCGGGTAGAGGTAAAGTGAACCAAACCCGACTCTTGGGTCAGGCTCGGGCTCAACTCGATAAGGACTCCGTGAATTGAGCCCATCAAGCTCAAACCAGCCCAAGTATATATAGAGGACACTGAAAATACATGCTTTAATTGTTTTTTAATGGGTCATTGGGCCAAAAAGTACTTGAGGTAGGCTACAGAAATGACACCGATCAGGACGTTTCAGAGCCTGTTTCTTCTGCAATCAGGTAACTCTTTCCACTAGTCGGACTAATAACTGTACAACTTCAGATATTGGAGGTCTTAATTCTGGTTCTGGCTACATTAACTATGGAAAGTTCTTATGTTTCAGATAAGCAAGGCTTCACAGCATTTGAAGAGGCCATAAATCATAATATTGCGGGGCATTCACATGCAAACCACCCAATTCTTATGTATTTACATATCTAACGCCTGAACTTTACTTTTTTTACATTTACACAAATTAAATCATTAATATCACAGTAAAAAGTGCCACTATTTTATTTTTTAAAAGATGAAATACACCTTTCAAGAAAGTGTATAAATTAGCACAATCAAAGAATAATTCTCAACTTTATCGGGACTTAGGATAAATTAAAAACTAAACCACACCGCAGAATAATTAAATAACACCAATTTGAGAAAGTCACAACAAACTCTTAAGTAGAAAGCATAATCAAAACAATCAGAAAAATACGCAAGAATTTACATGGAAAAAATCGAGAATAGACAAAAACCACAGAGCCACACCTCCAGAAATTTTCACTATGAAATTCAGAATGTTTCACAAAAAAACTCACACAAGTTTTCTCTCTAAACACAGAAAACTTACAGGACTCTCTTCACAATCTTTTCTCTTCGATTCGATGGAAGAATCATGCCCAATTATTGAAGTCCACCTCTTTGACACTTGTCATTTTCACTGGGATATTCGTCGAAGGAAACTAAAGGAATAAACACCAATCCCCTTATGAAACTTATTTGAAATTGAAATTAAAAACTAAAATCCCAAGACAAACTGCTCTTGGAGCTTAGGTGCCCAGACTTGGACCCTCAGCGCCAAGCTCTCAGGATGCAACATCGCGCAATACTCAACTTAGGTGCTTAGGCTCCCAAAGGTGGCTCCTCCACGCCATCTTCATCGCACCCAACACAAAGTGGGATGCTTAGGCGTTAAATGGCTAGCGCATAGGTATTGACCTCATTGTTTTCGGGCGACGCTTATGTGTCACGCGCACTGTACACATGTAGGTGCTTTGGCTCCACTCTATATAACAATCTCCCGCTTGAAGACAACTTCATCGAGCACCGGTCTCATGTACTTGTACCTCCATCTGAATCGCCTTTTATAGTCTAGTACTGTGGTGTGGATCATCCTCGGTCTTAATCTTCTTGAAGTCCAATTGAAGCCAAGCATTGCTTCGGTTTCTCAATAGTCAACACCTTCGTCAACATATTCACAAGATTCTCAATTGTGTATATCTTTTCCGGAAATAGCAGTCCATCTTCTAAAAGAGATCAAATGAAATGATACCTAAACTAGATGTGTTTTCTCCTGACATGAACAACAACGTTCTTATCAAAATAAATTGCACACATACTTTTCACGGCAGAGTTCTTCGATCCTCTGCACCTTGCCCAATTCGGCCACGAAATTCTGTAGCCAAACCATCTCCTTGGCATCCTCAGTAATAACAACATATTCGGCCTCCGTAGTTGAAAGGACAACGATATTCTGCAACATGAAAACCCAACTCACCACTACGCTCCTCAATATAAGGATATATCTCGTTGCACTTCTCCTACTATCATATCTCCTGCTAAATCTGAATCTACAAAATCCTGTAGACTGATCCTTACACTTCCACAACAAAGTGCCATATGAATTTTTCTCCTTAAATACCTGTGAATTCATTTTGCCGCCTCCCAATGATGCCTTTCTGGATTGCCCATGTATCTGCTGACCACTCCCGTTGCATATGCAATATCTAGCCTGGTAAATATCATCGCATACATCAAACTTCTAACTGCTGAAGCACACCGAGTTCTCTCTATATGTGCTTGCTTTGCTTTAAAGTTAGGCGATAACTTCTTAGATAGTTTGAAGTGATTACATAAGATAGTGCTAGCTGGTTTTGCCTCACTCATGTTGAACCTCTATAGGATTTTCTCAACATACTCTCTCTAAGACAACTTTAGTGTTCCTGCACTCCTGTCTTAGTTGATTCTCATCCCGAGTAACTTCTAGGTTGAACCTAAATCATCCATATTAAACTCACTTGATAATTATTTCTTCAAATCCCTGATTTTCTCCGTATCCTCTTTTACAATCAACATGTCATCCACATACAATAGAAGTATGATATAACAATTAACAAAGCGTTTGATGAATCAATAGTGGTCCGCCTAACACTTCAGAAAACCCATTTTCTGGCTTAATTTTTTTTTCTCATAAAATATTGTTAGCATAGCATTAATATTATTAATCAGTTAACTTTGGGCTTATGTTACTCCAATTTAGCATCGATTCAAAATCATCTTTCAACTCCCAACTTAGAGGCCAAGAAATAAATAATATTGTTAGTATAAATATATACATTTATATGAAATAATAATTTTTTTTAATTAAAAAATAATTTCCCGACACATAAATATCTTAAAAATAGCAAAATAATAGCAATAATGAGTCAAAATTACTTGAAAAACAAAGTAACGATGAAACTAACCCTGAAATGTCCCTAAATCTGCATTCATACAATTTTAAATTAAATAAATAAATAGTAGAGTAAAACATAAATCCATAAATTAAATGTACATCCTAATTAACGACATTCTAATCATAGTAAAACCCTAAATTTTTTTATGCTAAGTATGCTTGGGGTTCCAAGTTACATCATACATTCATCATTAGTCACTATGGTATTCAGCAGTTCCATCATGCAAATAATTTAGGGGCATTTCAGGGTTATAATTAGAATGTCGCCACTTAAAAATTTAGATGGAACTATTAGACGTTAGGACCAATATGTTTTCTTTTAAACCCCAAATTATTTGAAAAATCGTGTGAAGGGTAAGTGTACTACACTAGACCCTCTCATAAACAGTGCACGGTTTCGCTTCAATAACCCTCGCTGAACAACTCTAATAAGTCCTCAATAACACAATAATAACCCTTCAATAATACCATGTGAAGAACAAATCCAATAACGCCGCAGTCTTGTTTCAATAACCCTCACAGAACAATTCCATAACCGCTTTAATAATGCCACAATAACCTCTCCAATAACACCGCGCGGTGAACCACATCAACAACCCCGCAATAATCCCATAAACTAGCTTTAATAACCCACCAATAACGCCGAAATAACCCCCCCAATAATCATGCGAAGGGTAATCATGCGAAGGGTTATTGCAGCCTTATTGAGGACTTATTGGCGTTATTTTGTGGGGGTTATTGAAGTGGAACCGTAGAAGTTATTGGTGTTTATGAGGTAAAACCGGTATAACACACGTGGCAGCATGTTACTAGAGTTCGCATGTAGAGTTAAGTCCGCACTCCATATGGAAAAAATTCTCAAAAGGAAGACAATGCAAACTATTTACCATCTCCATAACAAATTTTAGTTAATACAAGGAAAATTTAGCCACATTAAAGCTAGCCGAAATTAAAACTGTGATCCTAAAACTTTGAAAATTTATATTACAAATGCTCTACAATTATGTCTGCATCGGTACAAATTGGAACCACATGATCAATGGATCGAAATGGTTGAGCTAACTCTGTTCTTTGTAAGGAATCCAAATCAACTTGCTGACATCAACCTCTAAGCCTCCACGGCCGGCGGCCTTCAGGTGGCGGTCGAGGACTTTTGGGTCGGCGCAAATCACGTGCTGTCCCTTCCTGTACTGTATCAACTCCAGGCTCTGAAGAGTGCTCAATATGTCATCTACTTTTATAGCAGTCATATCACTTAGCTCCTGCAAGTTAATTGAAATTTATCCTAGACTGATTTCGGCTCAAGATAGGCAGGTCAAATATGCAAATATGTCTTGAAGAAAATAAGACAACACACACACATACACACAAAAGATTAGGAAAATATATCATATTTATAATAATTAAACATGATATCTTGAAAAACCATCATATTAAGAAATTGATGAAGATGATAGTTTAGTAATTCAAAAATAGAAATTGCCCAAGTTGAACAAATGAACAAAAGCCTTATACTAAGAACCCCTCAGTATACAGATATGAAACATTCAGAAGTAACAGGAGCGAAGAAATTTTGCCAAATATTTCTCATTAATTTGATCAATATAAACTTTCTGATCATTAAATTTGTCCTGAGAAGCACAATATATAACTAAAAGACCAAACTTTACATCGCATTCATCTTAAATCAAATTTAATTTTTTTGATCAAATTTGAATCAAAATATCTCAGGTGATGACATTCTAATCATGGCAAGCAAAAAAAAAAAATGTTGACTGGTATTCATTTTAATTTTTGTTTTCATACTAGAATCATACAAGCCTAGTCTTTGATAATAACAAACAGGAGACAAATTTGAAACCCCTTAAGTAGAGGAACTTGAACTCTTAAACATCGAGACACCTTCTTGTGTAATGGTCGAATTTCAATAGAAACGTCAAAGTTAAGCATGCTCCTCCTGGAGCACTTCTAGAATGGGCTATCCCCTGAGAAGTTACACCAACAGAGCAAAATTATAAGGCCAATAGGCCAAAGCGGAAAATACCTTTGATGGGTGAGAGTTCAAGCTATCACAAAAAATGCAAACCATCTCCATACAACTAATAGTACAATCAATTTGACAGCTCCGTAATAAAATTTTATTCAAGGAAAAATTAACCACATTAAAGCTAGCTACTTTCTTGGAAGTAAGCGGAGCAAGAAAATACATTGCCTTGCCAATCTCGGGAAACATTACAGTAGAAAATATTAATGTTGAAGCTATGGAGCATCCGAATGAAAGCAACATAATCATCTGTCATTTGAAAAACTTGAAAATATAATCATGCTCTGAGAGAGATGCATCCGGATCAGAGAATATGTTTCATGAACAACGAAATGAAAATAATGAGTTCTCACATGATGGGAACACGAGTGATCTGACAAACAAATTAATAAGGACGACAAAAAAATTAATAAGGACCACTCATCATAGTGAGACACATTTCCTGCAACAATAACAACAACAACAACAAAACCTTTATCCCACTAATTGGGGTCGGCTACATGAATCTTTTTTTCCATTGCGTCATATTTAGTGTCATATTTTCATTTAATTATAATAAATTAATACCATTTTTTATACAATATGCCCAAGTCTTCCAAGGTCTACCTCTGCCTTTCTTAACATAAGACGAATCTAAAACATCTACTCTTCTAATCGGATCATCAGATGATCGACGTTTAATGTAACCAAACCATCCAAGACGACTCTCTAATTTTGTCCATCACTGGAGCTACACCAACCCTAGCACAGATATATTCATTTCGCATTTTGTCTGAAAGCGTAAAGCCACTCATCCACCTAATCATTCTTATCTCGGCAACACTTAACTTAGTTTTATGCTTCTCTTTTAAAGGCCAACATTCAACGCCATAAAGCATTGCAGGTCTCACCACCATCTTATAAAATTTTCCTTTCAGTCTATGCAATACTTTTCTATCACACAATATGCCCGAAGCATTCTTCCACTTCAATCAACCAACTTGAATTCTACTAATAACATCCCCATCAATATAACCATCATTTTGAATAATAGACCTGAGATATGTAAAGCATTCACACCATTTAATAATTTGATCACCCATAGTTACATTTCTGTCACTAGAACTACTACCACTAAAATTACATTCCATGTATTTAGTTTTAGTTCTACTCAAACAAAAGTCTTTAAACTCCAAGGTAGACCTCCATAATTCACATTTTTCCAAAGCTTTCTCTCTCGTTTTATCCACAAGAAGGATATCATTAGCAAAAAGCAACACAAAGGTACATCCTCATGTAAATGTCCAGTAAGACAATCCATAACTAAAGCAAAAAGATACGGGCTTAAAGCCAATCCCTGATGTAATCCAACAGAAATAGGAAAATATTTGGTCAATCCTCCTTCTATTCGAACACAAGCACAGATCTTGTATACACATCTTTAATGACTTGAATATAAGTCATATCAACACTGTTCTTCTCAAGAACTCTCCAAAGGATATCTTATGGAAACTTATCATAAGCTTTCTCTAAATTAATAAAAATCATATGTAGATCCTCCTTATTATCTTTGAACTTCTCCATCATACCACTCAATAAATGCACAATCTTCAAATTAATCAAATCAAATAAAGCCGTAGCGTGCGATGGGTTTAAAGAAATGAGAGGGAATGTAAATATATTTACTCGACATGAAAAGGCGTTTAATTTCAATGTAATTAAAAGGTAATCTGATTTACTTCAGAAATGTGAACAAATGTTTTTTTTTTTTAATTTAAAATTACCTACTCTCAACCCTCCAATATAACATAAAGAAAATTTTAGCATGTCACCATTATGACTCACATGCCGCTCCTCACAATTAACAAGCAATTCCTCATTAGCCAAACAAGAAAGAAAAAAAGTATTTTCCCACTCAAATTTTCCTCAACCAAATAATTGGGCTAAAACCAATTTTAGATCAATTTGTTTTCAATTTCAATAACATTCTTCTTCATTTCGATTTTCAATTCCTTTGAAAGAAACAGAGCCTTAAACTACTATGGTTTTACCACCGTTCAAAAGAAAAAAAAAGGTGAAATAAACAGAAGAGAGAAATAAAGAAACTAACTTTAATTGAGATATTCCCTTTGTGCTTCTTGAGAATGTCTAAAAGAACCCTGGTCCAGTATCCTCTGTAGCTTAACAGCCCAAGATCTGAAAGAGGGCGCTCTGGAGTACCGACTTTACCCTCCTTCTTTGAAAGTTCATAAGCTTAATAGAATAAATACCAATTAAATACACTTCAAAGATGTACTTGCAATAAAAAGAAAAAAAAATCTACAGAATATTTCTGTTTTAAATTCTGTTAACAAGTGCATATTTAAAGGGCTTTAAAATATAAATTTATCTATTCAGGTAAGTGAGCAACTGGTAGGAACAATTATAAAATCTGATAAGCTTAAATCGCTTCTTAACGATATAGATGAAATCAGAGCTTGAATCTGAGCAGAGAGATTACAGAAGGCGATTAGAAATTTTCCGTAGCCTTTTCTCTGATATGGAGGAAGAGTGAGAATGCAAGCCAAATTGTACGATTCCTCTGAGTGTTTTTCCTGTGTCATAAAAAATAAAACACATTTATATTCTGCGAAATAAAATTGAATCACAGGCTTGCCTGGTGAAGAAACAACACATCCAAAAGAAGAAAATTATAATTTATTAGATATTTTATTTCCTTTCAATCACTCCAGCAGCTTTTACATAATTCTTATATAATCAAACTATGACTCACAGCTTCAGAATAAGATTATCATACTTGAAAATCACAATCAAAGAGTAAACCCAGAACACAATAGGGAAAAGCAAATATTATTACTCAAAAGCAAATAGGGTTACAATCAAACACTCTAAAAAGAGAAATACTACAACAGACACAAGCAAACTCAACTAAAGCATATCACAAAAGTGGTGACCAGTGAAAGAAGTTGGGAATTGGACGTGGGTGCTACCGGGAAGGGAAAGGGGTGCTGGTTGGTGGCCGGGAGAAGGTTGGGGGCTGTGGACTCCAATGGGGAGGTTGTAGGTGGCTGGGACAGAGATTAAGTGGCAGGAAACTGGTTTGGCAAAGCTGGAACAGCAACTATGATGCAGAGGAAGGGACTCCGGGAGGTTGGGACAGCGGAGAGGTGGCAGGAGAAGGGTTGTCTGGGTACTGGAAGGCGGCGGAGAGGAATGGCAGCAAAGTGGGAGGGAGCTAAGTGGTAAGCAGATGTAGGAAAACAACGAGGAAGTTATTTTCCGGGTGGTTGCAACGAATGCGGTGATGGTGGTGGCAGAGAAAAGATTACAAATGAGTGAAAGGGTCGAGAATAATCACCATCTCGGACGAGATACAATTGGAGCATCACTTGTAGTTGGATATGGCCCTAGAATGGAAAACCTGGACTACGGCAGCTATCCTGACAGAAAACACGAAAAAGCAGAAAACCTGAAACACCAGAATAACATATATAAGCTCTAGATAACTAGGATTGCATCCCCCTATGGAAAGAAGACACCAATCCTTCATGGGAGAGCCGATCGGCGGCCCTCCCAGGTCTGTACCGGTTCAGTCTAGACGAAGGACATCGCGGGAGAAGCCCGCTGCTCTAAACAAAGGGCATCGCAGGAGAAGCTCACGGCTCCCTTCTACGCCGTGCCTGCAACATTATTGGCATGCCCGCATCGTTATTGGTGCATCCGCGTCACAAATACTAAAAGAATCTGACTTTTAAAAACATAAAGAACCAAGCAATTTTAAAAAAAATGTTAAGCATTATTGTAACATATTTTGAGGGGGAAAAAACGAAAATTAGTCAGGAAAGGTTACAGTCTATTATCAGCAAACAGCAGACTATAAGTTCAGTTATGAAATTATAGAAGCAACATGTTGCTTCGCAAAAATACAGTATAAGAAAATACCAAATTTTAAAAATCAAGGATGCAAGACGTTATAGCATGAAGTTGATGAATAACAATGAGAAAATAATATCTGAGCACAATGTATGTTATATCAACAAAAGTTAGCAACTGGACTCAGTATCAGTGACACGTGAATATGATTTAGCCTACAAACAATAATGCAAAAATCTAACAAGACAAAATGATCATAGTAAAAAACATGTACGATGATGAATCATGTCACATTCAAAAAACATTATCATAAATCATAAAAATAATAATCTGCATAAAACATACAGTGAAAAGGTAGAAAAATACTACAAACTGAAATAAAAAAGAAATACAACGTGCAATACCTTAGAAAAATATCCAACCATGTGGCATCCGCGATCGTCACATTCACAAAGAATATAGAATAGAAACAAGTCAACATCATAATAAAGCGTTTTGTGATCGAGAAATAGTTTTGCCAAGTAGCACAAATTTTGCGCATAAACCTTGTTCTTCTTGCCATCAACCTGTTTGAATCATTCATTATAAAAAATGACAAATCATGATGAACAAGCCAAATTAACAATAAATAATGAAGTAAAGAAAACCAAAACAAGATTAGAAAATCTTCTAGGCACTAATTGCAATTAAATACTAATACAAAGAGGATTACCTCAAACATGGATAACGTGCCACAGCGGTAAATCTCATCTCCTGGAGGATGCTTGAGGTCACATTTTCTCTGCATTTTAAAGGAAAGACTAATAATTGATAGGAGAAAATAAGATATCAACGGATTATTAGGAATACTAGGCACCTAAAAAACCATTGTTACTGAACAAGAAACCTCAAACACCACCACGTGAGATAAAAATGAGTAACCTCTCAAGCTATGTTAGGCATACGAATTGATAGTGGCATTTAATTACAAATGCAGTAAACAAAAAACTAACATTTTATATAAACCTCCCACGATACATAGCTTTATTAAAACAGTTTTAAGAAATTGAGCAGCTCACATAGGCCCAGTTTGGGGCAGCTTTCTGCTTTTGTTATCTTTTAAAACATCACCACAGTTCAATTTGGGGGAACCTCTTTCTGGTTACTTCATAGCAATTTATTTAGTGTGACCTAATTTTTGCAAACAGATTTGTTAAAATATGGTGGCTAAAAGAAAATTATTGTCTTACCATTGGGAAAAAATAAAAATTTATTTCTCACCATAGCTTTCTAAGAAATTAATCTCCAAACCACGACTTTACAAATACCTTCACAAAAAATTGCAGCAGCCCTAAACGAACCACGGCTTCACGGATACCTTTACAAAAAGTTGAAGCCGCCCCAAATAGACCATTAATCTAGCGGTTGGGTGCTTTTGTTAGCAATAATATCTTGAGTTCAAGTCCTAGTACACACGTGGCCGTGATTAAGTTATAAAAAAACTCTAACATTTGGTGGGAATAATGCGCAGTCAAATATAAAATTTGTTTACCGCTGAGCATCAAGTTTTATAGAACAAGCTGCGGAAAATAAAAAAAAGGATACCATAGCTTTTATTTGCATAAGCACTGAGCAGAAAATAGAACGTTGCATGTGCAGCCACACAAAAATCCCTAAAATCTTCAAGTTTAAGGATAAATAGCAACGCATAAACTCAACAAGTACTATCTAGCAGTGTTATGAAAGCGTAAAGCGCAATACGATGCACAACACTTTTTTCTTTTTTTTTGCTTCAAAGCACAAAACATAAAACAAAGCGGCACTTTTATTAACTAAAATGCTAATAGTAGGTTATATAAAACTATCAATGTATAAGTAACTTCATCAACAATTATAAAATATAAAGTATGAATTAGAAGTTGATATTAAAGAGAAAGGAATGTGGCGCAATACCTAACTTGTAGGTAAATATTCAGATTAAATGTTTGAACAACTTCTAATTTACTACAATAATTAATAACATAAAAATTGTAAAAAAAAGCTTACTACAAAACACAAAATCAAAATTTTAAAACATAAATAAACTAATAAAGTCTCAAGTTTCATAAACAAGCTAAATTAATTTAGTAACCCTTTATTCGCTTTCGCTAGACCGTGAACTGGATCAACCGCTTAGCTTCAACGAAATGAAACGGTAATCGCACACACCGTTTTGTCTTCACGTAAATCACGATTTTTAAAAACATTGCTACCTAGTACATCAGACTAAAATGCCCACCTAAATCTAGGACATATTTAGGTCAATTATAAAGAACTCAAAACAGCCACTGCAAACAATCACAGATGCATTAAATATATTAATGCAAACTAATTGGAAGAACAGCTACTCATAATGGTGAAGATCAAATATGGCAGGGTAAGCAAAAAATAAAATATAGAGTAAAAAGCATTTCACCACAACGCCACATGTATTTAAATAGATAGTTGAGCTTAAACACTAAAAAACATTTCCCGTTCAAAAACCTTGCATCTCGTATAATATCTGAGAAAGTGAAATTCAGGCACAGCTCACCATATGTCTTTGAAGTTGCTCTTTGCGCTTCATAAAATTGAGGCAAAATTCACAAAAGTAGAGCTTGAAACAGTCATTGTATTCTGGCGGGAAAGGGGAGAAATACCATGTATCTATCTCATATCTTCCAAGCTCTATCTTTGCAATGTTTTTCACTTTAGTAAATTCCTCATGTTCCCTTAAACTGGCAGCATCCAGTTCCTCATGCCCCTAACCATAAAGAACAGAGACAACTTGGAATTCATGTCGAGGAAATGTTTAAAAAAAAAAGGATTTTATAAATACTTTAATGCAATCGCATTTATTTGATCAAGCCCGAACAATACAATTGTCTTACATTCTCGAGACTCAATATTATTTTAAGTTAAATTGCCCATCAAAAACAAAAATTTTGCTTGATATATTCACACATTCCTTATCATAAGAATTATTCTCTACAATATAATTATGATTAAAGTGATGCTAAGATAAAATATCAAAATTACAGGTTTATGATGCTAAAAACACCTGGTGCAAATTTTAGTAATCTACAAAATGGGCAATTTAGTACAACTAAATTATGGAGAAGTTGGCAGGTAAAGTTAAGGACTAGGAATATTGGAACAATAAAAGATTGGTTGGTCTCTATTTCAGAAAACAATAGCAGAAATAGAAAACATTTCCAAAAGTTAATTGTGCTCCACTTTTCAATTAGACACGAATTTACATAAAAAAGAATAGTAAATGCATCCCTGAAGCTAAATTTTCAATTTTGCACGCTTCACCACTACAGCCATGTTATCACCCTGACAAAAAGTACCTGTCAGCCAATGCTGCTAAGTTCTTGTAGAAATGTTGTAATAGCATAAAAACATTCTTCATAGTTTTATTCTTAAGACAAATTAGTAGCCAACATTGCTAATGAACACTAAAAACATAGCAAGTACATGTACTTCATATTCAACTTTCCAATGAGATTAAAGAATAGAATGCTAATAGAATAATGTATATGGCCACAAAATAAAGTAGCCCCAATAATTACAAAAAAGGAAATTTAACCTGAATTAAGAAGACAATACGTCATAAAGCATGCTGCTAAGCTTCTCTGAAGCATGTCAACAAAAATCTCACGAAATATGAACTCAAGTTAATACCTCAACATGTGTCTCATCAATCTTCCTTTTCTGATGGCGTGTCATCTTCAAGCTGGTTGCCTGTTAGATACCAAAATATAAGTTTGATTTTCTCCCCCCTCCAAAGTCCGCAGCAGAAAAATTTTTCAAAGTGCATGCTTCCAAAAATACAAGCGCCACAATAGATAAGAATCAACATTGTATAAAGAACGGTATTATACAGATTGTTCTTTTATTGAAGGCCAAGCAATTTGAGCACAACTTTATAAATAACTAAGAACTTCTCGCGAAATTCTGCAGGATACAGCCAGTTTATTCACAACGCTATAAAAAAGTGAGAAAAAAAAGGAAACAATAATATGAACCTTGTCCTCCATTTTCTCATCTACACAAGTTTCCACAGTCTTAAGGTCAAGCTGTTCAAGTTTAACCCATTCATCGAGCCTTCTATTAACTGCAATAAATATAAAAAATAAGTTCATAAGTTCAATAAAATTTCTTAAGGAACTGGAAAGCTAACAAACCTTAGTACCAGTTGCAATAAGTAATAGTTCGCAAATAGTCATAAACCAGCATTCAGCAACCCGGTAAACCATGATTGGCCTTTTATAAAATATTTTATCAAAGAGTGTACCCTCAAACGGGGAAAAAGGTAGCAAAAGAATTAACTTTGGCGACCATTAAAAGAATAAAGATAATATATCAAGCCTAAAAGATACAAGCCAATCATGTAATCCATATAATCATAGGTTCCTGTTAGAAAGTGTGCTTGATGTCCAGTAGTTGAATGACATTTTATTTAAAGAAGTTAGAATTAAAACTGTCCAGTAATTTCCACTCCAAAAGTGGCTCCTTATGGTTTTTGGATCCTGAAATTATTGATTAGAGAAATGCCCCATTCATAAGGAATTTATTTTCAATTATATGTTTCCTTTCTTTTCCATGAATAGCTTGTATAAGGCCACATATTACTTCTAATTATAATCAAGTGAGAACAATATAATTCTATTCAATTTTCTTGTATTGTTCCAAAACCCAAATTTACTATTCTTCCGGAGTCTCATCCTTCATTGCAATCACCTAGATCTCAGACTTCATCAGCTGGCATGTCTTAGCAGTCATCATGTGTAGCGACCGACTTGATAGCTTGGAATTAATCAAGTCATGAATTGCGGTCGCATGGTAAAAACATTTAAATAACCATCTACATATTTATAAAATCTTACAATATATAAAAGAGTCACTAAAATACACAAAGCACAATAATATCAAAACATCAAGAAACAACATCATCTGTATATAACATCTCAAACTAACACCAGCCAATATATCACAATCTGAAAAAAAACAATACAAATATACAATCATCATAATTACCTGACAGCAGTGTCCTCCTGTAAATAAGGTCTCTCCTACCAAACATAACAAGCCTAAAATTTTTCTTTACCTGAAAGAAACAATTAATTTTAACAGTAAGTTTGACTTAGTGAATAATTATCATCTTAATATGCATTAAATTATTACGCCAATGTTATGCATAAATAATCAAAAGAAAATGCAGCTTATTACTTTATAAAACTAAAAACTTTCACTTTATTTTTTATTCATTACTGTTTCACTTTAAGTATTTACCTTTTAATCTCTTTAAGAATCATAACCGTATTACCGTCACAGTCGAATGTATCATAAAAAATGTACCAAAAATATAACCTAAAAAATGTACCCTCAAAATTGCACTAGAATGTACACATTTATCTTGTCTTTTATTGTGCACGAGTATATCGCATACCCTAACAGTATCATCTGAGAATAATCCAGTATGACTTAAACTTTTACTAACATTTCATATCAATTAATATGCTTTAAAAATTTACTTTCATATGTCAGTCATTTTCCTCACAATTGTAAAACAGAATTCAAACTTTCAATTTGTAAGACATGAATGAAATAATTGTTTTAAACAACTTAATAAAGTAATGATTGTTTTAATAAAACTTTGATTTAATGCATAAAAAATAATTACTCGCATTTGCTTTCAAGAGACCTCTGAAATACTCATTCTTCCACTAACTTCTTTAACTAATACATTTATTAATTAAAAGTGCATGTAAAATAATCTCATTCTAAAAAAAACTTACATATATATAATGACATATAATTAAATTAACACATAAATCAATTAGGAAATTCTTTACCTTAAAATTTGGCTCGCTTCCTCGCACAAGTATTCTCTTTCTCCCCTCAATCTCAAAACTATATCGCCATTACCTATAGTACTTGTTGATTTCTAACACATTTATAATTAACACTTAAGGGACAAACTTAAACATGCACATAGAATTCATTAATTAAATTAATAAAACCCAAACTTACCAATAATGTTCGACTCGATAGTCTTTCCCTCACAATCTTCCACTAACAAAGCATGTTTTAAATTCATAAACCATAAATGTAATATTATAATCTATTTAATTAATTAACTTTATATATTTTAAAACTTAAACTAAATCAAATAAATTTATTTAACTTAAAACTCACAAATCTTTACCTCAAATAAGCGTTGATCGGCTGCTCTATCTCACGCACGCCCAAAGTTCGGCTCCCCTTCCCCTCTTCATCCCACATGTGAGAGCCGCAAAACTCATTCTCCTCCCTTTTCTCCTTTGGTCGCTACTACCCAAACTCAACGCTCACGCGTCTTCGTCCGGCTAGTGTTCAACATCCAAAGTTTCCTCCAACTTCAATCTCTGGACGCGAGCACGACAAGAAGGTTTCCTTCTTCCTCCAACTTCTCCTTCATTTTCTTCTTCTTCCTTCCTCTCCTTCACATAGTACATGTGCAAGAAGCCGCGACATCCTCATTCCTTCTCAACTTCAATCGGCTAGGACTCGACACAGGACAAAACGCGAGAACTTTCTCCTTCCTTTTACGGTTGCCTCTCATCTCTTAGTTACAATAATTCGAAAGGGGATACAACTCTTATGTCGTAATTGAAGAGGTGTGTATCCCTACACCTATTCTATTTTATTATTATTATTATTATTATTATTTATTTATTTAAAATTTTCAATTATTACAATCTCCCTACTTTATAAAAATTTTATCCTTAAAATTTGGAAAGATTTAAAAAACATTTCTCAAACAAAAGGCTGTAGAGATTTTTCTTCAATCTCAAAGACTTCTCTCAAGTGGCATACTTCTTTGATCCATGCTTTCATAAAATTTTCACAAATGAGATTTCTCTATTATGAAGCTTCTTCACATCATATTCTAGAATCATTTCGGGCTCTTCAATATAAGTCAAACCAGGCTGAACATCAACTGAGTCTACTATCACGCTACTTGGCTCATCTACAATATAATTCCTAAGTGAAGAAATGTGAAAAACACTATGCACACCTTGCATATGAGCCGGTAAAGTCAAACTGTAAGCTACCTTCTCAATCATCTCCACAACTTCAAATGACAAGACAAATCTAAGACTCAATTTTGTTATGTTTTAAAATCTTTGCACACCTTCAATGGACTAACCTTGATAAAGACATTCTCCAACTTCAAGCTCAGCATTCATGTGCTTGGCATCGCAATATTTCCTCTAACTATCCTACATCGCACTTAGTCTGTCTCTGATAAATCTAATCTTCTCAATAGAATTATCAACTAAATCAGTTCTAATGATCTTTCTTTCACCTATTTCTGCTGAACATAATGATAGCATGCACTTCCTTCCATACAATGCTTCATATGTGGTCGTCCCAATGCTATCCTGGTAACTGTTATTGTAAGCAAACTCTACTAAAAAAATATATTATTCCCATCCTCCATTAAAGTCAAGAACACAACCTTAGTAGATCCTACAACAGCTGAATAGTCCTCTTTGGCTGACCATCTATCTTGGGGTCAATTGGACGACCAAAGCTTCCTAAACTTTCTTCCACAATCTAGAAGTAAACATGTCATCTCTGTTGAAGACAATAGACTTCAACACTCCATGCAACCTCACAATTTGATCCACATACAATTTGGCTAACTTCTCCACTGGATCTATCTGTTCTATGTGCCAAAAATGAATAGACTTTGTCAATCTGTCGATGAATACCTATATAGCATCACAACCCCAATATTATCTAGGCAACCCAATCACAAAATTCATTGCAATCACCTCCCATTTTCACTCTGGTGTCGATAAATGCTGCAACTGACCTCTAGAATGTTGATGTGCCTTTACCACCTGACATGAAAGACACTTAGCCATAAATTCTGTCACACTTCTCTTCAATCCTTGTCACCAAAATGCTTCTTTGAGAATATGATATATTTTATTATTCCCTGGGTGAATAGTATAGCCAAAAAAGAGCGTTTCCTCCATAATTTCATTCCTCATATCATCAACATTTGAAACATAAACTCTGCTTTTATATCTCAATAAACCATCATGAACTAGCACATACCTCTCCAAACTACTCGTCTTATCCTGTTCCAGGATTTATGAACACTAACATCTCTGGCTAAAGAATCTTCAATTTTGCCTTCAAAGTTGACTGATATAATTGAACCATACTATCATCACCATAATCAACTATAGATAGCTTCAAATTCTCCAGATCTTTAAGTAACCGCTCTTGTTGAGTAATTAAATAGTTTAAATTACCTAGTCTTCTTACTCAACGCATCAAAAACCATATTTGTCTTCCCTGGATGGTACTGAATATCCAAATTATAATCTTTAAGAAACTTCGATCATCTCCTTTGCTCTAGGTTCAATTCTTTCGGAATAAAAATATAATTCAAGCTTTGGTGGTCAGTAAATACCTCGCATATAACTCCATACAAATAGCGCCTTCATATTTTATGTAAAAAAGCAACTGTTGCAAGCTCCAAATCATGTGTGAGAAAATTATTTTTACGATTCTTCAATTGGCGTGATGCATATGCAATAAACATTCATGTTGCATAAGTACACAAGCCAAATCCCTCAAAGATGCATAACTGAAAAATCTGAAACTCATCAAAACCTGAAGGAATAGCCAAAACTGGAGCAGACATTGCAAGACTTCAACTTTTGGAAAGCCTCCTCAAAATGATCTGATCATTCAAACTTCACTACCTTTTGAGTCAACATTGATAATGGCATGACAATCTGTGAAAGCACCTCGACAAATATCCTGTAATAACCAACCAAACCTAGAAAACTTCAAACCTCAGTAATAGCAATATGTCTTAGCCAATCTGCAATCGTCTGGATCCTATTTTGATCCACATTTATGTCGTCTCCATTGATAATGTGCCCAAGAAAAATTACACTTTTAAGCCAAAATTCACATTTAAAAATTTTGGCATAAAGTGTATTTTTCTTTTCAAAACATGTAGCACATCATGTAAATGATATGCATGACTGGCTTCATCACTCAAGTGCACCAAGATATCATCTATAAAGATGATCACAAAAGTATCTAAAAACTGCATGAAGCCCCTGTTTATCAGGTCCATAAAAACTAATGGAGCATTTGTCAATCCAAATGGTATCACCACAAATTCATAGTGCTCATATTTGATCCTGAAAGCTATTTTCGTTATGTCTTCTTCTTTATGATAGCCCGACATCAGATTAATCTTTGAATATATAGAGACCCCTTCCAACTGGTCAAACAAATTGTCAATTATCGATAGTGAATATTTGTTTTTAACAGTGAGCTTATTTAACTACCTTTATTCAATGCACATCCCCAAGCTCTCATCCTTCTTCTTCACAAAAAAATACTAGAGCTCCACAAGGTGAGGTGCAAGGTTTGGCAAACTCTTTATCTAGTAACTCATGCAATTGACTCTCTAGCTCCTTAACTATCATTCCATAGAATGTCTTGGATATAGACTCAGAACCTGACAAGAGCTCAATAGTGAAATCAATATGTCGCATTGGTGATAGCCTTGATAAATTATCAAGGAACACTTCTAGATATTATCTTACCACCAAAATATCACACAAATATTGTATTTCCTTAGATGTGTCTGTTAGCTGAGCAAGAAAACCTTGACTTCTACAATTCCACAATTTGAAAGCTTTCATACAAATAATTAGCATAGATGTCAATTCTCTTTCACCATAAAATTTAATTTCTGCCTCCCTAGATACACTTATTTTAACAATATTTCTAATGCAATCAATTGTAACAAAATTTTTAGACGTCTAATTCATGCCTAAAATCACATCAAATTCCACCAAGGGTAAAATAAAAAAAATCGTGCATCAAAATTCTTCCCATTAATCATAAGCTTCACCTCACATGATTGATTAACTTCCAGAAAAGTATCACTTAACATTCTAACTGAGAATATCACATTTATAGAAATGATATTCAATCGCATCACTTTAACCAGTTCCTCGACTATAAAAAAATGCCGAGTGCTCCCAAATTAAACAATACTCTTATCAGCGTACTCTGACGTAAATGATACATATCATTAAAATAGCCGCACTAAACATTTAGAGTCGGCTTATTAATATACATTAAATTATTACTTTGTTTTATGTGATATGACATGAATTATATGATACTTAAAGTGCAATGGATTAAAATTAATAAGAGTAAAACATTCCTGCTGCGAAACTATATATACTCTACGTTGGACACTGTTGAGTCTGGCCTGCATTCGGCACTGATCCTGAAGATTCAGCTGCCCTCGGTATGCCAAAACTCTTTAGAGGTAGTGCGACACTGCTTCAAGAATCAGTTGGATCCCTATGACCCAAACTAGAGCAGTTCCTTGCCATATGTCCTAATTGGTGACACCAAAAGAAATTATTTGATCCAGACAGACACCATTATGAGATCTCACACACTTGTTACATTGCTCCACTTCAAATTGAGTGTCAACATTGTTAGATCTAGCCTTCTTAACATCCGCATTACCTGAGTAGAAGGACAACTTGCTCTGAGAGCCCTGAGAAAACTTGGATCCCTCAAAATTTCTTGTCTTCGCAATGTCCCTCCTCTGAATAGCTTCTAGACGCAACTCAATCCTCCTGACTCAACCACCAACACATAATAATCATCCATTCCAAGAGGAATCAATGAACATAGAATCACATCTCTCAGTTCAGATAAAAAATTGGCGGCACATCTCCTCTGCATTTGGAATCAACTCGCACACTTGTTACATTGCTTCGCTTGAAATTGAGTGTCAATGCGGCTGGATCTAGCCTTCTTAACATCTGTATTACCTGAGTGGAAGGACAACTTGCTCTGAGAGCCCTGAGAAAACCTGAATCCCTAAAAATTTCTTGTCTTCGGAATGTCCCTCCTCTGAATAGCTACTAGATGCAACTCAATCCTCACGACTCAACCACCAACGCCAAATAATAATCCATTCCAAGAGGAATCAATGACTATATAATTACATTTCTCAGTTCAGATAAAAATTGGTGACACTTCTCCTCTGCATTTGAAATCAACTATGTGCATACCTTGAGAGCATAGTGAATTCTGCCTTGTATTGCATTATCGAGCGATCACCCTGTACAAACCGAATAAACTTGTTATGTATTTGCCTCTAGGATAATAATAGTACGAACTAGTCTCTAAAAGTGCCCATGAACTCGTCGCACTATATCATTTAGTTGGTTCCACCCCCATACTGCTCCTCTAACTGACCTCACCACCATCTCTTTACCTCTCCTAATGCAAATGTAGCCAATGTAACCATCCTCTCCGGAGGACAAGGTAATCCATCTAAGATTTTTTTCACTCTAAGCAGTCAGTTCTCAACATCAACCGGACCTCCTCCTCTAGAAAAGAGAGTTGGCCTCATATCCTGAAATAATTTTAATAATTTGTACATCTGACCTCTCCCACTAGAACTTACTTGAGACTGAAAATTCTTAATCAACTGTGTTACTGTAGTCATCATCTCATTAAATGTATTTGTATTCACAATACTCTGTGAGAGTGTATCAACTTCTATCATATCACCTCTAGTCTCTTCATTTTTCATATTTTTGAAATAATGAAGGAAAAAATTTAATTAAACACAATCTATCCCTTTATTAAATTACCTATAAATTAATTAGATAATTCTAATGATTTTTAGATCATTATCAAACTTAATCTCTCTGATGTTACTTTTGTCACGACTCGGTCTGATAGCTTGGAGTTAACTAAGCCAGAATTTACAGCCGAATGGTGAAAACATTTAAATCATTATCCAAATATTTACAAAATCTTCTAATACATAAAGAACCACAAAAATCCAAAAAGTGCAATAAAATCACAGAAACAACAACATTTGTAGAGAACATCTCAAACCAACACCAAACAATATATCACAATCCTAAAGAAAACATTACAAATAAACTATCATCATAAATATCTGACAACAGTAGTTCTCCTCCTATAAACCAGATCTTTCATATCAGACATCAACCTAAGGATTTTCTTTTTCTGAAAGAAATTATTAATTTCAACAGTAAGTTTGACTTAGCGAGCAATTATCATCTTAATATGCATTAAATTATTATGTCAATGTTATACATGAATGACCAAAACAATATATTATTTTATAAAATTGTAAACTTTTACTTTAATTATTATCTATTCTAATTTTACTTTAACTATTTACCTTTTTTAACCTCTTCAAGAGTCATAACAAGATTATTATCATACCCGAAAGTATCCTAAAAAATGTACCTGAATGTACCTTAAAAAATGTATCAGAAGGTACTCTCGAAGTTGCACTCGAATATACTTCTTTATCATTTCATTTATCATGCACGGGTGCATCGCATTCTCTACCAGTTCTATATGGGTAATCTTGTATGACTTAAAACTTTCCTTAACATTTCATATCAATTAAAATCCTTTAAAAATGTACTTTTCGTTGTTAGTAATTTTCCTTCCATATGTGAAATAAATTTCAAACTTTCAATTTGTAGAACATAAATGAAATAATTATTTTAAAATATTTAATAAAGTAATTATTTCTTTAATAAAACTTTAATTTAATGCATAAAAAAAATAATTACTCACCTTTGCTTTCAAAAGACCTCTGAAATACTTATTCCCCCACTAACTTCTTTGGCTAATTCCTATATTAGTTAAATGTGCATCAATAATAATCTCATTCTAAGAAAAAAACTTACATATATGTAATGACATATAATTAAATTAACATATAAATCAATTAGGCAATTCTTTACCTTAAAATTTGGCTTGCTTCCTTCCACAAGTCTCCTCTTTCCCCTCTCAATCTCAAAACTATGTCTCCATCAACTCAAGTACTTCTTGATTTCAAATACATTTATTATTAATACTTAAAAGATAAACTTAAACATTACATATATAATTCATCAATTAAATTAATATAACCCAAACTTACCTTACCAATAATTGTTCGACCCGATAGTCCTTCCCACACAATCTTCCAAACAAAGCTTGTTTTAAATTCATAAAAAATAAATGTTAATATTATAATCTATTTAATTATTTAACTTTATATATTTTAAAACTTAAAACTAAATCAAATAAAATTATTTAACTTAAAATTAAAACTCACAAATCTTTACCATAAATAAGCTCGGTCGGTTGCCCTATCTCACACACGCCCGAAGTTTGTCTTTCCTTCTCCTCTTCTTCAGGCACGTGAGCACCGCAAAACTCGTTCTCCTCCATTTTCTCCTTCAATCGTGCTCACCAGACAGAACGCCCGTGCTTCTTCCTCCGGCTAGGTTCCAATGCGAAGGTTTCCCCTCCCATCTCTGCATGCGAGCACGACACAAAAGTTTCCTTCTTCCACCAATTTATTTTTCTTCTTTTTCATCTTCTTTCCTCTCCTTCACACAATACTTGCGCACGAAGATGCAACTTTCTTAATCCTTCTCAACTTCAATCTACTAGGGCTCAGCACAAGTCAACATGCGTGATCTTTCTCCTTCCTTCTGCAGTTGTCTCTCGTCTCTCGGTAACAATAATTTGAAAGGGAATACGACTCTTTTGTCGTAACTGAAGAGGTACGTATCCCAACATGTACTCTACTTTATTATTATTAT
>NEWO01000027.1:337149-352269 GCA_003013225.1 Phalaenopsis aphrodite
AGTGTTATTTTGGTGGTATCATAATGTAAAGTGAGTGTCTTGAGGATTTGGTGTTATTTTGGTAGTATCACAATGTAACATTTCTTTCATGTAGATTTGGTGTTACTTAGGTATTATCACGGTGATACACTGGTTGTTTTTGTAGTTTATTTCCATTTCTGGTTGTTCGGTATAATATAAGTTGTGGTTTGATGTTATTTTGGTAGTATCACATAGTTATTTTGGTAGTACCATAATGCATCGTTACTGTCGTGGAGATTTGATGTTATTTTTGTAGTATCACAGTGTTATTCAAGTGACAGTATCACAATGTAACGTTACGGACGTGGGATTTGGTGTTATTGCGGTAGTATTGCAGTGTTATTAAGGCAATGTTAGATCTGCTGAATTGATTTTATTTTAGGAGGTCAGTAACATAGCTTAACGTCATTTAATAGTATTATTATGGTGTTATTATCTTGTTATTTATGTATTGTAACATTGTATCTATGATGTTTAAATCTGCAGTCACCCGATACAGAGAAATTGCTTAATGCAGTTGTCCACAACTAAAATGAAGCATATGAACAGTACTGTTTATATGCACACCATATTGGATTTACTGTGAGAAAAGAACACAGTGGTTTCTAGTCGAATTCAAAGAAGCTGAAGACAAATAATTTTGTTTGTGGTAAGGCTGGTTTCAAGAAAGAGTTGAAGGACACTATCAATGTGAGGTTCAAAAGAGCGGACACAAGGACTGGTTGTCCAGCAATGATCTGATACTTCGTTGATTTAGATGACAACTGGTCGGTAAAGAAATTCGTAGAAAGTCACAACCATCCGTTGGCGGAGGACGGTGACAAGCAGCTACTGCGTCCCAACAGAAAGATCTGTGATATCAGTGCTGATATCCTCAGAACAATGACAAAACCAGGGATTAGAACCAGCGATGCATTCAGATTCCTCGCAAATGAGGTTGGAGGAGTGGAGAATCTTGATTGCACAAAGAGGGATGCATATAATTTCATACAAATAGAGAGAAAAGTTCAAATTGAATTAGATGATGCTAATTCTCTCATACAATTGTTTACTACCCGACAAACAGATGATCCAATGTTTGCGTGAGACTTCCAAATTGAAGAGACAGAATGTTTGGTGAATTTTTTATGGTGCGACGGGATGTCCAGGATTGATTACGATTGTTTTGGGGATGTAATAATATTTGATACAAGTTATAGACTGAATAAATACAATTTATGTTGTGCTCCGATTGTCGGTGTGAATCACCACTGGCAGAATGTTCTATTTGGTGTTGGTTTTTTGTCAGATGAAACAATTAAATCATTCAAATGGTTATTCAAAGCTTTTATCCGTATAATGGATAACAAGCATCCGATAACAATATTCACTGACCATGACCAAGCAATGTCTAAAGGCATTGAAGAGTGTCTTCCGCAAACCAGACATAGATTATGTCAACGGCACATCTACAAGAAGTTATCTTCAAAAGTTCATTGTGGCATGGGTAGCAAGAGAGTCAATGATCTTTTTTATAAATGCTTGAGCAAATGTGACTCTGAAGAGGAGTTTGAAGAAACTTGGGGTGAAATGATCGAGAAAGGAAAACTACACGAGAATGTTTGGTTGGATGAATTGTATAATATCAGACATAAGTGGTCAACCGCCTTCAACAAAGAAATTTTTGGAATGGGGATCCTATCAACGCAAATAAGTGAGTCCACGAATAAGATTTGCCATGATGTCTCCAAGGCAACAAGCACCCTGACCGAATGTTTTTTGGGTCTTGAAAATGTTCTCAAGGATTGGAGAAAAAATGAAAAAGATGAAGAATTTAAATGCCAGCAGTCTGCAATTTCTCCCACCGTTAAAAGCAGTACAGTGTTGAGACGGGTTTCTACCCTTTACACTAGGAAGTTATACTCAATCTTTGAAGCACAGTTTCTACATGGCTTGTGTGAACTTGCTGTGGAGTGTTGCAGTACTACGGATTCAAAATTTCATATCTGAACTCTCGATAATAAGGACAGAATCAAACCCTGGATTGTTAAAGTGGACAATTGTAATTCTGATATTACGTGTAGCTGTAAAAAATTTGAAATGATGGGTTTATTATGTGCTCAGGCTCTAAGGGTTCTGCAACACAAAAATATTACAAAAATCTCTGATAAATACATTTTGCTTCGGTGGACTATTAATGCGAAAAGGGACATATATAACAGTTATGGTTATGCAAATCGAAGAGTTTCAGAAATGTTGTCAAATTCTGCAAGTGGACTCATCTATCTCAACCACATTCATAAATTTGCATACCAGATCGACACCATATCACGAGGCCATGAACTTGCAGAGAAGCTAGTGTTGGAGGGATTTAACAAAATTAAAATCGATGTCGAAGCCCGCTATGAGTGGACGAGACCATCCTGAAAAGTCAAAATCGAAAAAGAAGAAGACACCCAGTAAAGAGCGAAATGTCAATGATCCCATGAAGATGCGGCCGAAATGAATATCCAATGCAAGGCTAAAAGAGTACTGGGAAAAAAACAAGAGATGCAAAAGTAAATGTTACCTAAAGTATCAAGTTCTATATTTTTTTGTATATGAAAGATGACTCACTAACAGGTAGTATTGTATACAGAAAAGCAGAAAGATAATGTTTCAAGCAATGATAGCATTCCAGAATGCGATCCAGATTTATTTTCAATGACGGATCACTTTACTCAGGTTGCGGAATCGATCCTTCTAAAATTCTGTCTGCTCCATTTAGTCTTCATTCCTGATATTTACTCCTTAATATTATCAATGTACAAGAATTTTCTCAAACACAACAACTGGGGGCATACACGAGCTTACTGATGGGCATACATGATAATATATAGAGTATTTATTGTTAAAATTGTCGTATTATTGTTGTTTAAGTTGAAACAGACATTTGTTGTACTGTGTTTTTATTTACGAGTTATTATGACAGCATATTCCTATAATACAGATCACGTTCTACGATTTACACAAAGTAGCAGTCGTGAGACAAAATAATAAAACCCGAACAACCCCGTAAAATTACCAAAATACAACCTCCGCGGTTTCTTTAAAACAGGTTTATTCCTTCTGATCCGCCTAATTTCATTGGAATCTTTGACGGCATATTTCAATAAAACCAGCAGTCGTCAGACACGACAGAATAATTAAATCTGAACAAAACTGTAAAAATTACCAAAATACAACTTCCACGGTTTCTTTAAGACTGATTTTATTCCTACCGATCCGTCTGGTTTCATTGAAATCTTTGGCGGCATATTCCAATAAAACCAGCAGTAGTGAGACACGGTAGAATAATAAAACCCGAACAACACCGAAAAATTAACAAAATACAACCTCCGCGGTTTCCTTATGACAGGTTTATTCCTGCCGATCTGTCTGGTTTCATTGAAATCTTTGGCGGCATATTCCAATAAAACCAGAAATAGCGAAACACGGTAGAATTATAAAACACGAACAACACCGGAAAATTACCAAAATACAACCTCCGCGGTCTCCTCAAGACATGTTTATTCCTGTCGATCCGTCTGATTTCATTGGAATCTTTGGCGGCATATTCCAATAAAACCAGAAGTAGTTAGACACGACATAATAATAAAAACCCGAACAACACCGAAAAATTACCAAAATACAACCTCCGCGTTTTCTTTAAGACAGATTTATTTCTGCCGATCCGCCTGGTTTCATTAGAATCTTTGGTGGCATATTCCAATAAAACCAACAGTAGTGAGACTTGGTAGAATAATAAAACCCGAACAACAATGGAAAATTACCAAAATACAACCTCCGCGGTTTCCTCAAGACAGGTTTATTCTTGTCGATCCGCCTGGTTTCATTGAAATCTTTGGCGGCATATTCCAATAAAACCAGAAGTAATGAGACACGGCAGAATAATAAAACCCAAATAACACCGTAAAATTACCAAAATACAACCGTCGTCGTTTCCTTAAGACGTTTATTTCTGCCGATCCGTCTGGTTTCATTCAAAATACAACTTGATTTTGAATGATTCCAATTAAACCATGTTGATCGGCAGGAATAAACCTGTCTTAAAGAAATCGCGGATGTTGTATTTTGGCAATTTTACGGTTTTGTTCGGGTTTTATTATTCTAACGTGTCTGACGACTGCTGGTTTTATTGGAATATGCCGCCAAAGATTCGAATGAAACCAGACGGATCGGAAGGAATAAATCTATCTTAAAGAAACAGCGGAGGTTGTATTTTGGTAATTTTCCGGTGTTGTTCGGGTTTTTAATATTCTGTCGTGTCTAACTACTTCTGGTTTTATTGGAATATACCGCCAAAGATTCCAATTAACCAGGCGGATCGGCAGGAATAAACTTGTCTTAAGGAAACCGCGGAGGTTGTATTTTGGTAATTTTCTGGTGTTGTTCGTGTTTTATTATTCTACCACGTCTCACTACTGCTGGTTTTATTGGAATATGTCGCTAAAGATTCCAATGACACCAGGCGAATCAGCAGGAATAAAACCAGTCTTAAAGAAATTACGGAGGTTGTATTTTGGTAATTTTACGGTTTTGTTCGGGTTTTATTATTCTACCGTGTCTAACGACTGCTGGTTTTATTGGAATATGCCGCCAAAGATTCCAATGAAACTAGGCGGATCGGAAGGAATAAACCTGTTTTAAAGAAACCGCGGAGATTGTATTTTGGTAATTTTACGGTATTGTTCGGGTTTTATTATTCTGTCTCACAACTGCTACTTCGTGTGAATCGTAGAACGTGATCTGTATTATAGGAATATGCCGCCATAATAACTCGTAAATAAAAACACAGTACAACAAATGTCTGTTTCAACTTAAACAGCAATAATACCACAATTTTAACAATAAGTACTCTATATATTATCATGTATGCCCATCAGTAAGCTCATGTATGCCCTCAGTTGTTGTGTTTGAGAAAATTCTTGTACATTGATAATATTAAGGAGTAAATATCAGGAAAGAAGTCTAAATCGAGCAGACATAATTTCAAAGGATCGATTCCGCAACTTGAGTAAAGTGATCCGTCATTGAAAATAAATCTGGATCGTATTCTGGAATGCTATCATGGCTTGAAACATTATCTTTCTGCTTTTCTGTATACAATACTACCTGTTAGTGAGTCATCTTTCGTATACAAAAAAATACAGAACTTGATACTTTAGGTAACATTTACTTTTGCATCTCTTTTTTTTTCCCAGTACCCTTTTAGCATTGCATTGGATATTCATTTTGGTCGCATCTTCGTGGGATCATTCACATTTCGCTCTTTACTGGGTGTCTTCTTCTTCTTCAATTTTGACTTTTCAAGATGGTCTCGTCCACTCATAGAGGCTTCGACATCGATTTTAATTTTGTTAAATCCCTCCAACACTAGATTCTCTGCAAGTTCATGGTCTCGTGATATGGTGCCGATCTGGTATGCAAATTTATGAATGTGGTTGAGATAGATGAGTCCACTTGCAGAATTTGACAATATTTCTGAAACTCTTCGATTTGCATAACCATAACTGTTATATGTCCCTTTTTGCATTAATAGTCCAACGAAGTAAAATATATTTATCAGGGATTTTTGTAATATTTTTTGTGCTGCAGAACCCTTAGAGCGTGAGCACATAATAAACCCATCATTTCAAACTTTTTACAGGTATACGTAATATCAGAATTACAATTGTCCACTTTAACAATCCAGGGCCTGGTTGTCCTTATTATCGAGAGTTCGGATATGAAATTCTGAATCCGTAGTACTGCAACACTCCACAGCAAGCCCACACAAGTCATGTAGAAACTGTTTCAAAGATTGAGTATAACTTCCTAGTGTAAAGGGTAGAAACCTATCTCAACACTGAACTGCTTTAACGGTGGGAGAAATTGCAGACTGCTGACATTTAAATTTTTCATCATTTTCATTTCTTCTCCAATCCTTAAGAACATTTTCAAAACCCACAAAACATTCGGTCAAGGTGCTTGTTGATTCACACCGACAATCGGAGCACAACATAAATTGTATTTATTCAGTCTATAACTTGTATCAAATATTATTACATCCCCAAAACAATCGTAATCAATCCTAGACATCCCGTCGCACCATAAAAAATTCACCAAACATCATGTCTCATCAATTTGGAAGTTTCACGTAAATATTGGATCATCTGCTTCTCGGGTAGTGAACAATTGTATGAGAGAATTAACATCCTCTAATTCAATTTGAACTCTTCTCTCTCTTTGTATGAAATTATATGCATCCCTCTTTGTGCAATCAAGATTCTCCACTCCAACCTCATTTGCGAGGAATCTGAATGCATCGCTGGTTCTAACCCCTGATTTTGTCATTGTTCTGAGGATATCAGCACTGATATCACACATCTTTCTGCTGGAACGCAGTAGATGCTTGTCACCGTCCTCCGCTAACGGATGGTTTGACTTTCTACGAATTTCTTTACCGACCAGTTGTCATCTAAATCAACGAAGTATCGGATCATTGCTGGACAACCAGTCCTTGTGTCCGCTCTTTTGTACCTCACAGTGCTAGTGTCATTCAACTTTTTCTTGAAACCAGTCTTACCACAAACAAAGTCTTTTGTCTTCAGCTTTTTGAATTCGGCTAGAAACCACTGTGTTCCTTTCGCACAGTAAATCCAATATGGTGTGCATATAAACAATACTGTTCATATGCTTCATTCTAGTTGTGGACAACTGCATTAAGCAATTTCTCTGTATCGGGTGACTGCAAATTTAAACATCATAGATACAATGTTACAATACATAAATAACAAGATAATAATACCATAATAATACTATTAAATGACGTTAAGCTATGTTACTGGCCTCCTAAAATAAAATCAATTCAGCAGATCGAGCATTACCTTAATAACACTGCGATACTACCACAATAACACCAAATCTCGTGTTCGTAATGTTACATTGTGATACTACAAAAATAACACTAAATCTCCACGACAGTAACAATGCATTATGATACTACCAAAATAACAATGTGATACTACCAAAATAACATCAAACCACAACTTATATTATACCGAACCAGAAATGAAAAACAACTACAAAAACAAGCATTGTATCACTGTGATAATACCTAAGTAACACAAAATCCACATGAAAGAAACGTTACATTATGATACTACCAAAATAACACTGTGATACGACCAAAGTAACACCAAATCCTCAAGACACTCACTTTACCTTATGATACCACCAAAACAACATTGTGATACTACCAAAATAACAGCAAATCCTCGAGACACTCACTTTACATTATGATACCACCAAAACAATACTGTGATACTATCAAAATAACACCAAATCTTCAAGACATTCACTTTACATTATGATACCCGATACTACCAAAATAACATCAAACCCCAATTAATATTCTAATGAACAATAAGAAATGGAGAGCAAATACAATAATAATCACTGTATCATCATTAGATTTCCTAAATAACACCACATCCCACCCAAACGAAACTTAGCGTTAAAACTCATCTAAAAATAGAGCAAACTTCATTAGCAATAAAATTACTCCTTAAAACCTAGAACTGCATTCAAATAAGACCTCAACGTACCTGTCGATGTCCTTCTGCTGCATCTAAACTCTGCTCAATCTCATTATTCTCGGAAATATTCTGAGATTTCATCTCATTGTTATGATTCTCAGGAGTATTTTGAGATTTAACCAACATTTATTCGTCAAAAATTATTTCCATCGAACCAGCTCCAGCGAACATGAGGGATGAGAATATACCGAATCTTTATACCCTAAAGCAGACAAAATGCCACTTTCTTCTATTGACGGGAATCGAAAATGACAAAAAAGCACTTTTTTTTGCGGGATTCGGGCCGTCGGGCATAAAAAATGTTTATTTTTAAGCTGTAAAGCCACGTGGAATCGCATTCCACGTGGCGAATTTTTATTCGGTACCGCATGTAGGGGTTCATGCGGTGCACGTACCGAATAAAACTTCCTAGAGTAGGGCGCCAGACCCTGAAGGGAAGGAAGTGACGTCAGTGCTAGAGGTTAGATGACAGTATGTGGCAGCAGGGTTGGATAGCGTAAGAGGAGGCTGGCAGCAAATGGTTGCAACTTAGGAGAGAGTAGGAGAGGTGTCGGGGGAGTGGACAGCCGCAGGAAGCGATGGTGGGGACATGGACAGCAGCAGGGACCGATGTCCGGGGTTGAACAACAGCAGGAACAGGCTCTGAAGGGGCTCATGACTGCTGGAAGGCAATTGGAAGCATGGGCAACAGCAGGAAGAGGGGCCGGAAGGCCTGTACAGTGGCTCAACAACGGTATATAGGAAGGTTGGGGCAAATGAGAGATGGCAGGGAATAGATGAAGGGGAATATCAAAGGATAACTATTCCCGTGGGATCAAGTTATAGCCGGAGCACCCCTCAAACCATTAGAGAAGAACACCACCTCGAACGGATTACAACCGGAGCACCACCTTGAACGAGTTACAACTGGAGCACATCCTCGCCTTTGATACAGCCCTAGATGGAAAACAATAGCCGAAGGCAAGCTATAAAAAAAATCTGAAATCATGAAAACTAAAAACTAACCCCAACCAAAGCAAACAACACTAATATAATGTGGAGAAGTATATATAATAGGTAAGGAATATAAATAAAAAGGTGATGGAAAAGGAAGGAGGTATACAAGGAAAGTGCTAGAAAAGGAAAGGCTAGACAAGACAAGAAACAAAATAGAAAAAGAGATTGCGGTACTGTAGCAGCTGCAGTACTGCGCCCCAGTAAACTCCTACGTCAATCTCTCGGCGTTGGGGGGAGGTCTTTGACTAAATTTGTTGAAGCTTACGGTAATTGTAGTATCAAGAGATCCGCGATATTGAACGTCACGAAAACATTGTTGTCTCCTAGGAGGTCAATCTTATAGGTGTTATCATTCCACAACACATCTTGATAAAATAAATATAGATTATATCTTGACACGTCCCGAGTTGGGGTTGTATATAAATGTAGTTACTGCAGTATAACTTTTGAGCCCTTAAGTTAGTAACATTCTTCTTCCACTTCTCGTACTCAACAAAATGTAGCTCATAAACCAATATGGGAGGGGAGATCAACTCTGGGGTGGGCTCTGTTTCAGGTTGCACCACTCTCACTAGCAACCACTAAAGAGAGACCACTTCTTCACTGATAAGACTTAAATCCCACAAAAGTTTGGGGAGCATCAGGAACAGGACCGGAAGGCCAGTGTGGCTGCTAAAAGTCGGCTAGAACCACGGACAGCAGCAGGAAGAGGGACCGGAAGGCCTATGCGATGGCTGGACAGAGCCTCGAGGGCTGGAGGGCAGCGGAATATAGGAAGGATGAGGCGTAGGGGAGATGGCAGCGAGCGGGTGGAGAGAAATATGGAAGGATAACTATTCCCGCGGGATTAAGTTGTAGAAGAAACACACCTCGAACCGTTGGAGAATATCACCACCTCAGACGAGTTACAATCAGAGCACCTCCTAGCCTTCAGATACAACCCCAAAAGGAAAAAAAACCGCCAACAGCAAGCTTGACAAAAATCAGAAATTTGAAAGGCCAAAAACAGACCCTAGCCAAAGCAGAAAAATACTCATACATAGTGAGGAATAGTAGATAGAATAGATAAAAAATAAAAATAGAAAGGTGATGAAAAAGGAAAAAAGTAGACAAAAAAGTGCTAGACAAGGAAGGGCTAAATAAGGCAAGGAATCAAATATGAAAAAGGGACCCCGGTGCTATAGCAACTACAGTATCGCGTCTCAGTAAGCTCACGCATCATCCAACTTCTTAGATTGGAAATATGATGTGGATTAAAAGCTAGACAAGAGTATCAATCTTTAATAGCACCGCACCCAAATAAAGTGACATCCAACCTCATCATATTTATAACTATTAATGTATCGATAATACATGATTTTTATGTTTAAGACCACAAAGTTATGCGACTAGAAAACCAAACTTCCCAAAAATATCTTGACTAATACCATTTCAAATGTAGAGAGTGTGATTTTGTATTGTGTCTCAGTACTTGATTTAGCCATTGCATTTTATTTCTTACTCTTCCACATGAAGTGCAATACCCAAAGGTGAATTTTCGACATCAATTGAACCAAAATTGTAAAAATGATTTTGTATCGTGCCCCAGTGTTTAATTTGACCACTACATTTTGTTTCTTATTTTACCACGTGAATAAGGTTAGCTGACTTAGTTCCAGAAAAAGTACATTATTCAAAGATTATTATTATATTAATTGACCCAATATGATAATAAAAAAGGCCTCCATATTAAAATGCCCATTCTTAGCATATGACTCCAACACCGGAGTTAAACCCAAACCACAATAGAGAAAGCAAATATTATTACTCAAAGCAAATAAGGTTACAATCAAAGACAGTTCAAATAAGAAAATACAATGAAACAATCATAAATACCCCACTAGAATGAGGTTCGGAGGTGGTGGGCTGCGGTACGAGGTGGAAACTGTGAGGCATAGGTGGTTGGTTGGTCAAGAGGAAGCTAGGAGAAGGTTGGCCTGCGGCAGGACTGGAGCAGAGAAACCAGAGGGGAAGTGGGAAGGTGGTGGCAGCAAGTGAAATAGGGCAGCAAGGCCGTCCTGCGGCTGGAGAGCAAGTAAGAATGGCCAGGAAGTGGGGAAACTTAAGGATGGCTAGGAAGGCCGAGGGGGCAGGGGCAGGGGCAAAGGCGGGGGCGGAAGAGGGAAGGATATGCACCATCTCAGGACGAGTTACAACTAAAGCACCTTCTCGCCGTCAAATGCAACTGAAGGTAAAAGGGATGTCCAGGGCTTATCCTGAATGAATTCTGAAAGTAAAACGGGACTAAAACAGAACAAATAATGTGTACAAAGTTCTAGGGTAGAGAGGAGTGTGTCCAGCTCCAAATAGGAGGGAAACCCAAGTTTGAAAGAACCGGTTAGTCTTTCTCCTGCCTAGACCGAATCAATCTTAAGCGTGTGCGGCACTAGCCGCACAACAGGGACAGTGATGCCCCGCATCAAACTCATTTCTCAAATGACCCCTTGAGATATCAACCGATGTACGTAATTGATTCATAATTTTCTTGTATGAATATTTGTATATACTAGCTCATAACTCCTGCAACAAAGAAGATCTCTACCGAATTGATGGTAAGACTAATTTATAGAATAACCAAAAATAATGAGAGGTATCCTTAAAAGCTTCCTATGTAGTAACCATGTTCTGAGTGTCAACGGCAATGCCAGTAAGTTTGAAACCTAAAAGACTAATTTCCTTAGGAAGGCTCAAGAGATATTTCTTTAAAATAAAAAGAAACTCAGTGTAGGTAAATTATATTCCCAAAAGTATTTCAACATGACGATCATTTCAATAAGGCACTCATTTCAGTATTCATAGTCCATCTTCACCCAATATCCTACAGTAACATCTAGTATCGACTTTCAAATCTATTTGTGGGTGATGCCAGAATTTTACTAGCAAGTGTATCAATTCAAGGAAAAAAAAAAGTGAGAGAAAGAAAGTTTAGAGAAAAAAGCTCTGAAATTTCACAATATTGTTGTCTAAAACTGAAAGCACAAACTAATATGAGAACCTGATTAAGTGTCTATGAGTCTCTTTGTCCCCTTTATTTATAAGATAAAATCAAGGTATAATGCAATAAAAATGGCCACATACAAGTGAAGTTACAGGAACGTGTTAGTTTATGAAATAAATAGAAAAACTCATTATGAGTTTGAAGGACAAGATGTTTGAGAATAAAACATTGTGACTTCACTTTGAGCTAGTGAGTAGCTTTACATGTTCAGAGAACATTGATAGTTAAATTCATATGTCAGTTAAAATAATCTCGGGGCCAAATATAAGATTGTGACTTCACTTCGAGCTAGTGAGTGGCCTCACATGTTCAGAGAACATTGATAGTTAAATTCATATGTCAGTTAAAATAATATCAGGACCAAATATAGGTTTAGTCTAGTACAAATGTGAATATAATGGCGATTATAGAGTAGAAGTGTCCAGTAATCTTGACAACTTGAACTGATGAATCCGTTATCATTTTGCCTTATAGCAACTTAAAACATTGGGAGAGGTTAGGTTTACTTACTTGCAACGTACTTGAGCCTGGTTCTAGGAAGCAGCAACAAGTGATTGACTCAGTCCAAGTTATATTGTACACGTAGAAAAAAAAAATTAATGACAAAGAAAAGACAAGACAAAAGCCCGAGGAAAGATGATCAAAGAAGATATAAGAATGAATGGAATAATCAAAACATTATTGTTTACCTTCCTAAAAGGGTAAGAGGTGCCTCGATATCAAAATACACTTCATGAGAAGGATACTCACCCGGATTGAACAATGTAGCTTGAGGTTTTGTTGGAGCGGAAAATAAGGTCATGTGTAAACCTATAAAGATGGATAGAAGATGAAGGAAAGTTTCACGCGTATTCATAATAGTAACATCTACTAAAGTATTTATGCACCTTGTAGTTCGATCATAACAATTGTAGCCTTTTTGAGAAATGAGTATCCAAAAAGATGCACTTAATGACCCAAATGGAGGTTTGTCAACAGTATGAAAAGCATATAAAAATAAAATAAAAATTTACTCAAGTTAAAATAAGAAAAGAGGGCTATGGATCGATGCTACCGGAGTTAACCCAAATCATAACAGAAATAGAAATATTATTGTTGAAATTCAAATAAGTTATAAGGCGACTCTCCAAAATAGAAAATAGATAGCAACAACACAAAAAAAAACCCTACCAAGAGGGCAAAAGTGGTGGACACTGGCGGGACAGCAAACGGTGGATTGGACAGCTACGACATTTGTCGGAAAAGAGAGCTAGGGACAAGTTTGTGGTCGAGTATAGCAGGTTGACTTTGTGGGTGGGTTAAACCAGCAAATGGGGTTGTACGGTGGAGTGAGTGGTTTAAGGCGGCAGATGGGGTGGAGTAGGCTAAGCGGGAGGTTTGGAGATGGCGGTAGGTAAGAAAAATGACGCATTGAGGAGACGGGCTGAAGGGAGGTTGCGGATGTTGCGGTGCCTACAGGGGCGGAGTAAGGAGTTTGATAGGTGAAACGAGGAGGGGAGCTTAGCAGCAACTAGAGACAAGAATACCAGGAAGGAAGCAGTCGAGTAGTAGAGGAGCCGGATGTGCAGGTGGGGGTTACGGCAAAAAGCAGCAGGGAGGGTTTTGGACTGACGGCTAGGACCGGGACAAAGGTATTATGAAAAGGGATTGAGGGAAGATAAGTAGCTCTGCGGGCTCAAATTACTGCCGAAGCACCTCTCAAATCATTGGAGAAGATCACCACCTCGAACGAGTTACAACCGGAACACCTCCTCGCTCTCGGATACAGCTCTAGAAAGAAGAACAGCCGCCAACGACGAGCTGGACAAAAATCTAAACTCAAAAAGGCCAAAACTAAACCCTAGGACAGCAAATAAACATATAAATAGAAGATGGACAGGCGGGAAACGAAAACAGTATGGGAAAAAATAACTCCTAACTAATGAAAAGAGCGAGAGGGGGGGCGGTCCGGCCTCCTGTTGATCCGGTTGGAGGCCGGTTCAGCCCCAAGCCCTGCGTCAATCGAACTAGAGAATGGAAAGGCGATAATTTCCCCAAACATTGTAGATGGGATATTGAATAACAAGTTAACACAAATCAAAATAGCATCACCTCAAAAATGATGAGGAATATTCATCATAGAAAGTTGAGGCTTCAGCTACATCAAGTATTCATTCAATAATACTTGCATTCAACATCAGCAATGTATTTAGATGGGTATGGACAACAAATCTAACAAATGAATACATTTTTTAGTACAACAAAAGATATAAATTGAGACAATGTATGCTGTTGAGCATTCAGTATGAAGAAATTCAGTCATAATAGAAAAAAGAACTTTTATTTCCTGAAAAGAAGCGTGAAATGCAAACAACATTTTGGACCTCCGCTTCAGCAAAAATGCCCGGCTCAAAATAATCTTCAACAAAAGTAATGAAGCGCTAAAACCCAAAATGGAAAACTATGAGATTAGGACCTCTAAATATCAGATAAACAAACAGAAATGGAACACCACTAAGGCTTGACATGGAATGCAAACCGGAAGGTAATGAAGTGCTGAAATCAAAAATGAGAAAGGATGAGATTAGGACCTCTAAATATTCAAAAGAACAACAGAAATGGAACACCACTAAGGCTTGACATGGAATGCAAACCGGAAGGTAATGAAGTGCTGAAATCAAAAATGAGAAAGGATGAGATTAGGACCTCTAAATATTCAAAAGAACAAACACAAATGGAACACTATAAAGGATTGACATGGGAGATGAAAAACACACTCGACATTACATTTAAATTTGGATGGAGAGAAGATACTAACAAACTTAAGTTTTTGTGGTGGCCCTAATGATAATGCTGCTAATACAAAGCAGTGGTGGAAGTAAAGGTAAAAGGGGACTCACTTGTCGCATACTTGTCAAAAGTGAAGATTGCACCATAGCACAAAAATTTCATGAAGCCATAGCACATAACCCATAATGTAGAGGACGTTATTTCTAAATGTAGCACAAAATATTAAAAAGCTATTTTGTAGCAAATATGAGCAGGACTAAGCGGGATTTAAACATAAATCTTATCAAACAATTTTTTTGGACAAGTTAAGTCCTACTAAATTCTAAAACTCATTTCAGCCTTATTTCCTCGAAAATCCCAAATTTACTTGATCTGGGAGTTCAACAAATTAAGGAAATTTAACATAAGCAAACTAGCAAAGGGGGAAAAAGAAATATGTGAAGAGGGAGAAAGAGAAAATAATACATGAATCATTGCTTAGCCTACAATAACCTATCTTGAGATCTCTCTTTGCTGCCAAACGACTGTGGCAAACTTCTCGCTTCACCTGCAATTGCCTGTCACGATGTTTCATTTCTTTTGCTCGAGGGGTTTGGGCTGGAGCGGAAGGGGGAGTGAGAGATAGAGGTTTCTGGCATTCCAGTAGGCAAGGGTTTCGAGCAATAGGAAATGGTAGCAAGATGTCACGGACAAATAGTC
>NEWO01000027.1:352554-364685 GCA_003013225.1 Phalaenopsis aphrodite
TAGGTTGCCCGCCTCTCTTAAGAGCTCTTTTGGGAGGTGACAAAGAGCTCTCTTTGTTCTTGAGCGGGGGGACTTTGAAGGTAGTTTGTAGATTTTAAAGAAAATACACAATTTTGGGGGAGGACTTATGACATTTTATTGTACTATTTTTGTTGTTTTTTTTATTTGCAAAAATATAAGATTAGTTGATGTTTATCTTCTTAAACATTTTATCATGCAACAGCGCTTAGCTCTCCATATCAATATCAAAATCACTATTAGTTACTACTTACTAATATATTTTTCTCTTAAATTTATTTTATTCTGTTTTAATTTATACTGAGTTATATTCAAAATTATATTTATACTATTGCAGATTAATGTGGAGAAAAAATAATAAAAATAAAACTCCAATAAATTTCCTATTCAAGTGAATCCACACAACACATTTTTTGAAGGAAACAAAAAAAAACTAGACATTTTATAATTTATTAGAAAATGATTATAATTATGTTATTGAGTTGAATTTATTTTATTTTAAATTAATTTAATTTATTACTAATTAATGATAAATTAATATCCTAATCTAATCATAATTTAATTCATTTAATTATGACAGGCTTAACCGTAATTAATTAATGATTAGTTATTTTGACAAATTTTAAATGGATATTTAAAATAATTAATAAAAATTAATGGTACTGAAAATTATTTCTTCAAGTAACATTCTAGATAATAATTATTTAGCTTAATAAATAATTAATTAATGATATATTAAGAATAAATAACTAAATCTAAACGAAATCAAATAATTTAATCATAAATAATAAATATCTAAATCTTTTTTAAATAAAAGAGTTAAATACTCAAAGAAGTAGCCAAACAATTCACCAAGAATTAGTTGGATTTAACTCGTATCAAATTAAGCAATTTTTAAAATCTAACAACCTCGAGATTTATTAAATCCTAATTTACAAAATTTATTAAATTCACTAAAAGATAAATTCCAAAAATTGCCAAACAGCCCCCAAAAAGTTTATTAATAATTAACTGATGATTCAATAAAAAAATGATAGAAAATATCCTTTAAAAAAAAAACTTAAGATCAATATCATATACATAAAACAAGATATTGCTTTAACAGACATGAACATTGATAAATATATTAAAAATAAATTATTATGGTATTAAAAACAAGATTTGTAAAGAAACTACCGTTATTATAACAGCACACAGTATTAAGACAATCCAAACATTAAAAAAAAGATTACAATTTTGCAAATTAAACGAGATAAAATAATAATTAAATAAACCTGAAATAACAATAAATTAAAAAATAATAAAATTAGGCTGCACAAAATTAAATAAAATAGTATTACACAAAAAACAAAGAACAAATCGATGTAAATTAAAGAAAAACAATGCTATAGTAAAATCAAAATAAGGAAATAAGAAAAAATTAAATATAATCAAATTCAATGTTGCTTTGACAGATGTAGAAAGGGATCAAAAGATGGACTAGTAGTTTCTAACACAAAATTGAAGATGTGTTCGGATTTTAGAGGGTCATGTAATACAGAAGAGGGTTGCGTTCAACTCTCAGACAATATGAAAGAAAAATAGCACGTGTTAAACTTAAGAGAGGATTATTGTCAATATAGAAAAGATTGGGCAAACAATTGAGATCTTGCAAGCTTTGTCACACCGCAGCTCTGCTAAAAGAAACTTGCTTTCCGCTCACTTAATACTATACATGATAGATAAAATCAATAGGGTTATGTGTGAGAGCATACTGAGCACAAGGGTTTAAGAAGGGTTTTAAAAAAGGCCCCAAGCAAATAAGATAATAGTAATAATAATAAACTAAAAAATTGGTAATTAACTATAATAGGCTTTATTTAAACACAAAATTAATAAAACTAAATAAGGCGTGCAATATTTTAAATGCTATACCACCACAACAATAGCACCCATAGTGCACTAATTTCAACTAGCTCCACCTTATTATGCCAATAGCATGAGAAGTGTGCCTGCTGTGCTATTTGCTATAGCATATACTATTTTACACCATAGAGATTTATGGTTCTTCACTTAGTAAACTCCACCATCTTCAACATATCTACAAATTGTCATCCACATAACTAAAATCCTAAAAAACACAGTGAGCAGCATAAAGAGTTATATGAAAGTTGTAAGGTTTTTAACTAGACAATGAATAGATAGCAAATTGATAGAAAATTAGGGAACACGTAAAATATAATGGATAAGGCAATGCAAAGAGATACGAAGCCTTCACAAGCACATGTGAGAAAATCATCAGTATGCGAGGGAAGGAAAATAACTTTTAATTACTATTGTATGAGAAGAGGAATCAGAATCCAAAACCAAGAACATACCAAAAATAACTGCAGAAGAAAATGAGCAATGACATGGAAGGTAAACACGGAAGCCTAATAGTGCTAAACTCGGCACAAGTAATCAACCCTAGCTCCTATGACATGTCCTCTCGTGCATGATCTACTCCTCAAACTCGCTGCCCCACCATAAAAAAAGAAAAAGATTGCATTGAAGTCAGCCTGTACTTAGCATCCACATCTTGTAAGTGGAGTATAAAATGAAGGAAGCTGACATTTGGGACAAAAGTAATAGTACTATAATCACTAACACATTACTAGCCATCTACTATTTAGTAAGGCACCATACGATATTGCCTACTTCCTTCAAATCACATCATGAGGAAACTTCAAATTAAAAACAATGAAATTTTGACCACGTATAACAACTATAGATAAGCAAACTTACTGTAGGCATTCAAAAACAGGTCAAGAGAAAGGAGCAAGATTCTCAAAAGAATATCATCCACAAAAACTAAAAAATAACCATGCAGTCCTCTGACATTTTATGAAGCATTCTAACATAGTCTTGCTTGAAATCACATCATACAGAAACTTTAAATAGCAAAATAATGAAAATATGGCCACAGATTTATATATAAGCATACTGATAACATCATACAGAAACTAAAAAAATGGCCATGCAGTCCACTAATACTTAATAAAGCATTCTACCATAGTATTACTTGAAATCACATCATACAGAAACTTTAAATAGCAAAATAATGAAAACATGGCCACAGATAATTATATAAAAGCATCCTTATCTATCGACATTCCATAAGTTGATCAAAAAGCAAGGGAAGAGGACTCCTGAGAGATTGCCATCCAAAAAATATGTGAAAATGATTGTGCTTTGCACTGCGTTAAGGAGTACATGGCAGTTTGCATAATATTGTCGAGCAATCTTCAGAAGAAACTGGAACTATGGAAACAACACATATTATAATGACAGTTGGAATACAACAAAAACAATTGCTTTATAGCCACAAACATGCCTGAGAGATCATAACTCGAACAACAACAAGAAATTATAGGAAACACTAAACAATTCATGAAGTAAAACATTCAGAATTACAATTTTCAAATTAATACTTACCAAAGAATATTAAGATCATGTATTTAGGGATACAAACAAAAGAATAATACAAGTTAAAAGAAACAAGGTCAAAGAAAAATCATGTATAACATTAATTTTTTTTGTGGTTCAATATTTATGTAAAAACTCCAGCACCTTTCAGATTAAGTCTAGGCAGGCATACATGGAAATCTTAACTAGAATTCATGCCATTTGATTCAGTAAATTCAACTTCTTTGATTAAAAATAAATAGTTTACCATGATGGTTGGCCAATTTTTATACTTTTCTAAAATGATATCAGCGTGAAAAATTAAAACTTATTCACTTAAATTCAACTTATAGACTTGTACTCATAAGTTCACATCTAATGTTAAAGCACAGAAATTAGTATAATCCTCACCTTAGGCCCCGACATTGGGGAAACAGGATAGCCATTTGGAGACCTTTTGGCATCATCTTCAGAGGAACAATCTGAACAAACGAAGTGATCCAGCTTTTTGGCTTGTTCTATGGACATTTCCATACAAGAAGGATGAAACCTGACAGATTGAATGCACATTAGGAGACTTTTACTTGGAACAAAAAAACAAATGTAAGTCAAAACAAATGTAAGACCTCTAATAAAAAATAAAATAAAATGAAGGAACATCATACTCCACCTTTGTTCACTTATACACACAGTTCCTTGATATTAGTAATCAGAGCTTAAAATGCAGTCTGAAGGCCGACTATGGAAAAAATGGTAAAAAAATGGCATACGTAAGCAACTAAATTATCACAAACAATATCCAAGTCACTCAATTTAAAATCATCTACACTTTAAAGAGTGTAGAAAGCATTAAATTTCTCATTAAGATATCAAGAAACATAAATTCTTTTCTTTTTTAAATCTTAGAACAGGAAATAGGGCTACTAAATGCATTTAAAAAAAGTATAAGCAATAACATTCACAAGCAATAAATTAAAAGGAATATTGACGTGGTAGCTTCCTCCCATGACTCCAATAGCACTACAGAAATGCAGGAGCAAATTTGCGATACTTGCTACAGAAGTGCTACAGTGAAACGGGCTAAAATTGCCACCAGCAATTTCTCGTCCGAACCGGTCCAAACCGAATAGGGCCGACCGGCTCTCCCACAGCGGATTGACGCCTTCTTTCCATACCAAGATGCACTAATGCGGGAACAAATCTGCGATTCTTGCTACATATGCTACAGTAACACGGGATTAAATTGACATGGGAATGATTTCTCGTCTAAACCGAACCAGTCCAGAACCCCTAGGGCCGACAGCTCTCCTATAGGGTATTGACGCCTCCTTTCCATAGGGGGATCCAATCCGAGTTATATATGGATTCTATTGTTTTTTCAGATTTAGTTTAAATTTCCATCAAAACAACTCTGGTGTCCAGGTTTTCCCTTCTAGAGTTGTATTTGACGATTAGTGGGTACTCTGGTTGTATCTCGTCCGAGATGGTGATTATCCCCGACCTTCACAGTCCCCCGCAACCCTCCTATCATCACCGTCGCCGGATTTACTGCAACCACTGGAAAACAGCCAAATTACTATTTTCCCATAGATGTCTACCGCCTCTCCTCCCCTCACAAACTATTGTCCCCTTTCCATCGTCATCCCAAGGACAGCCCACGCGGTGCCTTTCCGCAATTCCAGCCTTCCCCATCATCGTTCTCCTAGCCATTCCAACACCCTCCTATCATCACCGTCGCCGGATTTACTGCAACCACTGGAAAACAGCCAAATTACTATTTTCCTATAGATGTCTACCGCCTCTCCTCCCCTCACAAACTATTGTCCCCTTTCCATCGTCATCCCAAGGACAGCCCACGCGGTGCCTTTCCGCAATTCCAGCCCTCCAAACAAACCAAGGTCTTCAACTTGTTACCCAACCACCTTCCCCTCGTTGCCTTTAAGCCTCTCTACCACATGTCGTCTTCATTCTCCATTACCAACACGTAGTCCACCACCGTCGATCCTCGCCATAGGGGGTCTTCTATGTTCGTGTCGTTTTCTTATTTCAAGAGACTTGATTATAATCTCTTTTGAGTTTCAGCATCAATATTCACATTTTTATTGTGATTTGAGCAAATTCTGATATCATTTGGTATCAGAGATAGCCTAACCTCAATCTCATCATAGGATTCTAGCATTTGTCATATCCCAGACCTATTTCCACCTAAAATTTTGTTTTCTTGCCCTACATCGCCCTTAACTCCCTCCACCTACTCACACCTAAAAGTTGGTCATGCCACCAAAAAGAAAATCATCAGAAGCTTGAGAGAAAAGGACACAATGTCATTTAGGAGGAATTTACAAACTGCTGTCCAGGAGATTTGAAGGGAAAATATGTAGTGAGAAAGCTGGAAATGACAACCAATGCTTACCACCTTCGAGAGGAAGCAATCCAAATGGGTAACCCATAGCCACAATGTTGAGTTGTTACATCAAAGAAATGAAATGAATCTCTAACCCGAAGATATGACTTGAAGTATCTAAGAAGCTCAATTTTGAAATAAAGGACGCGTCATATTTTGACGGCCACAACGATCTGAACTAGTTCATCGAGTGGCTCTGGGCCTTGAAATGTGTTTTAAGTGTCAGGATGTCCCACGAACGGGATGGTAAAGCAAACAAGCTAAGAAAGAGCGCATTATTTTTTGTCGTAAATTTTGGAAGTACCTACACTAACATGAGGGAAAATACAAAATTACGACCTGATCCAAGATGAAACAGAAGATACAACGTCAATTCCTACCAATTCACCACAGACGGGATGCTCAGACCCTAGTTTCAGAAGTGGAGAGACTGCATCGTCGGGCGACCACCACATGTTACAGGCAAGGTTCAATCCCAAGATCTTGAAACCAAAGTACACCCAGGAGAACATTCAAGCTGACCGTGCCTGAGGAAACAGTAGTTGAGAAAGGAAAACAGAGGGCACCAATCAACATTCTCAAATCCATCCCAGCCAAGAAGTGTTTCAAGGGCAACCAATTTGGGCATATTGAAGCACATTGCACAATCAGGGGATCATATTTTCACCAAGCGTGGATTTGTTAAAGAAAGGGGCAATGACACAATAATCACGGGAAAAGATGAGAAAGCAAAGGAGAATTATTAGATTCCAATTGATAATGGAGAAAAAGAAGTAATTCAAGCTAATGTCCTACAAGAGCCTTCAATAGAATTCAGATTGGCGGTCCAAGGCGGTCCTAAGTCCAAGGAATCGACACTAAACACCCAACAACTTCAGATAAGACGATTTTCATATAAATAGCCCACATCATGAGTTGCCCCTATTGAGGGAGGTCAAAATCGTTAAAGATGAAAACATTTTGAGTTACTTTTGAAAGATTGTATGGAATTATTCGGATATTAGATTCAATTCAACAGTGTGTCCACGATCAGATGTCCATATAGGAGGGATAAACTACATCTTTGAAATTTGTTTTAGGAGCTTGATGGGAAAGAAAATTCTTCAAAAGGATCCAACTCCTATCAGAAAAGGAGAATTGACTTCTCCTGAGTGGTTGCTAATGAGCGTTATCCAGCATGCCAGAGATGTCGTTCCAGAATTGACCTCACCTGACAGCCTTGTTTATCAGACACATCCAGCTGAGTACGAAGAGTGGGAAAATTATATTACATATTCACTTGTCCAAGATTTGGCTTGCGAGAACAAACGTTTTTATATAGCTCTAGCTCGGATTGTGTCAAGAGAGAATGGATATTTATTCGATCAGGATATGTTTTGCATGGTCATGCCTACAGGATAAACTTGCTTAGAGATTAAGCTATATTTCATTGATATATTCAATGAGTCAACCTAACCACTCTGAGGAGACATAAAGCTTCGATAGAGGAGCTCGAAGATCCCCCAACCCCAAGAGAGAAGGACGAGCTTCCTCCTTGTGACTCCAATAGTGCTACAGTAATGTGGGAGCAAATTTGTGATACTATCTACAGTAGTGCTACAAAAATGAGACCGAGAAGACAAATGACACGAAGAGAAAAATACATGCAAAGAAATGAAACATCAAAACTGAAATCATTAAAACACATCTGCCATATCATTAATGTTTAAAGATACAGTTGAGGATCTAATGATCGACATGGCCTCCAATAAATGAAAATGTTAATAACACAATGTTTTTTATGGTCTTAAATCATGTGAAAATGTGAATGTCAGATGCAAACTTCAACAACAACCATATTTCTATCCAGGAGCCTTTCAAATTAGAGAGCAAATGCTGGACAAAGAATACAAAACATCATAGATCTAATCAAATTCAATATTTTTCTCTGGAGATGTGACAAATTGCAACCAGAAGCCAACAAATATAATATGATATAATGTACACAATTAAAACAGTAACTGTAGCATGACCAATGGGGCTATGCCAAAAGATCCAAGACATAATTCTGTGGAGTTAGTCAAAATAGAAGGAACATGAAAAGTGTGGCATAAATTTTCAAGTCAAATCAATATAAGTTTAGTTTGCACAATGTCAAAGTGATGTGAAGGACAATAGCATCCGTGTGTCATAACATAAACTATTTAAAAAAGAATGAACTCCAACCTAAAACAGACTAAAACAATTAGCAATCAACCATAACTTTTACTCATAAATTCTGATAAAATCGTAAGTCCCGTGCATTAAATAGATATACACATTCAGCTCAAAGCAAAATTAATTATTAAATCTAAAGAAACCCAATTAACTAAGAGAAAAAATGTATTTATCAACTTCGGATAAAAAGCTGTAGCTCCCCTAAATTTTTTATCACTAATAAGTAATCAATAGGCTCTGAAAAATCTCACTAATCATCACTCATAATGAGTTAGTTATACAAGATGATTTTTAAAGAGGCAGATAAAAATTAAGATCTAACAAAATATTTAACCCTCATTTGTGAGCTTTACATTCAGGTTCAAGGACTTGTGCCACAAGCTGAGTGAGTAACTATTCCTCTAAGTTGCAAAAGGGAACTTTTGATAATGGATTGTCTTCAAGCTCAATAAAATTTGCTGGCATAACTTTTATAAGATTGATGCTTATTTCTCTAATATTCTGGAAAATTTTATCTAGTATTAAATAGAAGATTTTAGGATATTTGTATTAATGAGAATACTCTAGAATATTTAATTAGAAAGAATCTAGATTATATTTTTGTAGAAAGAAATGTAAGGGTTCAGGACTTTCAAGATTTAGTCCCTCATGTCTGTAACTAGGCATAACCATGATGTTGTTATGTCAGCTAAAAACTACTCGGCAAAGTTTAGTAATAAAAAAATCTCCTCTTCAAAACTTTCAAACAATTAGTATCAGAGTTTCGTTTGATTATTCGTTGGGTGCTAAACAATTCTCAATATATTTATAAAGGCTGACTTCAACCTCTCATCTGGCCCGAATCCAATCTTCAATGAAAAAAATTATGACTTTTGGTCCATCAAACTGAAGATCTATTTTTGCTCTCAAAATTTGTGGAAGATGGTGAATAATGATTCAATGTTCCGGAAGATACTCCGACATTTTCAACAAACCAAAAAAAAAGACTCACAAGCCTTATTTGTTTTACAACAAGCAATGGCAGATGACAGCATTCCTCGAATCATGGGCGCAACAACTGCAAAACAAGTGCGGGACATGTTATTGGAAGAGTTTCAAAGAACTGAGAAAGTAAGCTCCATCAAATTGCAAAATATTAAACATGATTTTGAAAATCTTACAAAAAAAGATAAATAGATTGCAAAAGTTATTATTTCAAGATAAAGAAAATAGTTAATCAAATAAGAGTCTATGGAGCAATAACTTCTAACAAAGAAATGGTAGGAAAAATATTAATTTCTTATACAAAAAATATGATACAATAAATTATGAATTTGAATAATCAAGAGATCTAGAAACTTTATCAATAACAGAATTAGTGGGCTCGCTTGAAGCATAGAAAAAAAAGGTTGAATATGCAAAGTAAAACTACTACAAAAACATCTTTCAGTCTAAAAAAAATTTATAGTTTCATAAATCAAAAGGTGGAAGGCATCCACAAGAAAATTTTAAAATTAAAAATAATCAAGGAAAAGGTGATAAATATCCTCAGCATAGAAAAAAAAGGTTGAATAGCCAAAGTAAAACTACTACAAAAAACATCTTTCAATCTAAAAAAAATTTACAGTTTCATAAATCAAAAGGTGGAAGGGATCCACAAGAAAATTTTAAAATTAAAAATAATCAAGGAAAAGGTGATAAATATCCTCAATGTAACATTTTGCAAAGAAAAAGTCATTTAGAAAATATTGTTGGTTTAAAGAAACCCACAGTGCCAAATTTGTAAGAAATTTAAGCACAGAGAGAATAATTGTCTATTAAAAAAAATCAACAAGTTAATTTCTCATAAGGGAAAAATGAAGATGAAAATTTCTTTTAAACTTGTCAAGTTGCACTAAAGGAGAAGAAATATACATGGTATATAGATATTAGTTGAAGTAACCAAAAAAAAAAAACAAGTCTTTATCCCACTAAGTAGAGTAGGCTACATGAATCCTTTTTCTCCATTGTGTTCTAATAATTGTCATATTTTCATTTAATTCTAATAAATTAAGATAATTTTTTTATACAATATGTCCAAATCCTTTTAGTTCTACCTCTAACTTTCTTAACATAACTCTAATATAAAACATCTACTCTCCTATCAGGTTCATCAAATGGTCGACGTTTAATGTGATCAAACAGTTTAGGACGGATCTCTCTAATCTTGTCTACGACTAGAGCTACATCAACACTTTTAGGGATAAATTCATTTCACATTTTGTATGTAAGAGACGAGCCTTAAGAACTCATCCACCTAAGCGTTCTAATCTTAACAACACTTAACTTAGTTTTATGCTTCTCTTTTATACGCTAACATTATGAGCCATAAAACATTGCAGGTCTCAACATCATCTTATAAAATCTTCCTTTAAGTCTAGGCAGTGTTTTTCTATCACAAAATAGACTGGCACATTCTTCCACTTCAACCATCCAACTTGAATTCTACTAATAACATCCCCATCTATATCACCATCACTTTGAACAATAGACTCAAGATATTTAAAATGTTCAGTCCTTTTTCATGATTTCATCACTCATTGTTACAACTTTACCATAAAATCTATTATTACTAAAACTACAATACATGTATCAAATTTTATATATGCTCAAACGAAGACTTTTAAGAGTCAAAGATCTGAAAAGAACCACATGACAAAAAATGAAAAACATATTTTGTAGTCTTGAAAAAATTAAAGACAAAAATCAAAATAAGAAATCATGATTTCATGGAGGCAACAAAAAGACACGTCAGAGCTATTAACACAAGAAAAAAGAAGAGATACATCAATGATGTACGCTTATTGCCAAACAACGATCAAAACCTACTCAGCGTGTGTCAAATGATTGAGAAACAATACTCTTTGAACTTTTGAAAAAGAGGCTTGCATAATATATGATAAGATAAATCCTTCGAAATTGCAAAAATCAAGATGAAAGAGAACATGTGTTTTTCTATTTAGTAGAGATACATAAAGAATGTGGCAATGAAGACACAAATAGATAAGTCATGGTTATGACACAAAAGAATTGAACACTTCAACTTCCTTATGCTGGAGATCTCTACCAAAAAAACACGAAAAGAGATCTCTCAACAATAAAGCGAATCAATGATGTCTGTGAAAAATGGTTGCTCGGTAAACAACATCAACAACTATTTCCATCCGGCAAAGTATGAAGAGCTAAAGAGCCATTAGAACTCATTCACACTGACATTTGTGGACCAACGCATATTCCATCACTAGAGCAAATTAGATGTTTCATCATTTTCATTGATGACTACACGAGAATGACATGTTTATTTCTTACGAGAACGTTCACAAGTATTTGTGATTCTCAAAAAAAAAAATTAAGAATTATTTTGAAAAACAAAGTGGCTATTACTTGAAGATATTAAAAAGTGATAGAGGTAAGGAAAATTCCTCCAATAACTTCAACAAGTTGTGTGAAGAAGGCATTGAAAGATAACTCACGGTTGGATATGCGCCAAAGCAAAATGAAGTTTCTAAAAGGAAGAACAAAGCTATAATGGGAACAACAAGAACCATGCTAGTGGATATGAGCATTCCAAAAAAATTTTGGACAGGCAAGAACTGTATATACAGTAATTTATTTACTAAATAGATGTCCAACTAAAGCGATGAAAGAAGAGAGAATAATTGAAGCTTCGACGGGAAGGAAGTCGTCCACAAAGCATCTAAGAGTCTATGGTAGTATTTGTTATGTTCACATGACATAAGAAAAATGAGTAAATTAGATGAAAAGACACAAAAGGGAATATTCTTTGGCTATATTACTCAATCTAAAAGAATATTGAGTATATAACTTAAGAAAAAAAAAGTTTACTTTTAGCAAAGATGTGAAATTTGATAAAAATGCTACATACAACTGGAAAACCAAAAATGTTGAAAGGAGCGTCAACATGACGTCAATAACACATCAACAAGTTGAAGTCAATAATCAATCAAGATCATCAACACAAGTCAAATCAAGATATAGATCCTAAAAGAATAAAATCTCTAGTAGAAATCTATGAGCATTGTAATCGGACAATCATGGAGCTAGAAAGCTT
>NEWO01000027.1:365414-413425 GCA_003013225.1 Phalaenopsis aphrodite
TCAAGTCGTTTGTGTCATAACCATGACTTATCTATTTGTGTATTTGTTGTCACATTCTTTATGTATCTCTATTGAATAGAAAGACTTTAGAAAGCTTGGTATAGTCGAATTTACAATTATTTCATAAAGCAAGTGTTTAGAAAGCTGTGAAAGAAGAATGGAGAAAAATTTATGAAAGAAGAATGGAGAAAGAAGAAACACAAAGTCCTCGAAGCAAGAAGTACGGAGAAAAGCTATGAAAGAAGAATAAAGGTAATCGAGAAAAATAAGACATGGGAGTTAGTAGACTCTCCACAAGAAAAAGAGATAATTGGAATCAAGAGGGTCTACAAAGAAATATCAATCCAGAAAAATGAGTTCAAAAATATAAAGCAAGACTGGTTCCTAAGGGATACAAAAATTTGGAGTTGAAAATAATAAGACATTTGCTTCAGTTGCACGACATGATACAAAAAGAGTATTAATTACACTTGCAATATAAAACAAATGGAAGATATATCAACTAAATGTAAAATATGCATTTTTAAATGACTACTTGGAAGAAGATATTAATGTGGAACAACCTCCAGAGTTTGTAGTACAAGGTTAAGAAGACAAATTTCTCAAATTAAAGAAGAATTTGCATTGACTAAAGCAAGCTCCAAAAGCTTAGTATAGTCGAATTTACAATTATTTCATAAAGCAAGACTTTCGAAGGAGCAAAAGTGAGCCAACATTATACATCAAGACTCAAGGTTAGAGCTTCACTCTCATTATATCCCTATATGTAGATAATCTTATGCATTAAATAATGAGAAGATAATCAAGGATTTTAAAGAAGACATGATGAAGGCATTCGAGATGATCGACTTGGGTCTGAAGCATTATTTTCTTCGGATAGAAATAATTTAAAATGAAAGGGAGGTTCCCATCTTAGAAACGAAATATACAGAAAATCTTTTAAAGAAGTTTAAGACGAACAATTGCAAAATAGTAGCTATTCCACTAGACAACAAGGCACTTATGATGGATGATAAAGCACCAAAGGCTCACAAAACATTCTATTGAAATCTCATTGGAAGCTTACTTTGTCTAAAAACTACGAGACCAAACATAGTGTATGCAACAAGCCTACTCTCAAGATTTATGTGAAGTCCAAGACAAGTTCAACAAAGAGCAGTTAAGGGAGCTCATAAACTACAAGGAACAAAGAACTATGGCATATTGTATGAATTCATTCCTAAATCAAGACTAGTTGGATATACTAACAGTGATTGGGTCGGATCAGTGGATGACATGAGCACCTTAGGATATGTATTCATACTAGATTCTGGAATGTTTCTTGGACATTAAAGAAACATGCAACTATTGTACAATCATCTGAAGTTGAATATATTGCAGTTGCTACACTATAAGCCAAGCTACATGACTAAAATACATATTAGAAGATATGAGTGATCCACAAAAATGAGCTACATAAATCTATTGTGATAGCAAATCAAATATAACAATGGCAAGAAATCTTGTATTTCGTGGCAGAACTAAACATATTAGTATCAAATATCATTTCATTAGAGACGTTGCGATCAATCAAGAAATTTAACTCAAGCACTACATAAATGAAGAAAAATTAGCAAACATATTCACAAAAATATTTCCAAGAGGAAAGTTTAAACTGTTACTCAATATGATTGGAGTAATCGAAATTCGCATCAATGATGAGTGATAAGATTAATGTTTATTTCTTCAATAGTCTAGAATTTTCTATCTAATCTTAAGTAGAAGATTCTAGGATATTTGTATTAAATGAATATATTTAATTATGAAGAATTTAGAGTATAATTTTCTAGAAAGAAATATAATAGTTTAGAAGTTTCTAGATTTAGTCTCTCATGCCTATAAATAGACGAAACCATAATGTTGTTATGTAAGTCAAAAACTACCAAACAAAGTTTAGTAATAAAAATATCCCTCTTCTCTTGAAAAATTTCCAACAGCTTTATATACATGTAATGATTTAAATACAAAAGATACAGCTCCTAAGCACAGTGGACGAGGTAGTGATAATAATCCAGGTCAATGTAACATATTTTCATTGTCCACAGAATGTTATGGCCCCTAATAAATTTAGCAAGACATGTGACAGTCAAATTAATCTAACCTGAAGATCCTAACCATCAATATTGATTGTTTCATCGAAGTGGACTCAATACACTGAAGGGAAAGCTTGCCAAAGTTTTGCTTGGCATTTTGGGTCTAGTTTCCAAATGCAGCCAATGGAAACGCTCATGCACTATCTAGACTCGCACCCACACAAAGTTGCAGACTGACCAGTGACCACAGCCTCCACATTGGCTCACACCCAACTCCTATGCCACTATCTATTGGATCCCTGTTGTCAACTGACAAATACATGAAAGAATGCTCGGCTATATGAGGGACCCTTATGAATTGTCCTTCATTGTGGAAAAATCTAAATTGCTCATATAATTTCAGTATCATATCTTTCCTAATGTAAACATTATGTTATGATTTTCACCCTAAAATGTTCAACTTCTGATTTTGTATTTTTGATTAGAAACTCTCCTTGAATTGTAAAAATTCAATACACATTGGAATAAAAATCGTTCAACAAAATTCCTTAAGTCATTTCACAAGTAAGTTAAGCTAGAATGAAATTCAGACACACCAAATTGTACAATTCACAGTTAATCAACCGCTAAGTTAACAATTATTTGTTTTGTTTTGATGCATGCCAGAAAAAAATAAATAACTCTTTCCAAAAAATAATTGGATAAATGCTGAATTTTAATCCAATGACAATTTTGAAACCATTAAAAACCACACTTTGAGTAACACTCACACAAACCATAAATCAAATTGTATGTGAGACTTGGCAAAATTCAATCATATACACAGTCAATCACTAAAACATAGAGAAAAGAGAGAATAAGAAAAAATCAACGAAAGGTTAATTTAGGCTTCACACCAATATAAAGACTTCCCCCATAATTTACTTGTGAACACTCACCCAAAGAATTTAATATACACAGTCAATCACATTTTTTGTGGAAAAATAGAAATTTCATCAAGCAACCAATGGCAACTACTTGTCTAACGATAAGAAAATTGTTGCATTCCCCGACATCTAAAGCTCTCTATAAAATCTCATGCAACATTTTTAGTGAAATGTAGATAAATTCAATCATAATGTCTCACCTATGAACTCTAATAAAACAGATATTAATGATATAATAGTCTCAGAAAAGAACATTTAGCTACAAGAACTATAAACATAACAAAATATTCAAGCACCACATAATCACTAGCATGCGGTTCTCAAATTGCACAAGGTTAGCGCATATGTTCACCAAATGAATAAATACTGCTACGTTAAATCTATATTTAACAGCACCCCACGTAAACAATAACACTTCTCCAAAACGATTGAACATATAAAGTTAATTGTGATTAAACAAATTCAACTCTTTGAATAAAAAAAATCAACTTTTCTAGCCAGTAATTTTTTTTTTAAGAATACAACCCCAATCGAACATATGAATATAATTCTAAATTATACAAAAATCACATTATAGTTATCTGGAACAATATCCCAGCTTGATTTCATTTAAGCTGGGCATTTATGATTTTATTGACCCAATTATATTGTCCTATTTGCAATAGTTACACCACAAGTTATTTTAGGATCTAGTTTCCTAATGCAACTAGATGACATGATAAAAAAATTAAATATTCAACGAAAAATTTAACACCACAAAACAATGGTTCGATCAAGACTCTCACTGCAATAAGAATCTAAATTGAATGAGATTTGAAAAATTCAATCACACGCAAATCAATTACTAAAGCATAGAAAATAAAATTATTTAAAGTGTAAGCCTAGGCCTCGTGCAAATGCAAAAAGACTTCCCATAAATTTGGTAGTTACCCCTCGCTCTATAAATTCAGCAACCAACAATCAAAAAAGATTGAATGAAAAATCAATTTTCTTCAAGCAACAACAAGCCTTTATCCCGTTAAGTGGGGCAGGCTACATGAATCCTTTTTCTCCATTGTTATCCTATTGAGTGTCATATTTTTCATGTAATTCTAACAAATTAAGATCATTTTTAAACAATATGCCCAATTCATTTTAGGTATACCTCTTCCTTTCTAAACATGAGTCGAAGCCAAAAGATTCACTCTCCTAACCAGATTTTCAGATGTTTGACATTCAATGTGACTAAATCATCTAAGACGGTTGTATCTAATCTTGTCTACCATTAGAGCTCACCAAACCTTTCATGATAAATTCGTTTTGCATTGTCTCAAGTGACAAGCCAATCATTCACCTAAGCATTATCATCTCAACAACACTTAACTTAGTTTTATGCTTCCCTTTTACAAGCCAACGTTCTGCACCATAAAACATTTCAGGTCTCACCACCATCCCATAATTTTTTCTTTTAAGTCTAAGAGGTACTTTTCTATCACACAATAGTTCTGATGCATTCCTCCACTTCAACGAACCAACTTGATTTCAACTAATAAGATCCTCCACTTCAACCAACCAACTTGATTTTAACTAATAAGATCCTCATCTATATCACCATCACTTTGAACAATAGACCCGATATATCTAGAACGTTGACACCATTTAATGATTTGACCACCCATAGTTACAACTTTGCCACTAGATCTATTATTAATAAAATCATATTGCATATATTTAGTTTTAGATCTACTCGAACAAAAACCTTTAAACTCCAATGTAGACATTCATAATTCAAGTATTTCCTAAACTCTTTATCTATTCTTATCCACAAAAAGAATATCATTAGCAAAAAGCATACACCAAAATACATCCTCCTGTAAATGTCCCGTAAGAGCATCCACAACAGCAAAAATATATGAGCACAAAGCTGATCCCTGATGTAATCCAACTGAAATAGGAAAATACTTGGTCAATCCTCCTGTTCAAACACATGTAACAACTCTAGTATATATATCCTTAATGGCTTGAATATAAATCATATCAACACCTTTCTTTTATAGAACTAAAAATTTCTCTTGGAACATCATCATAAGTTTTTTCTTAAAAAAATAAAAATCATGTGTAGGTCCTCCTTATTCTCTCTATACTTTTCCATGAAACTTCTCCATAAATATATAACTTCCATTGTAGGCTTGCCCAACATAAATCCAAATTGATTATGAGAAATCTTAATATCAAGTCCTAAACTATGTTCAATTACTCTCTCACACATAATTTTAATGTACGACACATTAACTTAATGCCTCTATAATTTGCATGCTATTATAAATGCACTTTTATTCTTAAAATTGGGAACCAAAATACACTTTCCCCACTCCTCAGGCATCTTATTAGTTTTTAAAATAATATTAAAGAGTTTATGGTAAACCAAGAAACTCTTAAATCTTCTAATCATTTCAACACTTCAATTGAAATATCATCAAGTACTACAGATTTTCCAACATTATTTTTTCTTTAAAGCCACCTCACCTTTATTTTTACTAATGAGACGGTAAAAAAAAAAAATTCATCAAGCAAAATGACAATATTTACATGCCTAAATAACTCACAGTAATAATAAGATAAAATCCCTTTAACAAAAAACAGAAGGTCCAACAGGAGGCTAATGATCCAATTTCCACTCCTATCACCGGATCTAGTTGAGCTGCAACATCTACTTTCCATGAGACCTGTTCAAACCGGTGATTCCAGGAAGAAAACCACGGAATATTTATCCCCAAAATAACAATCTCTCCCGCTAAAGACTTGTAATGGCTGCACTCCCTTTAGAAAAAATGTAATTGACGAAGGCACTGTTAAGTATTAGCTGTACTCAATTGAAACCACTGGATTTGTTACTCAGCATGGATAATATGCCACAAAAATCAAAAAAAAAAAAAAGGCCTTCAGCTCAAATTTCAAACCGGTCAAATTCTATCTCTAAACACCGTAATCCTCTTCTGCAAACAGTGCCGACACCAAAGAAATTCTCAACAACGGCCACTTTAACTCACAGCCACAAGGCAAACGTAAAACGAGCTAACAACTCAAACTATTAAAAAACAGCTATAGCTTCCCCATTTATACATATTCTCGGAGTATTTATAGAGTACCACCCTAGCCATGTTTTAAAAGAAAGAAAATGCAATATTAAACAGTAAAAGTTAACATAAAAATAAACTAGTACTCCAATTATCAAAAAAAAAAAAAAAATTCTAATTTATTCATATCAATTCACATATCGAGCAATCTTTACTACAAACTTTGAAATTTACATAAGGGGGGAAAACTAACAGCAAACCTCAACTAAAAGAGTGCATCTACAGGCCACAATGCATGGAATTAACACTTAAAGAAATTCAAGCTACGACTGTAACCATAATACAACAATTCCAATGCAATCAGGCTAACAACTCAATAAGAAAGTGTGACATGCCTTTACTAATGCAAGAATTCTTAGTGTGTTCATACGAGTTAAACTAATATGACATTAGTTCATTTAAGTTTTGCATTGGCAGCCACTGGCAAGCTTGATGAGAAATAAACATCGACTAATTAATTATTTATTCTAATGCTTTTATTTTCTATTTACATGCATTTTTTTATTTTTTTTTGTGGTGACAAGATTAATGGAGAATCAACAATAGACGTGGATGGCCCTTCTAGTTGAGAATTGTGTATATTGTGCCCATCATTAAAAGCGACATGCATCTTTTCTCTTTTTTTTTTTTCATTTTCCCTTTTTTTTTACTGTGTTTTGGCAGTTAGGAGATGGGAGGGTGAGGTCTATTTTGTTATCAGGTATTATGTTCTTTACAAAGGTCTATGGAGGCTAGTGGTGTGCGATGTTTAAAAAAAGCAAAAAATATCAATAAACTAATATTATATGTTTTATTTGGTTCAAGTGTAAATATGTAGTGATTTTTACTCTCTTTAATTTTTTGTTATTGGTACGATATTTTTGCTTTTATAAATGATCAAACAAATATTTTTTTCAAATATCAAAACAAATAAAGTCAATGAACAGTAAATAAACATGTGACAAAAATATCAACGTAAATTTATTTATTTGCATGCTAAAATTTATAATTATAGCAAAGAGTGTTAAATAACCTTCTTAATAGTACTCTGAAAGCAAACTAAACTAAACAAATTAAAGTTCGGTTCAATTTAGTTCAATCTGAAACATAATTTAGTAGGTTCAGTTTGCTAAAGTTTAAAAGCAAAACCAATTGGTTGAGCCAATTCGTAAATCAAACCATTCAAACTAACCAAATGGACATTCATGATGGATGAATGGATGGTACTCCTCTCAGTTGAAATTACTCTCTTGCTACTATCATCATTAAGAAATTTATCCCCTGAGAATAGATATATTGATTTAAGGTGAATTTGATCTTGAATTTGCATGTTGATCATCAATCGGTAAATGCATAAAAAATTTATGGTTAATCCATGGAGAAATTTTTTTTTTTTTTTATGTTCAAGGACTTTTGTATTTGTGAGTGCTTGTACGTTAGACATGGAGGGAAACATTTGACGCCATAAATAATACTGGGGAACCCATTCCATTAGATCTTCAACAATGGAGTCCATCCTCATGGGGAGCGCTTGTATGTTAGTGAGTACTAATCTTCGAATTTGAAGGTAATGGACCCATCTCTCTGATGATTTTAAAAAAAGAAGAGGGCCCTAAATTATGTAGTTAAATTGGAACATTTCTACACATAAATGGACTCCATCAATTGTGACTTATAATAATATCACCCATCGTCGGCATACATGTTGACATTAGATCGACATAGAAGTTGAAGTAGAATTTGTGTTTGGCAGATCCTAAGGTTTCATCTCAACAAGCTCACCGCGCCACCATAGAACTTTTGATGCAAGCCAAAGTGTTAGGTTTATTTATGTGATTTAGGAGCTTTGGCATGTTTCCTTGCAACCTTCTGCACTAGGAGCCATATTGGCTCAATCATAATCAACATAATTGCTCAAATCTTTTTTTTGTAAGTAAACTTTTTCCATAGAACTATGAGCCCAACTTACATCATCAAAACCAGCAGTGATTGATTGGGTTGTTCTAACCCCTTGTTAAAAAAAATCTTCTCAACAAGGTTGAAGGGAAGGCTTTGTCTAACTTAGAGAGTTATCAAGCCACAAGTCTTGAGTCTTGTCAACTATGTGTTTGTATGGAGTAGAACAAGCCTGGTATTTACACGCAACATTTTAAATTTTGTTAAACTCTGATATTTACATCATCAATTCTACATAAAATATGGCGATCACGTACTTTGAAACAATCCCGAAAAAAATAACTAAATAAATTTTCTATAATCATCAGATTTTTCTAAATTTTTAAATTTCCTTAAATTTTCCTTAATTTTCTCTTTTTTTTTTATGTCTTCCTTGATTTTTTTTTTTTTTGATATTTTTTGCTTTCCTTGAAACTTCTGTAATTTTAGGATATTTTTCCTTTGCTTTTTTTTTATATTATTTGTACATATAAGAAAAGTCTTGGAGCCTAACTCTAAACCTCCCAATATGATCCAATGAGAGTGAAGATTTGTCACATTCGAACATCCTAAGCCAATTGTCTGAATAGCCTCGCTCAAATTTGTGTATGAATCAACCATATTCTATTTAATTGCAAGCAAAATTAATGAGAGTTTGTTGTGTTAAAATGTTGTCTTTTTTAAGTCGCCTTAAATGCATTTCTTTGTGCTTTCTTTATCATTTATTTTTTCATTTTAATCCATACACATTTTCTCATAAATATCATCCTAGCCACACTAAGCGCCGATGCCAAAATAAGAGAAGTTTAGTCTTGGTATTGATTTTTGACAAAAAATTTGAGAAAGAGCATGGGAGCAGAAAGTTAGTCAAAAGGAGTGCGGGACACAATGTGCAAAGCACGACAACCGAAATTGAGCCTCCTGTCGCAACAAGAACAAAGTAAATAGGCCTTGAAAAACTCTGGTCAAAAATAAAAATCATGAAAACCTCACCATCATGCCAAAAAAATTTATGCATGGTTTTTAAGTCAAGCACCACCCACCATGCTACGAAAGGTATATATAATCTTCCAATGTGCAAAGAAATGCACGTATGGACTGCTTTTATAAGATCAAAAAAAGTGAAAATAACAAAAAAATTAGGAGGAATCACCGCCACCAAAATGTGTGTGGACGGTGTTTGTCAACCTTAGTTTTGTAAGGGAGTAAAATGACTACCATGTAAGAAAATGGTTGACACAATCAAAGTCAAGTTCGAAGATGGTGATCTTCACTTTTAGGAGAAAATCATGCCATGAGTCATACGCTGCCAAATTTGCAACGCTTTGCTCTCCTCTTAAGATCAGGACATCTTTCTACCCACCCGCAACAAAAAAAAAAATATTAAGAGGGATTATATTTTCAATTTTTTTATATGATAAACTAATAAAGAAGAGGAGAGGGGATGAGATGAGAGGAAAAGTTGGCGTCTCAAAGATCGAAGAAAAAATTAGAATGGGAAAGGGGTGAAGAGTGAAAGAAAGTAAAATGAAAGAGAGTAAGGAGGGGAGAGTGTAAGTACGAAAAGTGGAAGAGAAGAAAGTATGAGAGGAAATAATTTGTATTGTTATTCCCTCATGAGGTTTTTTTTCTCTTTTCTTTTCCTCTTTTTTTTTTCTTTTTTTTTTTGCTCTTCCACAATTTTGTGATTTCAAGCAACTCAAACTTGGAGTAGCTTTGGCACAAAGGGATCATTTGTTCGCTAGGAGATACTCCAGTTGGCGTCAACTTAGTCCCCTCCCCATTGAACTATAGACCACACCAACCTGGATCTACCACAACTTACTCTAATTTCAATTTGCCACATATTTGATGGTCAAAATAGTGAATATAAGCTAGATAATACATGCTTTGAGCATAAAAGAAGAAAAAAACAATTGCTAAAACCAAGCGAAAAAAATCAACAACAGAAAGTTCAACGATCATAAGATTATATCAAGATGTAATACTTCTGTTAATATTCAAAAACTCATCACAAGGAGACCACCAAAATAAATATGGAAAAGACCATAGCAAACACACTCCCCAAGCATACATCAAAGAACTTAAAAGCTTCGTCAAACTTACCTACGACCACAATCATGTACTAGAGCGTTCAGTTATTCACTAAAAATCAGAACATAAGTTTGGAGAAATTATTAGGTGTGGACAACAGATCCGAAACTTCACCTTTCAATATAAAATGCACCAGGAGTAGACAACTTAAAAGGTGTAAAAGTTTGTGTGATGTTTGGACGATAAACACAATTTTGTGACCGTCCTGCGCACCTAAATAATTTCCAGTGAATCTGACCCCACTTACCAGTCCTTGCATGCTTCACACTGCACCATGAGGTCGTCCGGATTATAAGGCATCTCGCACTTGCAATACCTTCAAATACAGTTGGACAAAGTCAGAACCATTACCATTTTTCATAACACCAAAACAAACGAGGCAAAGGTGGCTTGAAAGAAAAATCAGCGAAGGAAGTTACACGGCGACACGGTCAGGAGTGAAACCACCGGTGGAGGCCTTGTACTCAAAGCGGCAGAAGTAGTCCTCTGCCCCAACATTCTCGAGTTTAGTGTAGTTCTTGAAGGAGTGAACAACGCATTTTCCCTCGATAGTGTGTGCGCTCTGGACGTCATAATGATCGGACAGAAAAAGCTCCTTTGCCCCGTGGAACTGTCGTCGACCGCCGATCGACTCTTCTGGTCGGTAATACCATCGAACCTTCACCTTCACGTTGTTACGGTGATCCGCCTCGATCTTCTCCACTCGCGCCACGTACGGAGGCTTGTCAGAGTCGGAAGGCCTCATCAACACGCAATCGCCCGCTGCAGAAACATCCATCATTACCATCCAAGAACAGAAAAGCATAGAATCCATCATCTCGATACAATAGAACAGAGGTGGACAAGGGAAGGATAGGACCGATACATACGGCGCACGATCTTGTTCGTTCCCTTGATGGTGTAGGAATCGAGGTCCTTCTTCCCCGGCTTCGTCTTCGCCATCGATTACCGCCGCCGTCGAACTTCTCCTTCTCCAGTGAACCAAGCTCCAAGTCAAATCTCTCCCACACACTCAAGGCGCACTTGATCCACTTTCTATTTCGAACTTTCTCGGCGAATCAGCGGTGTTGGTGAGGAGAGCTCAGACAGTACGAATGGAGCTCCAACCCTAGCTTTTCTTGCAATAAATTACACTTTAACAGGATAGCTCAGGCTGAGCGCGTCCAAGAACAACAGTCACTTGCCTCCAGCTTAGGATCCCTTGTTCTTATTTTTTGTTGTGTGTATTTACATCTTCATTTATAATATTTCTATTCTTGATTGTGGATTGCTTCTTCACAATTTTTAATTAGGAAGTTAATTCAAATAAACTTCAGATGTGATTAAAAAAAACATGTTCCAATATGATTCAAAATTGTTTGAAAAATTTTTAATTATATTTGAATAATAATAAATGTTATACAAATTAATTTAACATATGAGGATTATCCATAGCATAAGCAATTAAGTGCAATCCAAAAAATTTAGGGGCGTGTTTGGGTGCAATGCATATTTACATTAACTATAATATAATAAATTCAATAAATCCATATTTATATTGATGGAGATGGTCATGACATAATAAATTATTAATCCACATCCCAATCGAATTTACCATATTTGCATTTATATCTAAAAAAGATCAAAGCTGGAAAAAATAAATTTAACCGTACGTTGGATTTATTTTTCATTTTTTTCAATGTTTGGTTGGATTTACGCTAAATTTATATTTCTTATTAAAAGTATGCTCTCAAACACCTCCTAAATTGAATAATAGATATACACATTCTGTACTTGATTATAATTGATATAGGACTCTTCGGTGTTGATATGCTCAAGCAGAAGATCGGTTTAAGCTCCCTGCTAACGGGGGGAGGGGGGGTGGCGTGTCCAATTTCTTGCGTATTCTTATACTTACCTTGTCCATCCTCAATTTATCGTCTATTTATATTTGTTGTTTGTTGAATACTAACTAGTTTTGTCTCTTTTATTTCAGTTGAGCCTCTAAGGTGTTCTTCTCTGAGAGTTGTATTTGACGACGAGCGATGTTTTAGTTGTACCTCGCCCAAGGAGGTGACTATATCCAATTACTATGCTCCATCATGTTGCCATTCTATGTCCCAAAATGTCCAGGTTATGACGACCTCCCTGCCCTCCACCCGCAGGTCGTAGGTCTCATTAGTCACCTCCATCAGCAATTTCTCATCCATGCCAGTGTCTCACAACTAGTTGGTGATGTCCTGCAGCCTTGCTCGTCGACCATCCAACCACTTTGCTTGTCCAGTTGATTGCAGGCTTAGCCTCTTCCTTCCAACGGTCGCCACAACTGTTCACGAGGCACCGCCATCTCACTGATCATCTTCCAATGTCGGTCTCCCTCCCTGTCGGCCACCCCTACATCCTCTAGCAGGCCACCACCCATATAGCCTTCCAGTAGCTCCCTGATTCACTCCCTGACACTTCCAACAGTCGACCACTTCCAGAACCCCTTCCTAGCAGGCCATCGAGCTTATGTTAAGCATCTTGAGCTAACTCATCAATCTCACGACGTCACTCTGACAGCTCCCTCCACCGACTAAATCTACGCACCCCATTCGAAAGGGTTGTTTATGTCTTTTGTTGCTTCCTTTGTTTATTTGTTTTTACACCATCTTATTATTTGTTGCTATACATGTTGTGGTGTTATATGTGTGAGTCGTCCTTGTAATCATTTTAAAGACAATAGTAAATATATTCATTTGAGTTGTGGTTTGTGTTAACTTCAGTATCATTTGATATTAGAGCTAGCCCAACCCTGATTTTAGCCTAGGGTTCCCTAGTATTCCCCCCTCCCCCCAATCACCCAAGACGCCCAAAAGAAATAATTTTGTTTTCCTCTTCTTTTCCCTCTTTTTTATTGTCTTTTCCTTCTTTTTTTATATCTTCTCCTCCCTTCCTTTCTTTCTATCACCCCTTCTAAATCAAACCCCGATCATGTTGTTCCGACAATACGCTCTAAACCCGACCTAAAAAGAAATACTTCTAAATCAAACCCCAATCATGTTGTTCTTACGATACGCTCTAGACCCGACCCAAAAAGAAATACAATGGGAGATCTGTTGCCTACAACATTGACTACTCAATTTGGAAGTTGGGACCTAGGGCGACACTACCATCGACCACGACCTTGAGATTCAAAGAGAAGACTACGACGAAGATCTAAATCTGTTTTCATCAAGAAGATGTCAGTGATGATGAATATCAAGCACGTCGATTTAAAATTCACTATCAAAGGAGGCCACGAGATGAGTCTGCACTTAGCACACACTAGGACTTCAACATCAAGATGGAACTACTGAACTTTGATGGAAACATGAATCCTGATAAATATCATTGACTGGTTGCAAGCAATGGATCACATCTTTGAATATAAGGAAGTACCCAATAATAAGCGGGCCAAACTAGCCCTAACAAGTTGAAGAAAAAGGCCTCGTTATGGAGGGGAAATCTACAAAGATGGAGAAAAAGGACTTTATTGATCACCGAGAGGGCAAAAATTCATGCAAAAAATAAATACATGTCATCCCCTTACCACCAGGATATGTTCCTCAGACTCCACAACCCACGGTAACAAGATTTTTTGGTCGAGGTGTTCATGACAAAGTTTGACCAATTACAAATGAAGTGCGAGTAAGTCAAGTAAGAGAAGCACTCGATTAACCATTACTTGCGGGCCTAAGGCTGTCACTAGCAACTTTGTTCAACTATAGCCCTCTTGAAAGTTGGTTAATGTCTGGTCTTAAATGTAAAAAAGCAACAATAGTAGACCGTGTCACAATCCTCTTTCTGCAACACTACACATTCAATTCATCTCCTATGACCACCCTTACCAACAAGACTACACCAAGAGCTAGAAAGATAGTGTCAGGGAGTGAGAATATCACCCCCAGAGGAACAAAATCAAAAAAGGGTAGTTCATGTGGGAATGTATGTGCCTTGAAGAGTTTTAGGTGTCACGTTTATTGCCACATCACCGCCAATAGTCCAAAAAGTCGTCACACAATAATTCATCGTTGAGGAAGTAGAGTCGAATGATAGATCAGAAAATGCACTTCGGGAGACAAATTGGGTTGTAAACAAGCCGATCTTGAGCGAGCTCAGGCTTGGCTCGTGTTCGGCTCGTTCGTAATTGTTTGTGTTCGAAATCGGCTCGTGTTCGGAAACGGCTCGTGAATAGTGTGTTCGCGTTTCAGTTGATTTAAATATTTGTGTTTGTGTTCGGCTTGTGTTGGGCTTGAAATTGACTCGCTAAAATTAAACTGAAAAAATTGACGTAGAGTGCTAGATTCGAATATGAATCAAATATATGTAAAACAATGCATATAACCATATTACAACAAGAGCAGTTACGATTTAAACTTAGATATAAATATATATAATATATTATTAGATAAATAATGTGTAATCTTTTTTATACAAATAATTATATAATTTTTTTTTATTTCGAGTTAAAACGAGTCGAACACTAGCGAACAAAGAGTTGTTCGTGTTCGGCTTGTTTATAATTCGAGCTTCAAAAACTTGTTCGTGTTTCGCTCATTTACTTAACAAACGAGCCGAACACAAGCTATTTAACGAGTCGAACACGAGCTGTTCGCGAACAACGAGCTTTTTTGACAGCTCTAGAGACAGAAGTGAGATGTTGGCCATACAGAGGATCCTGCAGCCATAACCCAAAAGAGAACTATCACAGCTGATGTACAACATCATTCAAACCGCGTTTATGGTAAAAGACAAAGTATGCAGTTTGATCATTCATGGTGAAGGTTTTGAAACCGGCATGTTCACACTAATCATGAAAAAGTTGGGATTGGCAACACAAACATATCTGTAACCACATAATCTTACCTGGCGAAGAAAGGGGAAATGAGGTGTTTGTAGATCAGCAATGCTTAATCGAATTCTCAATCGAAGATCAACTATGGGAACAAGTTTGGTACAATGTGGTTTTGATAGATGTACGTCACATTCAACTAGGGAGATCATTGCAGTTTGATTGTAAAAACTTAGCATAACAACTTCAAGAATGCCTACTAGTTTAAGAAGCACGAGAAGCGCAACACGTCTTGCAGATTACTGATGCAAAAGGCGTGATTGACACCGAAGATGTGTTAGTCACACAAGTCACATTCATGCAATCCATTTGAGATGTGCTGATGACACGTGCACTAGTCCTCCTAGAAGAAAAAAACGAGGAGAGTCAGGTACTTGTATGTTTACAACCACTGATACACAACTTACAAGACTTGATGACTGATAGCCTTCCCATCATATTATTATCATAAAGGGACATTTAACACGCCATATACCTCACACTGTTATTAGTGTTACCAAATTGACCCCGCCTACGAATTACAACCCATGAAATACGAGGAACTACAACGTTAGGTGCAGGATCTTGTAACAAGAGGAATGGTTCAAGAGAGCACTAATTTGCATGTTATCCCCGCCCTTATGGTACCCAAGAAGGATGATTAATGACTGATGTGCATCAATAGTTTAATCATTAACAAAATTCTCATCACGTATCAATTTCTCATATCACACCTAGATGATCTGTTAGAACGGTTACACTGAGTTATCGTCTTCTTTAAATTTGACTTGCATGGTGGATACTTCTAGATAAAAATGTGATCGGGAGAGGCAAAAGATTGCATTCAAGACAAGTGAAAGTCTCTAAGAGTGGACAAGTTGATAAGTTGAAAGGAGAGGGCCAAAAGCAAGGTGTGGTAAACTCACTGTTGGGTGAGGGGGGTTACGTAAACCTACGTTGGTGAGTTAGTATGGGTTGGATAGAAAGTTAGATGCTGGAAATAATAGGGTATGGGCTGTAAGTGAAATTATATTAGGGTGATGAGTTGGCGACTATGCATAAGGGGGTGCCGACAAGGTCTGTGATAGAAGAGAGAAAGGGAAGAAGTTGGTGGTCGGCGAATGTGAGCAGGAGATACGACAATAGGGAGAAAGGGGGGATAGGTTACATCAACCTACTAAAAGGGCCATACGAGTGTGACAATAAGTAGAAAAGGGAAGGATACATACCATCATAGGATGAGTTACATTCAAAGCACTTTCTCATCATCTGCTGAATCCTATAGGAGAAAATGGGATATCGAAGACTGTTCTAGTAGAAATCTCAAAGCAAAACTAAACCCTAATGACATAAAATAACATATATATGATAAAAAACTAGTATGGGGAGGCCCCTCCCTCTGGACGACAACTCTAGCCTCCCCACAAGAGTCAGTCAACCCTATAGCCCCTTGACTGAATCAATTCAGTTGTTCCTTAGTCAGTTCAATCCTTAGAGAGTCTCATGGCAGTCTCACGGAATTGGAGGAGTTTTGACCTCATATGTTAAAACTTTTAATTATTCTCTACAGTTTGAGAAGCACCTACTTCTCACCAGCGGTCGTACCATCCCTCAAGACACCCAAGAAAATTTTTTTTTTGCTTACTGTCAGACATTCATATCGACTAAATTTTATGGGAGCTCACTATTGACCTAAAATGGGCCTGTGTGTCACGTGTATATTTTTGAATCTTCTCAAAGTAATTCAAAGTTGGCTCAACCTAATCTGAACTGAAGTTAACATGAGTCTTCCAAAATGTGGTGGCCATGATGATACGGTATTGAACATGATGTTATGAATGTTTTTTATCGTGATTGTCCCATGCTTGACATTGGTGTCAAGTCCTTTCATCTTCTATCATCACAAACTTTAATCCCATAGAGTCTTATTGGTTGATAAGGGCATTTGTAATCTCATACTCCATATAAAGTAGGAGTAAGATAGACTTTACATATTTGATGAAGGAGTGTGTGTTCTTGTACCCATCACATTGAGTCTTAAGATCACATCATTATGATCTCCTCAACAAAAGATGATAAACATCCATGGGTACCACATTACAACATACTTGATTTTGTAATCAGCTTCCATAAAAAAATCCACTAAACACCTTCTATCAGTGCTGTGCCTATTCTTCTTCTTCAACCATGTAAAAAAATATGGCATGGAATGCCTATGAGTCACGGGGCTTTATTTCTCTACCATTTACATATGCACCACATTCTTACTGCTCCCTACATCGATAAAGAGACTACTTATCTTTTCATTTACAGTGAAACAAGTGTATAATATGTCACGGTAAAGCTATTATAGCTCCTTCATCTTCTTGATGTAGGACCCGACGACCACGAGCACCTCGATCATATCTAGCAAAAAATGACACATCTCATCTTGTTCTTTAGTTGCTTCTTCATTGCTGACTTCCTTTGCTGCCCCTCACTTGGTAAAGGACACAACTTTACTTGTCGAGAAATTAGAGATGATGTGCCCAAATCTATTGCATCCAAAGCACATCAAGCTGAAACTGCAATGGACGTGTTGCTCCTTCCGGACTTCTTCTCACTCTGAGTGGCTCTGTTCTTATTCTGATTCATATTCTCAACTACTCGAGGCGTGCACTTGTTGAATTCTCACAATGTGGGTAGTTGTCGACCGCTCTATTTATGCTATATATCATTTTTCAATTTTATAGTTTGAACTTCTCCTAGTGACCAACAATGTTGTTGATGCGCAATGCTACTGCTAGTAGACTTCAAACCCCACCCCCTATATATCAAACTATGAAATATTTCACTGGCTAAACCAACTTACACTTTATTTGCAACTTGTCAAATTGTGTCGCGAACTCCCCCCTAATAGGTTTATTTACTGCAAGTGATGGAGTTAGAAACATATTCTCATGGTAGTGAGACAATGTTTTCTCTGCATATATTTTCTCATCTTATCACNGAAACATATTCTCACGGTAGTGAGACAATGTTTTCTCTGCATATATTTTCTCATCTTATCACAATTAGTAATATTGTCTCCGACCTCTCTCTCTCTCTACCTCTGTAAATTTTTTCGCCACAAGGACACACTCTTTTTTAGTTTGATGACTGCAAGTTTTACACTTTTATCCATTGAAGCTTATTTGTTCTCAAAGATTCTCTCAACCGACTACAACCATTTAAAAAAGTCATATGTATCCATACATCTTTCGAAACTCCTGTTGATCCACTTTGATGCACAAATTCTTGTGTCCTCATATGGATCATCATCCCTCAGCCTTGTGTAATAATGATTTAAAAAATGTCAGAGTCTGTCTTCCTCATCACTGAAGTCTTCCCTGTCGAAGAGTTCATGTCCCCATCCCTTTTTTCTTCTTTGACTATCTAGATTACGATTAGTGGTAATTTCTTATTGTGTTCCATCATCTATCTCTGCAAACCTCTATTGAATCCGACATATCTCTCACTGTATCTTTTCCTGGGTCAGTTTTGACGTGTGTCTCTATTGTGGCCTGATAAGGGTTTGGGGATTAAGATATGTTATTGAGGATAAGAAAGGGTTTTGGTGGGGTGGGTGATTTGGGTAAGACAGATTCTATGAAACCCTAGGATAATGCTATGTTTAAGGCAGCTCCTGTACTAAATGATATCGAAGTAACAAAAAAAATCTAATCGTAAAATATATTTTATCATGCAAAAGCAATGTGATCACAATCACAACCTCAAAATATAAATAAAATACAACACAACACGACACAATGTTCTATTATGGCGAAGTATAACCAACAATGGGGTAGAGGTGAGGTGGGTTGTGGTAGTGGATAACAAGGGATGTAATATATGTAGGGAGGTTGTAGGTGGGAGAAAGAAGTGGTTGGGAGGTTGGGGGTAAAATAGTTGAAGGGGAAGGAAAGTTGGTGTTTGGTTGGAAGGAGGGGAATGAAAGTAAGGGTTTTATATAGTAGATAATGATGAGTGGCAGGCCCCTCCTTTTGACCTGCAACCCTAACCTCGAAAGAAGAGTTGACAAGCCCAACATCCCCATGGCTGAAACAGTCCAGCTGCTCCCAAACTGGTTCAACGCTCAGGGAGCCCGACATCATTACCTGATAAGATAATCAGTAATCAAATATAAAAAACAATGATAACATTTATAACAACAAAAAGAATAATACACAATCATTACTTTGAGAGAATTTATATAAGTTTTCAAATTTATCTTTGGTTGAACTATTAGTACCTAGAGAATTATTATGTAAGTCCCAAACAATACAAAACATCCGTTCAACTGCAATTATGCTAATAAGGATATTAAAATTAATTTGTTATCAAGCAATATTTCATAACATGTACAAAACCATAATCAAATAAATAGTTACTATTATTATTACACAAAGAATGGGAGAATTACTTGAAAATAATCTTATTGCAGCTTAATGACTGTACTGGACAAAAGGGGGAAATAAACAATCTAATTGATTTCAAAATAAAAATAACATTATTTTAAGAAGAAAAGTAGAAGCAATGAGGAAGGGAGAACCCACATTGGCCTCAGCGAAATTGAGTAATATGACAACAAAAGAGGATGGGTAGCTGCAAGTTTGAAGGAAGAAGAAAAAGAGGAAGGTGATAGATGCAAGGGTTGTAGGAAGAAGAAACGCTCGATCGAAGATGATTTACAACTACAAGACAAAGTTCTACTACAACTTGTCCGACGCCCTAACTGTCGACCCTCTTTAATTGAGAAAGTATGCAGTTGAGGAGTTGTTGCTTATGAACAAATAGGGAAGAAATTGCTAAATATGTTGATCAGGAAGACAATGGCGAGGAATAGAGAAGTCACACATCTCTAAACAGGGAATGCGGCAAGAGAGAAAGCAAGGGAAACTCACGTGATTTGAGATGCGGCTGATTGCGAGGAGAGAAAGAAAATGGATCACAAAGTTCTCATAATTCGATAGAGATGGAGGTGACAATGGAGGGTGTGCAGGAAAGAAAGGGTTCGGCTCTCTCACTCATACCAGCTTGCAATATATCGTTCGATATCACGATAATAAGTTTAGTCTTTTCCATCACAACTGTTATAATATGACATAAATTTAATCTTAGGTTGAAGTTAAATAAGTTCGAGATGGAATGATTAACCACCATACTTATAATTGATCTTTGATTTGATCAAAGCTAAAAAATATTTGTTGAAAATTTAGGGTTCAACTGACAAACTAGCGAACCGATTCAGTGAAATGTCTAAATTAGAATATTTTTTACTAAAGTAAAAAAAATAATCTTATTACATTATTATTATTATTATATTATGTAAATTATTAAAATTATATTAAAATTTATTAATCGTAATGCGCTCATTCTACTTCCAAGTCGATGTAGCGTCTGCTTTTCACAAGCTTCAGGTCGTCATTCTTCTCAATTTGTAGCCACTGAACTCATCGTCTTCCTCTTCTGCGTAATCTCAAATCCTCTCTCCGCAAGATACTCTATATCTATGACAACGGCTTTCCTTCGTCCGCCATCTCTCACTAGTTGGCCGGCGTCTCCCTTTCCCCAATACAGCTCTCTCTCTCTCACTCTCACCCCTTCCCCTTCCTCTCCGTAAGACACATTTATTACAGTTTCAAAACATTATCTAAGTTTATGATGGGATTGAACAAACATGGTTGTAGGGGAAGAAGACGTGTTCAAATTCGAAAATGCTGCAGTCGTGCTTCATCCGCCTCTTTATCGCCCCTCTGTAAAGCTGGTTCTTTGAGACGGGATGTGGTTTTACTTGGTTGTTGTTCGGCTATGACTGTTATCTTTCCAATTTCTAGTAAGAGATAAACATCTATTTTCTCATACGCTTTCTATGATGCCAAGGTTTTGGTTTATATGATTTTCTCTGCCGGGTTTTAATAGGATTCTGGCCAGTTTGATTTATGGCTGAGCATCTCATGCTTGAATCTGTTTTGCTTGGTTGACTCGTGATGTCATGTTGAGTTTTAGATAATGCAGATTAAACGTTTGAATGAGATAATTGTTCATGCATTTCTGCTTCAAGGGCATCTAGGGTTTATCAAAAGATAAAGTTCTCATGCAATCCCTTGATGATGACAAGAATGTTGTTTGATATTAAAATTGGTTTTCTAAATCTTTGTCTTCAAATTTGTACCTAAACAATAATGGGAAGAAAAAAATATTGTATTAATTAATATGATTTCAGTCAGGAGTGATCAATAGGGCCTTTATGCTTTTGGAAGAACTCATTTGTTTGTATTTTTTGCTCTATATTATGAGGGAATGTATTTTTTTATAAGGGTAGCGGAAGAGCGGAACTAAAACCAAATAAGTGCCTGAAATAATCAAGACCAAATAAGTAGCCGAAAATCCATGAAGATGTAGAAATAGCTCTCTTATGGTGATGTCATCATGGTATAGAAGTATATGCTGTAAAATATACAATTGTTATATAGACATCCAAATGTAGATAATTCGAGGAGTGAAATACCTTTGTAGTAACTAGTCAGACAACAACTTGTGCTGCAGCAGAGAATTGCCACCGATACGTAAGATTCATCAAAATCACACGAGGAATCAATATCAACCAAAAACCATAATTGAAGCATTACAAATAAACTTTCTGGTTGGAATCCTAACTGAAATATAAAGGACTTATTGTTGAATCCCAAAGGCCGTGACAAAGCTAGAATTAGCATCTGGAGAGCAACCATGTGATCATGAAAAATAACCAATCACAACACAAAGAAAACAAAATATAGCCCATGTCATCTTGCAATCATACTAACAACATTGATAGGATGACATCGACTTGTAAAGAAGTTCAAGTACTCTGCCTAAGGGCGGCACCATTACTTGAATCTCAAGAATTAAAGCCATATAAGATGTAATATTGAGTTAACCTGAAGAAGGTGAGGTTGAAACAACTGTTCAATGGGTTTGAATCGGATGAACTTATAAACATTAAAATTATCTTATTATCATTGAAATTATCTAATGATGATCGAATAATATAATTTTACTAATTTAATATATAATATTATAATTTAGGATAATTTACTCTAATAGTTTGAAAACGGTTCTAAATAAAAAATTATGAACATGATATTTTATTTATTTTCTTAATTTTAATTTAAATATTTTTTTAGCCACCCAATTAAATAAAAATGGCAAAAAATTAATCAATATTAGAAAAATCCAGTTCATAAAAAATTTGCCTGGTTCACCGATTCATCTGTTTAATTGTGGTATTGGCCTATTTTGTGTGAAAAGGTTGGACTTGGATTGAATTGATCAGAGGACTGATTTAGGGTCGAATCTGTTGTATCAACGTACCTGTTCCAATTTTTAAAACCATATTTAGCTATCGATACCCAACATGAAGATGAAAAACTTGATTATAAATATACAGTCAAATATAGGGCTAGGCTTCTAATATGCAGGAAGGCATCCTCAATAGGCTAAATGTTCAGATTAATTTTGCCTGCCTAAGGAAATGGGAAATAATATGTTGAGAGAAACTAAGTCTAAAGCATAAGTGGTCATGAAATTTGGGGGGCAAAGCTATATAGAAGACATGTAAAGTGACAATGATCTTTCATTAAGGCAAGAATAAGCAATTTTGAGCTTACGTTACATGCTAAGCCTAAGTTTGGTCACTTGAAATCAACATAATTGATACTAAGAAATATATCAAGAGGTAGAGTTTTGAGTATTAATGGCATAAGTGAACCAAAAATATATTTAACAAGTGATTTATGATAATAATTGGTTTAATTAAGAATCCTATAGATCAAATTAGAACGAGAATTTGTAGCTATTGGGAGAAAGTTTCAACTATTGAGATGTTGGAACAACAAGAAATCTCAGTCAACTTATCAATAGACCCTTACAAAATCTTCATTTAAGGTGTTTGGATCAATACCCAATTATTGGACACTTGATTCCTTGAGTTTTGGATCATGTTCACGATTTTTAGAACAAGTTTTATTTGCCTTAGGAAAAATGTGGAATGGAAGAGCTCCCATCCACTGATAATGAGAAGAACCTGACTCCAAGCCATGAGGCTAGTTAAATTTCTAACATGGCCATTCCATTGACAACAAGTTCTACCAGACTCGAAGGTACATTAAAGGACCTTGATGGGATGATTCAATAGTTTGCGGCCTCACAACAATTAGGAACTATGTCAAGTTGTGGTATTTTGCTTACCCTTATGAGATGTCATAGTGATATAGACACTATACTAGAAAAAAGAAGTCCTAAAGCTGGTAAGGATGAGGAGGATATAGAGGCTGACATGCTAGAATTTTTAAAAGAGGCTCGGTTACCTTTCAAGTTTAGCGCCAAGCTTGAGTTGCCAATTCATGATCATACAATCTCCGTTTAGACGCTCAATTATTGGTTCGTATATCTTGAGAACTAATGTTCTTTTTAAGGTATAAATGTGTAGAATATAACTTTGACATGATTGAAGTTATTTAACTGCGCCCTTATAATGTGGAATGTGGAAGCTAGAAGCGAGATAAATGGATCCAATAATGTAGATTGAGGCATGGATTTAGGCAGTATTACATGACTTTATTACCAAATTCTAAAAGAAGGCTTTAGTCATAGATTTAGAAGAAATCTCATCCTTGATAAAGGTCATTGCATGGATGCGTACAACTTTCGTTGGAAACTATAATTCTCAATTGCCTTGATTGATGAATTTAGTGTTAAGGTGACGGTCATAAAGGACATGAATCAACAATTTTTGGTGATTAGATGAATTATCATTAAAGAGACTAGGGCAAATGTCAAGGAGAGAGAAGGAAAGAAGGAAAAAGGCAATCAATGCAAATAAACTAGTAAAGGTATTTTTGCACACATTATCAACTCCATGGCCATACCAATGATAAGTGTTGGAACCTTCACAAAAAATTGGGGCCAAAACCGGGAGGAATGATAAAATAGAAGGTCATGATGTATTGGATTCACCTAAAATTGGAGCCAAAAGTTGGATGAATGATAAAATAGAAGTTCATGATATATGCAATTGGAGCTTTGATTCGTTGGGGGTGCAATAAAACACACTCCCTTCAAAAGTTCATATGAAGGAATTCAAAAGGATAAATTAAACAAAAGATTTGGATAATCGATACAATAACCAAACAACCCCTCACAACCTTCCCAATTGCTAACACAAATTGTCAAAGTGGTGGAACAATAGTTTTCATGCAAAAACAATAAACATCACCTTTGGTGCCTTCACAACACTCAAGCCAGCTAAAACAATAAAGTTAGCTAGTTGGGCTAGAACAATGATGGTTGATGCAACCTACAAAACAACATGGATAATCTTAGAGCAATCTGATAGAAGATAACTATAAACTTCAGATCCGATAATTTATTATCAATAGCATTAAAAAGACCGAAGAAGATGTTTTGGTTCGTTTTTCTCTCTTTTATTTTAGAAGAAGTCGTCAGCTTGTCGATTGTCGTATACTTCCCCTTTTCGAATAAATCTCCCTCACAAATCAAATTAGTGGTCCGAAGAGGAGAGAAAACGAATAAAAAAAAGGACATATGGTAAAGCGACAAACAAAAGAAAACACAAAACATGGAGAATCTACGTGCGGTAAACCTCGCAAGGATAGATTAAGAGTGTTCGCCCAAACAAGATCGAGCAAAAACACCTTAAACGATATCCGCGAAAGAATATTTACGTAAACTACCCATAACCAGAGATTCAGGTGTATGTGTCTGTTTTGTGGCCATGAGTGCTCCTAAGGGGGCGTATCCCACTTAGTTAATTAAATAATGGGGGTTGCCCAAGAAAAATCTTGATCCAAAGGGGTTTTGCTTACCTGAAAAATGACAACTAGCACAGGATCGTTAATGGAGGTTATCTCGCAGGGGGAATGTTCTGATGCTTCAAAGCTTTCGCTAAACCACAAGGCGAGAAGTGAATCTCTCGTGATCCCCATATAGATAGCGTACTCATCAGCAAACATAACTTATGAAATATCCGTATCATCCCAACGGGAAGTCCGGATACGTCAAGACACATCCGAACGGTAAGGGCAGAGGACAAATCGTCGTTTCCCAAACGGGCTGTAGCTCATCGGTCATCAGGCCTTCAGGATGATTCCAACGAAGATAAAAGAAGAGACAAGACTCAACGGAGGTGGTCAAAAGGTAGGGAAGAGTGGTCCTAAGAGGTAGAGGTAACTGGGTTAGGGCACCACAAACCCGTCATCCCAAGCCACTAGGACCCTAGATCTACCTGGTCCTGAAGGTAGTCGACCCAGCGCGACCTAGGATCTCTGGTCAACAATCCGTGAATTGCATCGTCCACGGGAACCTCGGTAGCCCTAAGGTCAAAGGAACAAAACTATATCCTATGACTATTGGCTGGAACTCCAAGAGGTGAAACTTATACCTATTAAAGTAGCGAGGATGCCTCACGAACGAAAAGAAAGTGGAGGTTCAGCTGCAAAGCTGGAAACACTCCCAATAAAAAGACTTATACCCCGTCTGGGTCGGGGAGCTTTCTAACACCCTAGGCGCACTAGACAACCACCTATAAAAGATATGCTGTGTCAGTCAGATTGAAGAAGCACCGGGGTTCCTTCTCGTGACATGCAAATATGAATGCGGTTATCTAGAGTGGTCCTTAAGTATTGTGGAGACCCTATTAATATATGCAGGAAGCAAATGTTGTCATTTTTAAATCCTGAATATTTTAATCCTAAATTTTAATTATCTTGAATATTTTATTTAGGATTTTTTAAGTAGAAAAATTAGGAATTTAAATCCTAATGAGCCTATGTTGCGCATGAAATCCCAGATACACAGAAAGAAACAATCTAAAACTCTCAAACATGTAAAAATACACGAGAAGAGAACGAAATGAAAACATCCCAAAGAATATAAAAACATGTCAAATGCCGCTGGACTGACAATATAATCCAGTGAAAGCGGTAAAAGCGGCCGGACTCCGTATATACATGCCCGGTCCTAAATCTATACAATAATGTAAAATTCAGACTTAAGATACAGGACACAAGCTGCTGCTCCTGGTCCTCGTCACATGGTTCGACGCGTCATCCGCCTCGAAACCCGTGCCCGTACCTTATTTCCGATACACTCTCCTAGGATTCTATCAAATACATTTGAAAAGAAAATAAATACTTGATCTGCAGAAAACAAATGTTAGCGGGCATGCCATGCATTGTAAAAATAACAAGTCGTTCCTTATAATTGCGGGAACTAAAGAGCACTTGCAAACAAATGATTAAAAATCATTACATGCTTCCCCATAATTGTCGTGTGTGAATGTGTATAAGTAGACACGACATTTGCAGAAGATCGCCCTAACATACCATCACACACAAAAGAGGATGCAAGCACATCGAAAAGCAAGAAAGTGACACGTAAATAACACAAAACTATACATCACACAACAATAGCCAGAGGTGTCGAAAAATACTACCTAGCACCCTAAATCCTAGCCTAGCACACCATCTAACGAAAAGTGCGTCAACCTAATATCTAAGTACGGGGTGAGTATAGGTATAGTATGATTTTGATGGGGTCGTCTTACTGACCCCATCCTAAGGATCCAATGGATCTAAAAGGTGTCACGAAGGAAGGTGACACAAATTAGATCCATTACATTATTAGCACAGTCATACTCATGTCAGTCCCGATGACTTAACTCGCATTGCTCACCGGGATCAACTCAGCAAGCAATGCTCGTTAAGACATCGCGACCAACATAGGATTCACTCTCCTAACGGGTATAACTCACTATCCATATGAACATGCAAATGCAAATGAATAATCAAAATATATAAGCGATGAGTGTACCGTGGGCAAAAACTCGAATAGAGACGGGCGTACTGTAGTGGCAGAGGCCCGAATGGGTATGTCGAAGCGGCAGTGACCCAACGAGATGGACATGCCATGGCGGCAGCGGCCGAAGATGTGTGCCGATGGGGGCAGTGACATGTAAATGTAGGCGTGCCGTGGCGGAAGGGGCTCAAAGAGGGTGTGCAATTCAAATATGACCATAATCGTGCAAACATATAGATGTGAGATGAGATGCAATAATGCAATCACCTATATGCACTACAATATGCAAAAAATGCAAACACACATGCAAGACAGTTTGGTGGTGCAAGTAGTTGGTCAACCAGATCAAGACATCCAATCGAGCTAAAGTGTCATGCCAACCGGCTCTGGAGAGCCAACTAAAGTGAAGTGAAATGCTCGCCGGTTCGGTGTGGCCGGGCGGAGCGAAGTGAGGTGCCCGCCGGGCTGGGGCGGCCGGACAGAGTGAAGTGAAATGCTCGCCGGGCCGGGGCGGCCGATCAAAGCTAAATGAAATGCTCGTCGGGCCGGGGCGACCGGTCGGAGCTAAGTGAAATGCTTGTCGGGCCGGAGCGGCCGGACAGAGCGAAGTGAAATGCTCGCCGGGCCGGGGCGGCCAGTTGGAGCAAATTGAAATGCTCGTTGGGCTGGGGCGNAATGACAACTAGCACAGGGTCGTTAAGGGAGGTTATCTCGCAGGGGGAATGTCCTGATGCTTCAAAGTTCTCGCTAAACCATAGGGCGAGAAGTGAATCTCTCGTGGTCCCCATATGGATAGCGTGCTCATCAGCAAACAAAACCTATGAACTAATCATATTATCCCAACGGGAAGTCCGGATACGTCAAAGCACATCCGAACAGTAAGTGCAGAAGTCAAACCGTCGTTTCCCAAACGGGCGGTAGCTCATCGGTCATCAGGCCGTTGGGATGATTCCAACGAAGGCAAAAGAAGAGACAAGACTCAACGGAGGTGGTCAAAAAGTAGAGAAGAGTGGTTCTAAGAGGTAGAGGTAACTGAGTTTGGGTACCACAGACTCGTCATCTCATGCCACTAGGACCCTAGGTCTACCTGGCCGTGAAGGTAGTCGACCCAAAACGACATAGGATCCCCGGTCAGCAATCCGTGAATTGCATCGTCCACGGGAACCCCGGTAGCCCTAAGGTCAAAAGAACGAAATTATATCCTATGACTATTTGCTGGAACTCCAAGAGGTGAAATTTATACATGCTGAAGTGGCGAGGATGCCTCACGAACGAAAAGAAAGTGAAGGTTTAGCTGCAAAGCTGGAAACACTCCCAACAAAAGGACTTTTACCCCGTCTGGGTCGGGGAGTCTTCTAACACCCTAGGCGCACTAGACAACCACCTATAAAAGGTATGCTGAGCCAGTCAGATTGAAGAAGCACGGGGGCTCCTTCTCATGACATGCAAATATGATGCGGTTATCTAGAGCGGTCCTTAAATATTGTGGATGCCCTATTAATATATGCAAGAAAGTAAATGTTGTCATTTTTAAATCCTGAATATTTTAATCCTAAATTTTAATTATCTTGAATATTTTATTTAGGATTTTTTAAGTAGAAAAATTAGGAATTTAAATCCTAATGAGCCTATGTTGCGCGTGAAATCCCAGATACACAGAAAGAAACAATCTAAAACGCTCCAACATGTAAAGAAACACGAGAAGAGAAAGAAATGAAAACATCCCAAAGAATATAGAAACAGGCCAAATGCCGCTGGACTGACAATATAATCCAGTGAAAGCAGTAAAAACGGCCGGACTCCGTATATACATGTCCGGTCCTAAATCTATACAATAATGTAAAATTCGGACTTAAGATACAGGACACAAGCTGCTGCTCCTGGTCCTCGTCACATGGTTCGATGTGTCATCCGCCTCGAAACCCGTGCCCGTACCTTATTTTCGATACGCTCCTAGGATTCTATCAAATACATTTGAAAAGAAAATAAAGACTCGACCTGCAGAAAATAAATGTTAGCGGGCATGCCATGCATCGCAAAAAATAACAAGTCGTGCCTTATAATTGGGGGAACTAAAGAGCACCTGCAAGTACATGATTAGAAATCATTACATGCTCCCCATAATAGTCCTGTGTGCATGTGTATAAGTAGACACGACATCTGCAGAAGATCACCCAAACATACCATCACACACAAAAGAACATGCAAACACACCGAAAAACAAGAAGGTGACACGTGGATAGCACAAAACTATACATCACATAACAATAGCCAGAGGTGTCGAAAAATACTACCTAGCACCCTAAATCCTAGCCTAGCACACCATCTAACAAAAATGCGTCAACCTAATATCTAAGTGCGGGGTGAGTATAGATATAATATGATTTTGATGGGGTCGTCTTACCGATCCCATTCTAAGGATCCAATGGATCTAAAATGTGTCACGAAGGAATGTGGCATAAGTTAGATCCATTAGATTATTAGCACAGTCATATTCATATCAGTCCCAATGACTTAACTCGCATTGCTCACCGAGATCAACTCAGCAAACAATGCTCGTTAAGACATCGCAACCAACATAGGAGTCACTCTCCTAACGGGTCTGGCTCACTATCTATATTAACATGTAAATGCAAATGAGTAATCAAAATATATAAGCGATGAGTGTACCGTGAGGCAGGAACTTGAACAGAGACGGGCGTACTGTAGTGGCAGCGGCACGAAGGGGTATGTCGAAGCGGCAGTGACACAACGAGATGGGTATGCCATGGTGACAGTGGCCAAAGAGGTGTGTCGATGGGGGCAGTGACCTTTAAAGTTAGGCGTGCCGTGGCGGCAGGGGCTCGAAGAGGGTGTGCAATTCAAATATGACCATAATCGTGCAAACATATGGATGCGAGATGATGCAGTAATGCAATCAACTATATGCACTACAATATGCAAAAATACAAACACACATGCAAGACAATTTGGTGGTGCAAGTAGTTGGTCAGCCGGATCAAGGCATCCGGTCGAGCTAAAGTGTCATGCCAACCGGCTCGGGAGAGTCGACTGAAGTGAAGTGAAATGCTCGCCGGGTCGGTGTGTTTGGACGGAGCGAAGTGAGGTACCCGCCGGGCCGGGGCGGCCGATCAGAGCTATAAATGAAATGCTCGTCAGGCCGGGACGGCCGGTCGGAGCTAAGTGAAATGCTCGTCAGACCGGGGTGGTTGGATGGAGCAAAGTGAAATGCTCGCCGGGCCGGGGCGGCTGGTTGGAGCTAAGTGAAATGCTCGTCGGACTGGGGCGGCCAGACATAACGAATTGAAATGCTCGCCGGGCCGGGGGGGCCGATCAGAGCAAAGTGAAAAGCTCGTCGGGCTGGGGCGCTGGTCAGAGCTAAGTGAAATGCTCGTGAAATGCAAAATGCAACATGCAAACGTCCACATGTAATAGGGAGCCGTTCCCGTGCTAACGACCTCACCAGGAAAGCTAGGGTCAAACATATAGAAAAATGGCGATTGTCGCCTTTGATTTCGCTAGGCAGATGGGGAACTTCTCCCTGGATCTCCAAGGGGTAAGTTCTCCGCCTTGTCGTGAAATAGACTAGCGACGACATTTTTTCAGATTTTACGACACCTCTGAGCTTTACAAAATGAGCTAATGACTCACATTTTTTTATTTCGCAAATGTCTGTTATTCGATCTATCTAACACGACCAGAACAAACAAAGCAAAGGGGAGCGAAAGGGGCTCCAACCCTTAGGATTTTTTTTTGCTAAGGCTAGCAGTAAAAAATGATTCACTCGGCTATCGTAAGGGACTTGGTTGCGTAAAGAGAATCCTATCTTAAGGGTCATCTCTAGGAAAACAAACGATCCATCACATAGATGCATCGTTGCTGGTGATCGAACCCGGACGCCTAATGTAATTACAACCTCGGGCTAGCTAAGAAGTAACAGTACGAAAAGGAGTTATACTATCGTGAAATTTGCACGAAGCCCAATAAAGTCCGAGAACTCTCTTGCACGGGGTCCAAGACTACTATGCCCCTTCGAACAACAATGAGGTCCGCTGTCCAGCAACGTCGAGATGCTTTGACGATGTGTTTGTTCGCCGGAAAAGCGATGCGACGAGGTGGCGGTGGTGGAACGCCGGTAGCACGCAACAGGAACGAGATAAGCAAGAAGAAATGCACAGAGTCTGGAGTTACGTGCTGGAACTGGGCTAATCCGTCACGAAATTAATGCCGACGAGGGGATAGGTCGGCTAGATGTTGGCGGCGAGGTGGGGAGGCCGAAAAATGACCAGTCGAAATGAAGAGAAGCCCGAAATGGGGCGGCAGTTGGCTGCAGAGAATGAAGCCCGATGTCGAGGGCATCTGGACGTGGTCGAGGACCACGGTGGCCGGAAAGCACGCAGGCGAGGTGGGCCGACTAGGGAAGGGGGTCTCGACATATGGCTGGCCGAAAGGGAGGAGCTCCCCCGTGAGGCTGGCCGACGAGATTTGCTGCGGGGGAAGGAGTTTCGACACCTGGAGAGCCCCACCGACTTTGTTTGCCGGCGAGGGGAAGTCGTTGAGGGGTCCGAACGCGAAGCAGGAGGGTTTCGCGAAGGTTGCGACAGCTTTGTGCGATAGATCCCGGTGAGAGCCTATTCCATGGGTTAGATAGAATAGTTTTTATTATTTTTGTTATAATATTTTTTTTTGAATTCGACTCTGGAGAGGTGCAACCCCCTCTCATATTTTTTATCCCTTAGATGATAAATATAATAATATTATATAATAAATTTTATTATGCTACCATCATAGGGCTCGAGGAGTTATCCTCTTTTTTTTATAACTGAGATAATCTATATAATATTATTATATAATAATAATAATATATAATAATATAACGTTGATAATATAACAGTAATAATATATATAACGTTAATAATATAACATTGTTAATATGTATATTATATTATATTATATAACAATATTTATATTATTATAATTATCATTCACATATTCTTCACCCGTATACGTCCTCATGGCGGAATGAATGTCTTTTCTGACTAAAGTTGACGTTCCGGACGCATCCGCGTAGTCCTTTTTGCCATTCGGTGCCGTCCAGACCACATTTTTTGACTATCAGGCCAAAAACAGGTAATTTTCATATATTTTTTTGATTCGTCCGTGAAATTGTGGTGTGCCAAACGTCCTACTAAGGTGAAATCGACAATTCAGACAGGCTAACACGGTCCGTTTTATCATTCGGGGTCGTTTGAGGCCGCCAGACCACTTTTCCAGCGATCGGGTTAAAAACAATAATTCACCTATTTTAGGCTCGTCTGCAAAATCATAGCCAACTAAACGTTATTTTTAAGTAAAGTCGACGTTCCGGACGTGGTCGCGCAGTCTTTTTCGTCGTCCGGGCTCATCTGAATGGGCTCACTAGAGATTGGGCCGACTTGGGCCAATTTTGTGTGCAACACGACAAATAATATTTTTCGTCTCGATTAGAGTCATCCGTCATGCCAAATGCCGACTGGCCTTCGCCTACGCGAAAGCCAAAGACTAGCAAAATGGCCCCAGCAATGTGCTCCTCATCATGCGCCGAAAGGTCTTGGGCGGGGCGTCTAAAATACTGGATGACTATGGACAAATCGTAAGCTATTCCAAGTCATGCAGGTAGACACCCTACATTCATGACATCAAAAATTAATGCCAACAAAGGACCTCCAACAAGTGTGCTGCACAATTAAGACACAACGCACTTGTTGAAGATGCTCAATTTTTTATCAAGCCTTGGTTAGTGATGTGATCATGCATTCTAAAAGACCAAAAAGAGCAAAATACCCTAGGAAGGAAAAGCCACGAGAGCCATATCCACTCCTAGAGGGATGAGAAGGAATACACATGGGACTTACATCCATCCCGACAATGGGTTTAGAGGCCGTAGAGGCATGATCACGCCCGATAGGTTCAGGGGCCATAGAGACATGACCTAAGGGTGAGTTCAGAGGTCATAGAGACGTAACTCAACTTGGTGGTTCAGGGACCGCAGGGGCATGACCGCACAACACTGAGGGGATAAATCCTCGAATGCCTGCGCTTCATCAATGAGGAATGTCGGGCTACACGTCACTCATTTATAGAAGACAGGTTGGCTACGAAGCCGCCTGTCACTTTAATGAGGAATGCCATGGGGACTTTTATCGCTCACTAAGCGGTAACAAGTTGACTAGATCGAGAAGGAATGCCGTAAAGTTTACTTCTAAGGACCAGTTCACGTTGATCAGTTAGGAAGGAGAGCAAAGGGACTACGATCCCTCCTGCGAACCGATCGAGGTGCGTACCTCAACACCCGCGCTCCATCGATGAGGACTGTCATATGTATCTTACGTCGCTCATGAGAGGAAGGTTGGCTATGAAGCCTCCTGTCACTTTAATGAGGAATGTCATGGGGCCTCACATTGCTCACTAAGCGGTAATATGTTGACTAGATCGAAAGGAGAATGCCAACGGACTTCGGCTCTCCTCCGAGTACTAGTCCGCATTGATCAGTTAGGAAGGAGAGCCATGAGATTCCGATCCCTCTTACAAACTGATTGAGGTGCGTGCCTCAACACCCGCACTACATTTGTGATGAATACTGAGAATTTTACATCATCACCTGAGAGGTAGCAAAAGTTGGCTAGGAAGCCGAGCAACAAAGCTAAATCGTCGAATGACAAGATATTCTCATAAAAAGGACTAACTAGAATGTCGTGTAGTCCGAGAAACATCAGAGCATCTGACTATGAAGCCAAAGGGTTGTCGTAAGACGGAACACCCTTATAAAAGAACTGACTAGGACGTCATAAAGTTCGAGAGGCATAACATGCTAGATGGACAAAGTAGTCTAGCAATTTGAGACGGGTCGGTGAGGCCGAGCCAAGCGGTCCTCACCGTACGCAACGTCGTGGTATGTGATAATAAAGCCTAACACGTTTAGAGACGAGATGTTCTCGTAATAGAGCTGACTAGTATGTCGTATGGCTCGAGGAACATCAAAACATATGGCTATGGAGCCAATGGCTCGTCATGAGACAAGACATCCTTATGAAAGAGTTGAGTAGAACGTCGCATGGATCTAGAAGTGTCAGATATCGGATATATAAAGTAACCCAACTCGCATTAAATGAGTTCTTGCCCAAAAAGTGATAATGATGACCCAATTCAGGATTTTAATGCGGGTGTACAGGACACTCCGCCTAGGCACAAACTGACCAAGTAATCTTGAAAGTCCTGTGGTAGTGGCTGCAATGATGCTGACACCTTACTCTTTTTCTTCGTTCCCTTTAGGAAGACAAATGTTAGTGTCATTGAGCCGTCTCGAACTGACTGTAGGAATATGGCCCGGGGGACTAACGCTTCTTCTGCATTGCCTCCACATTCCTCATTCTTAACAGGTAACAAGACGATGTGTTTACCATCCTTCTTAAAGGAGTAAGTATTCTTGAAGCCGTTGTGCTGAGTCTTGCGGTCGAACTGCCAAGACCTACCCAACAGAATGTGACAAACTTGCTTCTATAACTGATCCCCAATCAAAAATTTGACCAGGCACTGCTGATCCACGCGCATCTCATTTCATCTCTTTAGCCAGGTAAGAGAATATGACTGAAGTTGTTTCTGAGTGCCCAATCCCAACCTCTTCACCAATAACGTGGACAACACGTTCTCACCACTCCTACTGTCGATGATTAAATTGCACACATTGTCCTTAATGGTCCACTTGGTGTGAAAGATACTGTCATAACCAGGATTGGTTCCGCTCTGGCTCGGACTTCAAAACTCAACTGTCGCTTCTCTCTTGTCCTCATGGAGCTGAAGCTCCTCCTATGGGCTATCTTCTGACTCCTCGTCTACCTCCTTGACGACACATTGATTTGTGACTGTGATGACTCGGCTCGTGAGGCAGTTGGAGGCTTTGTGATCGTAGTCGTGGCATCTAAAACACTTATTAGAGGAACTACCTTTATCGTGCTTCTTCTCACTCTGATCCAACTTGTCGTTTTCTTGTCGAGGCTTGCTAGTTTCTTGCGAGGCACCCTTGTCTGGCATGGTAGCTGTAGGTAACTGCTTGAGGAAAGGTTGCAGTCTGAAGCACGACATCTATTTACTCTGGTTTTGTTGTTTAGTCAAGGCTAGAGTCTGAACATCCCTATCATTCAATACGGTTGTAACTGTTCCACATTGCCAATAATGGGCTTCAAGCCCCCAAGTTTCCGGGCTAAAATGTGCTCCTCCGGCTTAGTCAACTCACATTTCATCTGTAAGTGGTCGAACCGAGCTGTAAACTCCACAAAAAGGTCTTGTTGCTGCAGATTGTGGATTTTTAGAAACATGTCCCGACGACAATGAGGTGGAATATTTTTATCCTGCTTGGCTTTCTTTATCTTCTCCCACTTGGTTATCTTATCGATACCTTCTCTTTTCCCGTTTTTGTAAGTTCTCCCACCATAAATTTGCACTTTTCTTCAACTTAACAACAACTAATTTGACCCGCTTCTTCTCTGACATATCTTTATACTCGAAGATCCGTTGCAGACAATTAATAAACTCATCTGGATCCATACCTCCTTCAAACTCTGGTAGGTCCATCTTAATGCCAAAGTCCCACTGGGCTCCATATGTAGTATCTTCTGTCCGCCTCCTTTGATATTAGATTCCAAAGCAGCATGACCAGTATTTCTCATCGCTGTGATCTTCCCTGCAAATATATTTAGATCGTCATCCTTGTCTCTCCTTTAACACTCAAGATTGCGGTCGAGAGTAATCTCTCCTTGGGTCCTGTCATCCAAATCTTCTATTCTCTGTTGCACATTATGGATCTCCTGTTGTAACTCCTTTTAGGTATGGCCCGACAGGTGTTGCTGTGTTGGTATGCTTAAGGTTTGGATTCAGAAGGGGTGGTTCAAGGTAGGAAAGAAAAAATTCTAGTGGAGGGAAAGGTGAATGCTAGGGAATCCTTGGATAAGATTAGAGTTTTGCCTAGCTCTTATACCAAATAATATCAAAACTAATCAGACCTGTCATAACAAAAGCAAATTTTATGAAGAAAATGATTGAGGTTACAAACACGACTCAAAACTGAAATGGCAACACAACAAACACCAATCTTCGGCTAGATCTAGGTAAGGAGATCCAAGGGCCGCGGTGGTGTTGACAAGGTGGTTGGGAATAACAGTGGTAAAGGGCGTGAAGTAGGTGTTTGAAATGGCGTGGTATGGTGGTTAGTGGTTAGGATTAGGGAGAAGGATTGTATGGGGAAGAAGAGGTGGCAATAGCTGTTGGGGAAGGTGGTATGAGGGCTGCAACACTTCAGGGAAGGTGGTAGGGAGGCAGAAGGGTGCAAGTTTGGCGGTTGGAGAGGTTGGATAGGAGGGAAGGGGACTGCAGGGGAAAATAGGAAGATGTAGGTCCAGACTGGTGGCTAAGTGAGGTAAGGGAGAGGGTAGGGAGGAAATCAGAGCGGAGGCAATACCACATTGGAGCAGGATACAATCGAAGCGCCATCTGTCGTTGGATGCAGCCCTAGCAAGGGGAAGAATACTCCACACAAAATCTGAAAGTAAGACGCAATAATCTAACGCTATACTCAACAAATGTAGACTCCAAGCAGGTGGAAAACTGAAAAAGAAAAAGTTAGGAAGTGGACGTAAATCCCGCCTCCTATGAATGCCGATTCCCAGTACAGGAGAATCAGGGAGGGGGGAGGGGGCGCACGAATCTCACCTCCACGCGGGCTAGTTGGTCTAGCAAATCCCGACCATCAGTGTAACATTTTTACATATCAACTATCAAATTACACTATTTTACGAGTATACTTAATTGTGGAGTTCACTAGAGAAATATACAATTACATCACATTTTTCATATTATGACAACTTTTTACTCCATTGTCTAGTATCCTTTCCTCCACTTTCTAAAAGGTATTAATATCATTCATATCTCTTATGTGTTAGAAGTCTTCAAAGAGCTACTTCCTGTTTAGGCTTTACCTTGATGATTGCCCTTTGCATAGATGGACTAACCTCTTCAAATTTTGGTATTACAGGCTCAACTTTCACTTAGTTTGTCTTTACACACTAGAGGACATTCATATTCATTAGCTTTCACTTTATTCATCTTCGAAAAACACATTGTATTTGATACCAATTGCAACAACTCAAATCACATAATGCAATATATTGTTTACTTTAGCCCAATCAAGCCCACACCATGTTGAAAATCATTAGTTTATCCTTTTTTCGTGTAACTTTCTTTGAGGTTATTCATCTCAAGAGCATTTCATTATGAGCACGCTTAATTGTGAAGCTTTCTTAGAAAATGCACCCATTACGCCAAAAATTGGCTTGTGTGCTATGGCTAAGTATTTATATATGTACTCTCACCACTTTCAAAATGTGATTAAGGCTATGTCCCATTTATCTTACGAAAGCCTTTTGTCTCGGTAAGCTTGTCAGGAGCAGCTTCTTGTTCGTGCCTCGACCTTGATGACCACATTTTACGAGACTGACTGCCTTTTTTGGCTTTAGATATTATAAGCCTACCAACTTCTGCTTGATTTGATCTCAAACCATGTATCATACTGACTCAACCCGCATTTATGCGTATTTTTAATCTCCTTAATTATGCCAGAAAATATCTCAATTTATATCTAGCGGCTAATGTGAACACTTATAATGATTTATAAATTATATAATAAATTTTCATACTAGGGGTACTAGACAATTATACGTATCGTTTCAAGTAATATAAGATTTTCTTTAAAAATCCCAGTGATCCAGTATAAATCTCACGAGGAATGCGATAACTCTTAAAATTAACTTACAATAATTCTAATTAAATTATAATTTAAAAAGATAAAAGATTTAAAATGATATGCTTGCCAAAAATCACCACTAAAAGAGCTTTAAACGAAAGTAATAACTAAATAAAACAACTTAACAAAATATAACAAGTTTGAATATTATGGAAAAGAACATTTCCTCTTGCAAAGAGATTTTAATCTATGTAGGATTCAAATGATTTAAGATAAAATTGAGGTATTCTGACAAATAGAAGTATACCTTATTCTTTACCCCCTCCAGTTGCTTGTAAATAATATTAGCTAACTTAAGGCCGATTGCTTAACATCTCGACTCCACATCAGTGCTATCTAGCCTCTCACCTCTAGATGTCCTAGCCTATGCCGTCATAATGACCGAATCCCAGCGTCAGGGTACTAAACCTTAAGCCAAATTGATAAGAATCTAGCTTGCCACTTTAGATGTTACCACTTTTACGCCCATCAAAATTTGTATCTCTATTTATTTGCACTTCCCCGTAGGTGATCGCCATGACTATCTAGAATGAAGTGTGATATCCACTAGTTGGGTGAAATCATAGCCCTCCCTGGTTATTATGTTTCGCAGCGGATTTTAACCTCACAAGTGACCCGTTTGCGAAGTAAATGATGATTCAGTGAAAATACCATCACAATTTTTAAAAGTAAAAAAAAAATCTTTAAATCATTATGTTCCCACAAGATTAAGTTTCATATGTAAGAAGAAAGAAAGGGAACTATTCAAAATTCAAGGAGATTAAATAAAAATAAAACATTTGCATTAAAATCGAAGTTTTACAACAAAAATTCACACACAAATACAAAGTACGTTATGCTTTCTCCCCAAGCAAACCTCTGAAGTTTTCTCTAAGCAATCTCCAAACTTCTTCACACTAAAACACACTCACACTCACACTTGAACACAAAATATGAAAAATCTAACTCAATATTGCCTCCTAATTGAAGTTTTGAGGCTCCAAAAGTTCTCTAAATTCGGCCAAATCCTTCTCATTGAATAAAAAACAAAAAATAAGCAAATGTTGCTTCAAACACCCATCCAAAATTCGGTCAAAATCGATGTATATTCTAGAAATGTGTTTACTGGCGCTATAACGCCAGTCTGGGGCGCTATAGCACCCCTTCAAGCCCGTCTGTGGCGCTATGGCGCCAAGGCTGGCCCTATAGCGCCACAAAAAAATTATCATTTTTGTTCCATTTTTTTCTCATTTTATCTAAATGTGCATTCCATGTACTGAAACAAAAAACATGCAAAATACATTCCTTTAAAGTGCAATATCATAAAAAATACATAGAAAAGACTTTATAAAACATGCACTAAAAATAATTTATTTTGAGGTGGATCACATGCTGAAGGAGATTTGGCTTTACTATCATTGTAGCAACCCAAATTATACTGTACACAACATTATTCACTTTGCCCATCCCATCCCATATTAGGTTGAATCTCACGATGTCATCCTTTTCCTTGTTACTTTCTAAGAGGTTACCCGTCCTAACACCACACCTCATACTTGCGAGGGCTGTTTCAAACTAAAATATAATGTATAAGGCATTGTTTGCTTCACCCAACCCATCCCATGCCAAGCTCGCATCCCATGTCGAGCTATTCCTTTTGGTATTACCTTTTTCTTGTAACTTAATAGGAGATCATTCATCCTAGAAGTGGTCTATTAACTACGGATTTCTCCAGGGAAAATCCCATTACACCAAAAGATGCCTGTTTATTATGTCTTAAATCTTTTCTTATATATCTTAGTACCATTTTTAATTACTTTTTTCCTATCCCTCTTATCTCCTAAAAGCATGCATCTCAGCAAGCCCGTCGGATGCAGCAACTTAGCTCTTTATTCATTCCCCGCACAGGCAACCATCCTCTTAGAATTTGGGCATGCATGCTCACTATCTTTCACTTAGTTTTTCTCTGAATCACACATCATATTAGAGGAGTTCAAACTTTGATACCAATTGTAATAACCTGAATAACGCTTTGCAAGATAATATTTGCTTTGGTCAAGGCAGTTTTGCACCAGGTTGAATCTCACTTGCTTATCCTTTTTGTATAAATTTCTAGACGTTACCCATCCTAGGAAGGCTTTATTTCTAGCATGATTAACCATGGAGCTTTTAAGGAAAATTCACCCATTATCACCAATAAAAGTCTTGCATATTATCTGCTGCTTATACAATCCAATACCCTTTCTTCCACTTTTAATATGGGATTAGGGTCATTCTTGCCCCATTATCTCCTTAAAGTCTACCATTCCAGTGAGTTCGCTAGGAGCCGCTCCTTGTTTGGATCTTAGCTGCTACAATCACTCGTGGTCCAGGCAAACCACCCTTTCCAGACTTGTGTATATTATTGGCTCACTAATTTTTGCTTGGTTTGTTTGCAAATCACATTTTATTACATGAGTTCAGCAGCATTTGATACTGATGATAACAGCCCAAGATGATATACCATGCAAAGTATTATTTGTTTTGGCCCAACTTATCCCTTTCTAGGTTGAACCTCACAAGTTTATACTTTTTCGTGCAACTTCATAGGTAGTCACATATCAAGAGTGTGCTTTATTATGGGGACATTTAACTGTGGATTTTGAGGGAAATATACCGTTTACACCAAAAGTATCTTGCAATTTATGACCCAAGTAACTAAATCTTTATTTTATAGACTCTAATATCTTTCCTCCTTTTATGGTTTGGGATAAAAATCATACATCCCCCCTTAACTATTAGAAGCCTGCTAGGAGCTACTCATTGACATGGCGTTAGTAGCGATCAATCATCACCTAAGCATAACACTCTTCTTTTGAGTTGGGTATTATTGACATAACTTGAATTATGCTAACCTTCTTATAGTGAACTCGCTGTCATCCACAAAATGAATTGGGCTAGCTATTTTAGCTAAGCTCTCCAGTGTTAATCTCAAATATCACTGAAAGACCATTCTTGTTATTGTCAAACAAATATGACTTGTTCTATAAAAAATGTAACTCGATCTAAATCACAGATGACACGCACATGTCAATTTTCTTGTGATTGTCACCAGATATGGGAAAATATAACTTATTGTTCTGTAGCCTTACTTCGAAATTTTATTTTAGTTATGAATTCTATTGACAATTTTGATAGCACAACAATTCCAATTTTGTTATTGATAGATGCTCATATGTGTATCCGTTTTGCAGCTCAAATTGTTTAACATCTATTGATACTCCTATTGCTTTTACTCTGCTTACGTAGGTTTGCATGCTGGCACTAAGTTGGATGAAGATGTTAGAATGGCTTTACTTGTTGATGACTTAAATGCATATTCCTTTCTGTATCCTGTTGAATTACCGGCAAAGAAGTTTTCCTTCAAATGGTACATTTTTCTAAGTTAGAAGTTAAATGCTTCTTTTGTCTCTCATATTCCTTTTTTTTCTGCTAAATTATGTCCATGATAATTTTGTCGAAATATTTAGAGCCTTGACTCTTCCTTGTTCATGAAAAAAGTTACTTCAATATACTTCTCATGATGTTACAGTTTTGGTTAACATTGGTTGCAATTTTAGCTGTTATTGATAAAAATTGTTCAAAAAATTGTCATGGACAAGCTAAGGAAAGGCTTGCAAAGCTTTTGTGCAATGGTCAGACAAGGATGGATGTGTTAGGAAGTAAAGCGATTCATGGGCTGCAATGGGATGGGTAGGAGTTAGTTCTCTGTGCTTGCTTTTGGAGGCTGGGACTTCTATTGGAAGGAGTAAAAAAAATGGTTGAGAAGCTCAAATTGATTGTTTCGTTTTTTCAAAATCAAACTGTAAATTGTAGTGATTTAATGAATTTGAATATAAGAATTGTATTCTTGCTTGTACTGGCTAACTTCAATATTAAAGGAAACAAATAATTATGCGATCAATTAAATTATGTGTCAAATATGATCCTTATGCTCAAATTTCAAGGCTTATGATACCGGAGTTAACCAAGAAACCAATAAGGAATCAGATTTTTATCTTGCAAAAGCATTGAGATTACAACCACAATTATAAAACAGAAAGAAAACACAAGACAACACAAATATCCTGCTAGAGAGAAGCAGGACAACAGTTGGAACAACGATGAGGTGGCTTGGGGTCAGTGGAACTGCTGTAGGAGATGAGCAAGTTGGTGTAGGTGGGAGGGGACAGGTCAGTTCAGGTAGGGAGGGGGCAGGTCAGTGCAGGTAGAGGTGGCTGGCAGGTAAGGGGGAACAGTTGAAGGGGCGTGGGAAGAGCGGGTTGAATAGGAAAAGTGCCAGAACAGGCAGTGGTTGGAGGGGAAAATGCCAAAAGCTGGTTGCAGCTGTGAAGGCTGCAGTTTGACGTGGGACGCAAGGATCACAATTGTTAGTAGGTAAGGTGCGGGAGAGTTAGGCGGCAAAAAAGGAATGCCCAGGGGTTTGTGGTTACAAACAGGGAAGGTACGGGGGAGTTAGACGACACCAAGGGAGAGGGGGATAAGGAAGGACACACAATGCCTCGGGATGATTTACAGTAGAAGCACATTCTCGCCGTCGGATACAATCCTAAAAGGGAATGGGGGGATGCTGGGAGCTGGGTGGGTCCTACTGGCAACCGCGCTGCCTCCCAAAATTTTGAGGGAGTTTTCTCCACTTGCGAGCATACATCCCTATCGATTCAATCTTATGGGGGTCCGCTACTGAATTGAACTGGGTCTGCTTGACATGCATAGACTATTGCATCCTCATAAAGTAAGCTAGGGTCGATAACCTGATCTGAAGTGAGTGTAACCTAAACCTTCCCGAACGGTGGTGGCTATGGTGGTAAGGTATCGATCATGATGTCATGAAATGCTCTTTGTCATGACTGTCCAGTGTTTGGAGTCTGTCTTAGTCCTATCATCCTCCGTCGTCACCAAAACTAATTCCACCGGCGCTACTCAGCTGGTAAGGGCACCTATGATCTCGGGTTCTGCAGAAGGGAGAAGGACGATGCGCTTCCCTTCCTTGGTGAAAGAGTACATGTTTTTGAATCCATCGTGATGGGTCCTGCAGTCAAATTAACATGGTTTCCCCAACAAAAGGCATCAAACGTCCATGGGTACCACGTCACACTACACCTGATCCTGCAATTGACTTTCAATCGAAAACTCCACTAGGCACCTCTGGTCAATGCCGACCATGTTCTCCTTCATGCATGTCATAGAATATGATTGAGAATGACATTGAGTCAAGAGACTTAATTTCTCCACCATTTGTATAGACGCCACATATTTTCTGCTCCCTCCATTAATGACGAGGTGGCATGCCTTTCCGTTCATAGTGCACCAGGTGTAGAATATTTTGTAGTGAAGCCACTGAAGATCACTTGTATTCTCAATTTGTAACACCCGTCAAACCATAAGCATCTCACTCTCATCCGATGGAAGAGGATACCCCTCACCCTGTTCCTCAGCTACCAAGATGACACAACTCGACTCGGTAGGCAGCTAGATGCAAGGTCCCTAAAGTCATGCCATCCGAAGCATTTTTGGGCGAGGACTGTAGAAAGCGTGTTACTCTTTTAAAGTTCTTCTTATTAGGGTGGCTCTGTCCTTGTTAAAACTAGTTTTCTCAACTCCCTGAGTTGCACTCCTACTGATGTCTCCAACTACGAATGGTTGCTTGAATGGTGGTGGTGGCATGCTCTGTTTCTATTGTCTCTCTATCTTTATGGCTAAAGTTTGAACATCTCCCAGTGACCAATGTGGTTGTAACTAAACAATGTTGCTGATAACGGGTTTCAACCCACCCAAATAATGGGCTTTGGTATGTTCCTCTGGCTTGACCAACTCACACTTCATCTGCAACTGATCAAACTGTATCATGAACTCCTATACTGATAGCTCTCACTGCTGTAGGTGGCCGAGTCTTATAAATACATCCTAGGTAATGAGGCAGTAGGTATTTTCTATGCATTTCCTTCCTCATCCCATCTAGTAATCTTTTCATTGTCTTCTCTCTTTCACTACCTCTGCATGTTTTCACACATAAGGAGACACTCTTTTTGTCCTTTTATAATCTTAACATTTCCTTATACTCGAAGATTCTCTTAATTGATTGTAGTTATTCGATAAACTTGTTTGGATCCCTACCTCCATCGAACTCCTGTAGATCAACTTTGATGCCCAAATCCCCGTGTCCTCCATGTGTAGCTTCCTCTCTCGGCCTCCCATGATATCGAATTCCAAAGTGTTGGGGCCTGTCTTCCTCATCACTAAGGTCTTCCAAATGGAAGAGATTTAGATTCTCGTCCCTTTCTCCCATACGACTCTCCACGTCACGTTCGAGGGTAATCTTCCCTGGGTTCTATCATCAATCTCTACAAGTCTCTATTGAAGCCGACAGAGCTCTTGGTGCATCCCTACCTAGGAAGACTCGGGCCTATGTATCATTGGTGGCGGGTTTGAGATTTGTGTGTGTTGTGGGGGAGAAATTATATATAGCGCCGTGTACTCAAATCATTTGGTCGGGCATCTGCTTGTCAGTTGTAAGTCCCCTCTGGTCTGGGGTTCAATTCCCCTCGAGTGTAGGGTGTGGTACTCGAATTCTTTGGTGCATGAGAGATGGCCGAGACTCGTATAACACACACACACACACATATCTATTATGTATATATGCATATGTATATGTATATATGCACATATATGTATATGTATATATGCACATATATGTATATGTACATATGCACATATATGTATATGCACATATATGTATATGCACATATATGTATATGTATATGCACATATATGTATATGCACATATATGTATATGTATATGCACATATATGTATATGTATATATGCACATATATGCATATGTATATATGCACATATATGTATATGTATATATATGTATATGTATATATATATATATCTGTGTGTGTGTGCGCGCGCGCGCGCGCATAATATATATATGCATATATACATATATATATATGTGTGGGGGCGAACACGAATAAACAAATTTTTGTTCGTGTTCGGTTTGTTTATAAATCGAGTTCAACGAGTTGAACAAGAGCTCTTCATGTAAGACGTGCTTTTTTGACTCTCCTATTTACATATCAAATACCTAAACTTTGATTTTTACATTTATACCACCCTGATCTTTCGCATCACAAAAATAATACCATTATTAAAAAGTGAAATATACCTTTGTATGCATAGGTAAGGTGGTATGTATGCAAATACATAGAAATTGAGTGGTATGTTTGTAAATCTTCCTTTCTTTTTTAAGAGTGGGATTGGATTAATAATTACAACTGCTGTTTAAACTGAAGAAACTATGCTTGTAGCTCATATTTTGTTGTGGAAATCTAAACACCACTTTTCTGTGAAGGGTGGAGTCAAGGAAACCCGAACGATATTCATCTGCTGCTCCTTTATCTCGTAAGCCGAATTAGTTAATCTCTGATTCTATATTTCTTGTGTAAAACATAAGAGTTGAAGTTAGTATATCTGTAGACTAACAATAACATTTTATCCAGCTGATGCACGGCAGCGCATTGTATCTGAGCGTGTTGACATGATCAATAACCTTGTCATCTCTGTTTCGGTAACTTCGAAGTTACCAATAAAACCATCTAGAATTTTTTTTTTATTTGGGGCATTTACATACATAGCACACAATTCTTATGTCTATATATATCTCACACCTAAATCCTCGTATTTACACTCATCACACTCAAATATTTAATATCACATAAAAAAATAGCACTATTATTACTTTTAAAAGTCAATATACGCCATTTCATGCATAGTTTTAAGGCAGGGAAGTGCTATATATGTAAATATGAAAGTTTAGGTGTAAGATAGGTAAATACATAAGAATTGTGTGTTAGGCATATAAATTTTCCTCTTTTTTTTTGTCCATTGGTCATATGCTACATGCTTAAGTTTTGCCTTACTGGCTGGACTATGAGAACCAAACTGATTTAAATGAGAATTTTTGTTTTCAGAGACCTTTAAGGTTCAACTTTTGCATATTTTCATTGTAATGCTGTGGGAGAACTCAAGATATTGCAAATTAAAAACTTGCTTTCCGAATCAGTTTTGTTTCATGCATATAGCACTAATGCATATTGTTGCAGATTGGTCCTCCTAATTTGCGCTACCTGGCTTCAATTGACAAGAATTCATGGAAAGCAAGGGATATAGCAGATTCCGTTTTGTCTGACAAATCTGCATTGGTATTAAGTAGCTCCTATTATTACCCTTATGCGTTTAAACTTTCGGTGGCTTAACTTAGCTGTTGTGGCAGGCTTTTGTTTTAACTTTACCGTGCTTTAATTGGTGATAATGATTGAACTTTCTTTAGCGGCTTTCGGTTTTATCTTAATAAACCTCTCATTTAAGGGTAGCTGTTTTGGTTCTCTTAATAGGTTATATTGCAATGGCTCTCTAAGTATATAATAAGAGATAATTTACTCGTGAGATTTTGTTTGGGGGTTAACGACTCCCGATTAAGATCTCGTGGTTCCCTTATCTTAGACAATCACGGACCTTAGCCTATATAGTTAACGGAGATAGTCAATCCGATTTGGCTGGAATGTTCTCAGCAACAACTTTGAATTGCTCATATAATAGGGCCTTATTGATTGGGGATGGAAGCTGTACGAGTGGCAAATTTTAGGTTGGCTTAGGCTCATAAAGGTTTTGTATTTCATCAAATCTTTTATGCAAAACTAGAATTTTGGATGCATTACATTGTGGAGCATACTGTTTTTAGTTATAATCATATTATAATAGCATAATCTTTATTAGGCTAACTACATGATGAGATGGCATGTGCTATAACTTCAGTGCTTGAGCTTAATTTGTTTGGCAGCATTAATAGATGACTAATTCTTTCTGAGCTCAAGTTGATTCTAAATGTAGTGTCCTTAGTTAACTTAGCGTGGAGGATAGAGGTTATTTGGGGCACAGAGCGATTAATATTTTTTTACTTTTAACATTTTATTTTTTTTTTAATTTTTTTTAAAGGTAATTATTTAAATATTTTTTGTAGTTGAAGATTGGATGAATTGACTCCACTTGGAGTATACCTTCTCCGGGAATGAGTCTGTTATTTAATAGTAATAGGTTACTCTTTTCATGCATGCTTGAGAAAGGTCCCTTGTAGATTTGGGTTTGGGTCTATTTTGGACTTGAAAATCCTCTTTATTAAAAGGTATATATATATATATATATATATATATATATATATATATATATATATATATATATATATATATATATATATATATATATATATATATATATATATATATTAAAGCCCAAAAAGGCTAATATATTAAATAGAAAAAAAAATACAGATACAATATGTGGGAGGGCCCAACCCACACAAAAATCATAAATGGTTCCAAAACTTGCAAAAAAACAAAAAAATACATTAAATACTAAAATAAAAAACATAACAGTGCCGAAATACATAGTATCAGGTGGCTAGAGAGCGACCTAATTTTGTCTTGCCTCTGCCTCTAGTTCTAGGGTAGGAGCAAGCTAATAAGCTAGTAAGATAATTGTCATTGACAATAGTAACCAATGTATCATTCAATATGTTCTCGAGCTGGAGTCAGCCTCCATTCTTTTTTTTCCTCCTAGAATAGACCTGTCATTCCTCTTCCGAAGAATCAGTCTGATGGGGTGGTAGAACTGAAGCAGAAGGATTACCAACCGTATTACCCACAATAGGTTCTAGTATATGTGAAGTATGAGTTGCCTATACACCGAATACTTCCTGAAAAAGTGAAGCAATGAGGCTCTCCTGATTATCAGTTTGAACACTATCATTTGTAGGTAATAGTCCATTAGTATTGTTTTTTTATGGGATTTGAAGGTATCCGCATCACATCACTTGCAGTAACAATAACAACAGTGTCATGAGGGGTTCCTCAGGGGCAATAGATACCTCATGTCTGGTAGTATCCTCCCTAGGTGAAACAAAAATGTCCAGAGCAGTGGTGTTAGACCCAGCCTTATTCACTTGAACCTTAGATTTCAAAATTGGATGAAACTTGTGACATTTATCAAGGACATGACCAAACGTCTTACAGTGGGTACAATATGAGGGTCTGTGCTCCATGAAGATTTGTTGCCAATAACCATTATGAGTTGTGCCCAACCAGACTTCAGTAACATCAGGTAAAGTATATCCATTTTCACAAGTATTTTGGCCACCGAAGGTCTGGTTAGGTTGAAAGTAGGCAGATCTAGTTTTAAAGGATCCCCGAGGATGACCTCAATAGAGTAGATAACCTGATGGTGAAAAAAAAATGCAACTTGAGGCTAGGTAAACTAAATCATACAG
>NEWO01000027.1:414480-446609 GCA_003013225.1 Phalaenopsis aphrodite
TTCGTTCTTCGTCATGCTCGTTTGAAGAAGACTTCTGTCGTCTTCCACCTTGAATCACCTTCCTCCTTTCGCATATTCCTCGATTTCGTTGCTTCGTCGTGCTCGAGAATAAGGGGTTCGCTCTTCGACTTCGTCAACTTCGTCATGTTGCAATTGCCCTAATTGTCGTTTCTTCGTCATTTGCTCTTTCCTCGACTGCATTCTTCACTGCTTCTAACGCCTCACCTACTTTAACTGGTGATGGCTTCGGACAAAACTTATGCTGCTTCCCTTGCAAGTGTTCACGCCTCAGGTACTCCTAAATTGTGCTTGTTCCTGTCTTCTTTTGCGCTGCTGGAGGATGACGAGTTCTGTTAGATCAAGAAAACTGGTAGGAAGAATGAGAAGCCATCCATCTTTTTTATTGAAGTCAAAAGTAATCTGCTTGCCTCTTCATGTTGTATGATTTTGGTCGGGAAATTCCTTTATGACCATCCCAAAATGGAGCTAATTCGTAAAGAATTTGAGCTTATGCACCTTATTGAACAGTGAAAAATTGGACTTTTAGATGGGCAACACGTCCTTAGATTACACACTCTTATTTGTTAGAAGACTAGTTTGGATTGATAACTGAGCTATGAAAATTTTGAAATGGACTGTGGATTTTGACCCACAGACGGAACCACCAACCATACCGGTCTGGATTCACCCCCCCTGACTTGAAATTTCATTATTTTAATCAAGAAGTGTTGTACTCTATTGCTTCAGTCTATGTAGGCCACTCAAAACAAACATTCTTAATTTTAATATTTCACGTCCTGTATGTATGTATGTGTGTGTGTGTGTGTGTTACAAATATCGTTATGTTTATCGCAGGAGGCTCTGTTAGGTTTTCGCCTGATGACGATTTTCGTTGTCTACTTCGTTGAATCACTTATCTCGTTCGTTGTCTTCATCAATTTCGTCGCTACGTCGTGCTCGAAGAAGGGGTTCGCCCTTCATCAACTTTATCTGCTTCGTCCTTCGTTGTGCTCGTTTGAAGAAGACTTCCGTTGCCTTCCACCTTGAATCACCTTCCTCCTTTCGCATCTTCCTCGATTTCGTTGCTTCGTCGTGCTCGAGAAGAAGTGGTTCGCTCTTCCACTTCGTCAGCTTCGTCATGTTGCAATTGCCCTAATTGTCGTTTGTATGTGTGTGTGTGTGTGTGTGTGTCTGTAAGTATGTGTTTCTGTGTGTATGTATGTCTGTGTGTGTATGTATGCATGTGTGTGTATGTATGTGTGTGTGTGTTTATGTATATATGGATGCATGCCTGCATCCATCCATGCTTATATGCATATATAGACGGATTTTGACAAAAAGGGAGCAATTGAAAATAGTTGCTATAAGGCTAAAGATAATAAGAATGAGGGTTGCATATCCAATACCTCGTTGTATATAAAACTTATATAGTTGAGTCTTCATTTATAGTTATGCATGTCCAATATGCATATTATATAACCAATCCACGGATCAGATGAGCCGGTATTTTAACGAGGAATGACAGGTTTACACATCTAGGAAGAAGAATAATAAGAATAGCGGTATACTAGAACTCAGGAACTTAATGGATGATACCTTGGTTGTTTTGGGTAATGACAGTAGACTAAACCATTTGTTAGCTGGCTTCCTATCTAGAACCAGAGGTAAGAGGTAATGATACGTTGGGTCGTTCTCAAGCTCCCATTTTATGTTTGAATCTCTGAATGTTTGGAGATTTTTGGAGTAGAGTTTTGCCTACGTTATAATTTTATTTTTGGGTATCTATGTACTTTTTTGGGGCCTTGGTGTGTGTTGTATACCGTGTGCTTAGGGTTCTAGTTTGGGCCCTCTCATCCAACCTATCTGTACCTTTCCTTTCTAATATATTTGCCTTTGGGCTTTTTTAAGTATATATGTATGTATGTATGTGTGTGTGTGTGTGTGTGTGTGTGTGATGTGTGTAGATATGGATGCATGCCTGCATCCATCCATGCTTATATGCATATATAGACGGCTTTTGACAAAAAGGGGCAATTGAAAATAGTTGCTATAAGGCTAAAGATAATAAGAATGAGGGTTGCATATCCAATATCTCTTTGTATATAAAACTTATATAACTGAATCTTCATTTATAGTTATGCATGTCAAATAGAACAAACAATATTTTTGCCTCGGGGCAATCACAAACATAATACAAAACATTATTACTTACAAATCTAGCACACTCTTTCATCTATTTTTCAAATTCTCATTCAAATATGAAAATTCATGATAAAATCCCAACTTAAATTTTTTATTTTTAGCAAATTGTCAATGGTTTGATCATAGCACACATAAATGCATCGGTTCACTAGTTCAAAAAAATTATATGGGTGCTAATTTTGTGAATAGAAATATTTCGAGTGCTATTTATCCAATGTCACGAGTGCTTGCAGCTAACTCATTTTTGCACATATGTGTGAATATATTTTTTAGATAATCTGCTATTATTTTTCTTCAGAATTTCTCAGCTCGTTGTTTCTGAGTATGATGCATAGATGTAAACTTTACCATATATGGTTATTGAAAAACTGCAAGTTCTATGTAGCCTGTCTCAACAAGCCAGAGAATGATTGAGAGTTCTGTCCTTGATGCCCATGCTAGTGAGGTAAGCTCATTAATTTGTTGGGGCATTTAGATACATATCACCCAATTGTATTTACATATCTAACACCTAAACTCGGCTTCTACATTTATACCATCCAAATCTTTTATATCAAATAAAAAATATGACTTTTCTTAAATTCTAAAAAGTGAAATACACCTTTTCATGCATATTTAATGTGGCATAAATACGTACAGATTAAAGTTTAGATGTTGGAGATATAAATAGACAAGAATTGAGTGGTATGTATGTAAATCTTCCTAATTTGTTTGCAGCATTTTATTGTGGCGCATTTGGTAAAATTAGGCAAGAATATGCGATCCAAATCTTTATAAATCATTGACTGAGACCTCGGTTCTGTTTTCTTTTAGGCGGATGGAGATGTTTATTGGTACTATGAATATCTGGTTCGGAAATCTCCTACAAAATCTGTGAGTTATGTTAACTTCTTGGTCTACGAGATTCATTCTAAGTACTATATTGTTATGTATTTATCCAACCCTTACACTTTACTTTTTGATATCTATATCACTCAAATCTTTCATATCACGTCAGAAATACCAATATTTTAACATTTTAAAAGTGAAATACAGCTTTTCATGCATAAGTAAGGCGGCGAATATGTAAAAATTGAGCTTATGTATTATATATGTATATAGATAAAAATTAATTGCTATGCGTGTAAATTCCTAATATTTAAACGTGGAATTCATTAACTTCTTCCAGAGATTAAACAGCAGCTTTATTTTTGTTTAATTATACAAATTGCTTTGTTAAGGTTGAGTTTTTCACTGCCATTTCAGGCGCAAGAATCCAATCTCTACAGACACAATGTGGCTTCAACTGCTGAACGAGATGGTAAATCCAATTTAAGTGTTGGTCTTTCTGGCTTATGAAACGTGCACCCGCTTCTTCACCTCTAAAGAGGCATTTGTGGTTTGAAAATGCTTTTTCTGAAAAAAATTGTGACTATATTTTCTTAAAAAAATACACGAGAATGTGATCATCATGTTTTCTTGCATGGGGTTATAGAATAAGAAGATATTTAGTAGGAAAATTTAAATACATACCACTCAATTGTTACACATTTACATATCAAACAACTAAACTTCAACTTTTTACATACATGCATCTCGTCTATGCATGAAAAAGTGTATTCCACTTTTTAAAAGTTAAAATGGTTGTATTTTTAAAAGTTAAAATGGTTGTATTTTTTATATGGTATGAAAGCTTTGAGTGATATTTATGTAAAAAGTAAGTTTATGATAATATAGAAAACTAAACTACTGTCTGAGCCTGAAACATATGATTTGGATGGGGAGAGAAAATGTAATATTAATTTGATGACATGATTTGCATTAAAAAAGATGCCATTTAACTATTAAATTTTGAGTTGTGATAAATGAAGCTCTTTTTTTTTGTTAAATTTTGAAGAGAAATGAATGTCCGGTTCATGCATCAACTGATTTGTTCTGTTGGCAATGAGATAGTTATCCTTTTCTTCTTTAACTTGCTTCATGATAATTTTGGCAATATTTAAATCGTTGTTTGTTGTCAGGATACTTATATTCCTTGAATGCTTCTACACTCAGCAAGAAGTGGGAATCTGTAAGCTGTTCGCTCTTCCTCCTTAGTTTTGACAGTTTGTTTTCTACCATATTTTATTGGGAAATTTACATACATACCACACAATCCTTTTATATTTACATATTTAACACCTAAACATTTATATTTGCATTTAGGAGTATTTACATACATAGCACACAATTCTTATGTTTTTACATGAACACCTGAACTTCTATATTTGCATTTAGGGGCATTTATATGCATATCACACAATTCTTATGTAGTTACACATCTCACACCTAAACTTTCATATTTCCACACAGCAGTCGAATCTTTAATATCACATAAAAAATAACATTATAACCACTTTTTAAAAGTGAAATACACCTTTTCATGTATAGGTTTAAAGTACCAAAGTGCTATGTGTGTAAATATAAAAGTTTAGTTGTGTATTATATAAATACATAAGAATTGTGTGCTAGGTATGTAAATTTCCCCTGCATTAGTGAAAAACCTATGCATGAAAGGTATTTTTAACCTTTTTAAAAGTATGTGAAAATGATGTTTTATGTGATATTAAAGATTTAAGTGTCATGCATATAAATCATCTTAATGCAGGGGAAATTTACGCATGAAAGTATAATGAAGCTTTAAAGTGAAGCTTTAAGGTATTTTAAATTTACGCATGAAAGTATATTGAATCATCTTATGCATGAAAGTATATTGAAGTTTGGGGGTTAGGTATGTAAATAAATAAAAAATAGTATGATATGAAAAAGAAGGTCAGGAATCAGGATATTCTCATCTAAATTTCTCAGAATGAGTTTTTACTGATTGAATTTGTTCTGAGATGAAGGCAATGCACGGATCATCAATTAACTTTTATTTTATGCTCATTTCAAAGCAAATTCAAAGAGTCAGAGGTAAGTCTAACCAAATTTCAATGAAGACATCTAGAAAAAGGAGGACAAAGGGAAGAAGGAAAGAAGTAACAAATCATCTTATTTATTGTTTGCTTTTGAGTGAAAATTAATGGAAAGTAGAGGATTCCATTTCCCCAATCTTTCTTGAAAATATATTTCAAATGTTCGTTTTTTTTTGTGGAGGCAACGTGTGGCTCAACCTAGATTTTAATTATAAAGAGAGATTGGAGAGAAAAGGGAGCATTTACATACATACCATCCAACTCCTACGTATTCACATATCTAACACCTATACTTTACTTTTTTGCATCTATACCCCCCAAATCTTTCATATCACATAAAAAATACCATCAATTTAACTTAAAAAAAAAAAAAAAAAAAAAAAAAAAGAGAAGTGAAATATACCTTTTCATCATTGGTAAGGTAAATATTAAAGTTTAGTTGTTTGATTTGTAAATGCATAGGAATTGAATGCTATATATGTAAATGCCGCTTTATTCTTTTATGCGCCCATTAGATTGGGTTAACTGTATTGAACAGTTCTTGTGATAGTTTTTGGTTACTTTTGCTGAGCTCTCTATATTGAATTTGTTGGTGTTGCAGTTGGGACCTTTCCTGCAGAAAACAGTCGCTTCTTTCCGCCTTCTCCCACCCACTGAAAACTATGTGCCTCCGTACAAAGATCCCTGGAGATTTTGGTGACTCCATCAAGCTTTTATTTATTTCTATCTGTTGTCAGGATTGCTTATACTCCTTGAATGCTTCCACACTTTGTAAGAAGTGGGAATCGGTAAGTTGGAAGCTTTTCTTCCTACTTAATTTTGACAATTTGTCATCTACTATATTTTATTGGGAAATTTATATACATTCCATACCACACAATTTTTTTATATTTTCATTATTACATATATAACACCTAAACTTTTATATTTACATTTAGGGGCATTTACATAGCACACTATTTATTTACATCTCAAAGCTAACTTTTATATTTGCGCACATAACACTCAAATCTTCAATATCACATCAAAAATAGCCAAGGCTGATCAAATTGAAGGACGAGTTTAAGATTTATTGATTCAAGTGGAGTTGAACCGATAATGTAATAAATATAAAAATTAATTAAATATGACCTAAATAATACAAATATAAAAATTAATCATATTTTTCAAACTTTTGAAAACAAATAAATAGTAGTCCAAATTCAAACTCTTTTCCTTAAGAGTAGCGAAACCTTATTCCCAATCGTGGCAGCCCCCACACCAAATTATTGAGTACATTATGACGACAAAGATGATTCTTTATGTTATTAAGACTGGATCAGCCACTAAATTGTTGTCGAACAGGCAGGACCAGGTCCGTTTCAATCCGATTTTCAAAACCTTGAAATTAGTACCAAACAACTTCAAAGTGCGATACACCTTTTGCAATTTACTGTTAAGTTAGAACGTTCAATGCATTATGTATTGTCATTCCCTATTATTTGATTGTGAAATCTCTTGGGCTTCCGCTTGTGCGCATCACAATGCGTTCATTGCTTTTGTTTTTTAGGACATACCACACATTTCTTATGTATTTTTTAGGAACTTTGATATTTATGTTTATATCACTAGTTTTATAAATCTAATGAAAATGCTTATATCACTTTAGAAGGTTATTAGCAGTAATATTGTTGATATAATGTTAAAGATTTAAGCGTTAAATATCAAAATTTTGATGTTAGATATCTAAATGAATAAGAATTGTGTGGTATGTATTTGTTCATCCAGTTGCTCATCAATTATATTTATTAGTACATTTACAGCTATAACAGTGAGAGAAAAAAAATAGTTAGAATTTTTTAAATAAAATGTTTCGACAAAAATTTATGTTAGTTGTTGACTAACATAACCCTTAACTTTCCGCATCCAAATCTTAGGGCTGTTTTGTAGCATTGATGCTAACATCCAATAGGCAGAGATTCACTCCATGATTTTTCAGATTAGTAACAAAATTCAGAGTAAGGAGGAAAAAAATAGGACATACAAACACAGTGATATATATATATATATATATATATATATATATATATATATATATATATATATATATATATATATATATANATATATATATATATATATATATATATATATATATATATATATATATATATATATATATATATATATGTTAGAAAGTTGAAAAAAAAAACAGTATTAAAGAACTGAAATGAACTTGTTTAAACAATGGAAACAGTGCCTCCTTGTCTTATTTGAAAATTAACAGAAATTGGTGGCAGGTAAAATACATGCAATAAAAAATTACAACTCAGCCTTAAAATTGAGGAGATATAAGGATTTAAGAAGCTCCGTAGAAGAAGAAACTTCAATCCAGCTTTATTCCAGAGATTTATCCTTCTCTATTTTCTGAGAAGAACAGTATCATTAATAAAAATAGCAAAAAACCCCAAAAAGTGTTGCCACAAATCACATTCAACTATGTAAATCAATGGAAATAGCTTTTGAGGAGTATCCAAATTTAAATTTGATCAACATAATTTTAAAGCTATTGTATTTACTCGGAGATTAACTGAAACAATATATAAATATTGAAGAACTACCATTGAGCCAAATGCGATCAAATAATGTCAAGTTTATGGTTGACTCAAGTAAAACACTAGTTTTGCCACTGCTCTACGTACTCCAATCCCCTTAACAAAAAATGGGTATTCTTCCTGAATATGGTTGCAGAAATTAAAGGTATAAGCTCAGGCTTAAATTGGCCTGATGTTGTTTAACTTCCATTCTCTGGCAGCTATCATTGCTGAATTAACTATAACTAAGATATTAAAAATGGTAAAAATTCGCCTCATGAACAAAGCTCAAACAAGAGGCATGTGAGCGGCTCATTAATTATTTGATAATAGCAAATATTGTGTGATATCATCCCATACTCTGGTACATATTTTATTGGAAGCTTTACATACATGCCACTTGATTCCTATGAATTTTCACATGCCTAACATCTAAACTTCAATTTTTACATATATGTGCCACCTTAATTATGCATGAAAAGGTGTATTTTACCTTTTTTTTTTTCAAGTTAAAATAGTGGTATTTTGATGTGATGGGAAAGATTGGGGTGGTATAAATGTAAAAAATAAAGTTTAGGTGTTAGATAGACAAATACATAGGAATTGGGTGGTGTTTATATAAATGCCCTTATTTTATTTTAGGTTAATCTCTAATAACCATGATAAAGAATAGCTTCACTAGACTCACTTGATGCACTTGCCACTTGGAGAAAAGCTAGAGGAAACAATTTGTATATCCAAGTCAATGTAGTCTTAGTTTAGGGGTCTAGTTGGTATACATTGTAAAATGATTGACTAGGTCTTGCCAAAGGTCTTAGTATCATGAAACACAATAATAGAATTGATTCAATTTTATTTATAATTACTTTAAATAGTAGCAATGATTGACTAGGTCTTACCAAAGGTCTTACCAAAGATTCAATTTTAAGCGGGTTCGGTCCAAGTGGGGGAGGACCTCACTCTAGGGCTAAAGATTGTCACCCACTCTAAATAGTAGCAATTCTATTTTTGTTAGTTTGTTTTTATTAAGTTTAGGTCATATGTTGATTATAAATATGTAGTCGTTTATTGTACTAGGGGTCTTTTGTTCATTTAGATGGGGATGAGTCTGTATCCACAATGCTGGGTGGTGGCAACTGTATCCCTCTATTATTGATGGTGATATCTTGGGATTCCTTCCTTCATCAATTCTTAAAGTGTTGATTATGTATCCCAATCGGTTGTGAGGTAGGAAACTCATGTATTTTGTATATTTTCTTGATTAGTGAATCTCTTCTTTGCTCTGCTTGTTTTATTCTTGTCTTGGATTTATTTCTTGGTTATTCTTGTTGAACCTTTTCCAACTCCCTCTCTACGGTATCATTTGGTATCAGAGATGGCTTAAACTCAATTTCATCCTGAGGTTACCAAAATTCTCCCAAACCTAAACCTACCAAACCATAACCAAATATTAACCTAACTCTAATTCCCCCAAAATCAACAACCCTAAATAGTTTTTGTACATCTTAAATTAGTCCCACACATCCTCTTTCATCTCTAAAACCTAAATTCTAGCTATGCAATTGAGGAGACTAGTGTTGGAAGTCAGAAGACCTTCAAATCCTAGAAGGTTACAACGATTCCAGCGCCTTCAATATGGTCGATTTGACGCCATATCATGATGAGTCAGAAGCTCCGACAAATGAGTTTGAAGCTCCAACAACCCCTATAGATTGGCGGTGAACCCCAGACCGGTTCAGTCCAGGTGGAGGGCTAGTTAGCCTCTCTCTAGGGTTAGGGTTGTCGCTCATTCCTAATAATAGCAAAGGGTATTTTTGTATGCTTGTTTTTATTAGGTTTAGGTCATTTGTTGATTATAATTATGTAATCATTTATTATATGAGAGGTCTTTTATTCATTTGAGTTTTGTGAGGGCCTGTGTCCCTTTGTGGTTCATGGATGGGGACGAGTATGTATCCACAACATTAGTTGGTGGCAACTGTATCTCTTTGTTGTTGTGGGACATTATGGATCTTCTTCCTTCGTCAATCCTTTAAGTGGTGATTTCTATATCTCGATAGAGTCTTTTATTTGATTAGCGCATCTCATCCTTATAATTGTTATTTTTTTCATATCTCGGATTTCTTTATTGGTTGTTATTGTTGAATCATCTCCAAGTACCTCCATGCTCTTTGGCAAGGACTATGACCCACAAGTAGAATGCCCAAACCAACAAGGGCGAACAACTTAAAGAGACACAAGATTGGAATTATGAATTTGAAACCTTCAACACCAAGATTGTTAGTTTTTAGAGCTTTACCATACCATGGGCATGCATACATTACATGGAATTATAGGAACAAAATTTCATCTTCTCATATAAGATTACAACAAGTGAAAGATAAAACTAGAATAAGTTGTTGAAAAAAAGGCTTAGTCTAGATCTTTGCAAGCTTAGACTTTATCAATATTCTTTTCAATTTTTTGCTAATGATAGTTCCCTTTTTCCTATTTTCAGTTAATTTAGTCTAGAGACAAAATGATCCTTATTGCAGATTCAGCATCCCTTGCTTTCATTCCATTGTTATTCACTAGACGCTCTCAATCCTGCAAAAATATACTCATTCTGCTCAACTCTTTATGTTTTGTAACAGATTTACGTTGAATTTAACTTAAATTTTTCCAAACAAAAAAATGGCAACTTTTACATCCTGGACTTAATAAATCCAATTTCTTCTGAGTTTTTTTTCTTAAATTTTAGGTCTACAGAATTTACTAATCCGTTGTAAAAATGTAATTTTTAACCACAGAACAAAGTCTAATTTTTTCTGGTGCTGAATCAGCACCAAATTCCATTTTAAAAAACAAGCGATTGAAACAAGCATCAAATGCGGAAATGAAGAAGGCGAGGCTTACGGATTGCGAAGAGTGCCAGGAGAGTCCACGGTAGACATTAATGGAGAAAGTGACGGCGAGGTAAAGGGTAGCGGCGCCGAGGCCGGCGGTGAGTGCTTTGTAGGCCACGTCGCCGACTCCCTTCATCGTCATCGCTGCGCTCATCTGCTGCTTTCTCGCTGTAAGTCGATCGCACTTTGCGCCAGCCTTCGGAAAACCTAGATGGATTGACGAAATAAAGGACCCCAAATCGTTATAAGCCCTTTCAACCATGTAGCCCGTTATACTAGGCCCGTGAAGCCCACAATTCATAGCCTTTCCTAGTGAAACCACAAAAACCCTGACATCTATTTTATATATTTTCAATGTATAAAAATTGAATTCATTTTAAATACATTTTTGGTTATCAATTTTTGAATGGTAATTATATATGTGAGGAAAAAAAAATAGAATTGTAAAAAAACTAATTATCTACTTTTTTTCAAAGACTCGATGGTTATAGATGGTTAATTTTCATTTTGAACGAAAATCACCAGAAGGTGATTCAAGGTGGAAGACGATGAAAGTCTTCTTCAAACGAGCATGGCGAAGCACGAAGCAGACGACGCGCGAACCACTTCTTGTTCGAGCACGACATAGCGACGAAATAGATGAAGACAAAGAACGAGGTAGGTGATTCAATGAAACAAATAACGAAAATCACCATCGGGCGAAACCCTAACAGAGCATCCTGCGATAAACATAACAATATTTGTAACATATATATATATATATATATATATATATATATATATATATATATATATATATATATATATATATATATATATATATATATATATATATNTATATATATATATATATATATATATATATATATATATATATATATATATATATATATATATATATATATATATATATATATATATATATCAGATTAATTAAGGAATTTTGAACCAAATTCATTAAGTTGCAGATTGTGTATTGACTTGAATTGCCTATTCCTTGAAACTCATAAAGCTTCAAGTTGCCTAAAGCCTGGAGTCACCAACCTAGAGAAGAGTACCATTTAGTATAGCCGAACGACGAGTTTTTCGCAATTTATAACAAATTGAAAAATTCAATGGTTGTAAGATTCAAAAAGCTCAACTAGATTGTTTATTAAATAAGTTTTAATCAAATTATAAATTAATACACGTATTAAAATCAATAAGATTTTGGGTTGTATGATAACAGATTTAAGTGGAATTTAAGTTGAATATTATGAGACATAAAAAATGACAATTTTAAATTCAAGATTTAAACAGTCCAATTAATAGTAAATGCTACCTTAAATCAATGATTTACTAAAATCTAATTGGCAAGGGGTTCTGTTTAAGATAGATGAAACTGATTGAAGAAATAATTATGAAGTTATTGCAGAAGAAATTATTATTAAAGAAGCTACGACAATTATTATAATTTTTTTCAAAATTTTTAAAATGTCAGATCACATCTTTCTGATAGCCGCAGTATTAAAGACAAATCAAATTGTCAAACATTTCTCGAAATGTCATAGCGATGAGATCACCTGCCCTTAGTAAATATAAATTTACTGAATTTTTTAGAGCTGTTATAACCTTTACTAGACAACTCTTTAATCAATCTTAGAGTTCAATTCAAATCTCAAGTAATGATTTATATCATATTTATACAAAAAATAATGAATGCAAAAATTTTAATTATTTTTAAGTTCTTTTTTTTTATTCAGAAATTTAAATTATGAATGCATATTAGTTTAAGTGCCCACTTATACTTCACCAACTAGTAATATATATATATATATATATATATATATATATATATATATATATATATATATATATATAAATCAGCTTTTGGGGCATCTTCGCCCCCATCGAAATGCAACGGCTCCAAGGGGCATTTTGGTCACACCACCCCAACTTTTGAAAATGAGAAGCAAAACCATGACCCTCTCTTGAGCCGAGACAGAAAGTAGAAAAAAAAAGGAAGAAAAATCCACATATTCCCCAATCTTGTTGAAGTGGAAGGCGAAGTGATCAACGCTGAAGAAGGAAAGAAGAGAATGCAAGATCTATTCGGATCAGTTCGGCGCTCTTTCTCTCTCCGATCGAATCCCGCCGGAAACGATGGCGGTGGGAGCCGCATCGTCGAAAAGATCGGGTCGCGTTTGAGAAAATCGAGGGTGGGATTGGGCCTAGGGTTAGGGCTTTCTCCCAAACCCACTCCATCCCCGCAACCGCTTTCTCCGGCGGAGACGACGGAGGACGCCTCTCCGATCCGGTGGAGGAAGGGCGAGCTAATCGGCTGCGGAGCCTTCGGCCATGTCTACATGGGCATGAATCTAGATTCCGGCGAGCTTCTCGCTGTCAAACAGGTCTCCTCTTCTACCTCCCCTCCCATCCCCTCCCGTGCTTCTTTTAGTTTCGATTATTATTGATTTCTGTTGCTATGGTGGCCTGATTGGTTTCAGATTTGCAGGTTTTGATCGGAACGAGTAATGCCTCGAAGGAGAAAGCCCAAGTTAGACTCTTTCCTTCCTTCCTTCATTCTTCTAAAATCATATAAAATTACAGTGTTCATCTTCCCTGAACTGACTTTCTTCTCCGTTCTTCTTAAAAAAAAAAAAAAAAAACGTTTGCAGGCTCATATACGGGAGCTTGAAGAAGAGGTGAAACTGCTCAAGAACCTCTCACATCCAAATATTGTCGTAAGTTCTCTCCTTCTTAGTGTTTTTATAAAATAATGGTCTTTCTTTTGCTGTAAAAATCAAAATTGCATCTCTTCTTTGTTGTCTTTCAATCAGAGATATTTGGGAACTGTGAGGGAAGAAGAAACCCTAAATATCTTATTGGAGTTTGTACCAGGAGGTTCCATTTCATCACTACTGGGAAAATTTGGTTCTTTTCCTGAAGCTGTATGTGCCATGATTATGTTTGTTGGAAGATTTACATACATGCCACTCAATTCTCATGTATTTGCATGTCTAACACCTAAACTTCAATTTTTACACATATGCCACATTACCTATGCATGATTAAAAGTTAAGATAGCAGTCTTTTTCATGTGATAAGGAAGTTTTGGGTGGTATAAATGTGAAAAAACAAAGTTTAGATGTTAGATATGAAAATACATAACAATTGGGTGTTTGTTTGACATAACTGGATAAGTGATAACTGAAAGCTAATTCTGCTTAGGCGTTTATGATTTAAGCAGGTTATAAAAATGTACACCAAGCAGCTATTGCAGGGCCTGGAGTATCTTCATAAGAATGGGATTATTCACAGAGATATAAAGGCATGTTAACATAATTTCTTAGATTATATCTTTGGTTTTTACTTTTACGTTGTTTGAATAATCAAGTCTTTTTCTCTTAAATTCAGGGTGCAAACATTCTTGTTGATAATAAAGGTTGCATCAAACTTGCAGATTTTGGAGCATCTAAACAAGTGGCCAAACTGGTAAAATAATGCTAGAGGAAACTCTGGAGTTTATTTATTTGGAAGATTTACATACATACCACTTGATTCTTAAGTATTTACATATTGAACACCTATTATATATGTGCCACCTTACTTATGCATAAAAGGTGTATTTCACTTTTCAAAAGTTAAATGCATATGAAGGATTTGGTTGGTGTAAATGTAAAAAAATTAAGTTTAGGTACTAGATATGTAAAAACACAAGAATTGGGTGGTATGTATGTAAATGCAAGATCAATAAAACTACTTTTTAAACCCAACAGACAATTTCAAGTTTGTGCTACAGAGTTAGTTAAATAATAATTTTGAAATCACTTTATGTCATTTAGTTTAATGATGTTATTCTGATAAAGTGATTATAACATGCAACTCTTGCCCAGTGGTATTTATCATTGTTGGTATAACTATTAAAAGGGTCTACTTGTCGCATAAAATACTTTACATTTGGTTATTACATCTATTTCATTTTTTTCAGAATTATTACTATCATCTGATTTGTTTATGATGTAAAATTTTCATTAGGCAACAATGACAGCAGCCAAATCAATGAAAGGCACTCCTTACTGGATGGCTCCAGAAGTAATACTTCAAATAGGTCATACTTTGTAAGGATATAAAATCTTTTTGAATCTCTTTTTCTTTTACATGCTCTATTAAAAATTACGTTTACTTATTTGTTAATCCAATATGCCTCATACATTTCAACTTTTTGCTCCATTTTGCTATTGTTACCAGCTACTTGTTATTTATCATGCATATTTACACACTATATTATATATGCATGTCAAAGTAAATCAACATATTTACACACTATATTTTTGTCACTATATATCATGTTGTGTAACATTCAAATCCTACATATCTATAAAACTAGCACTCAACTACTTTTATTTACAACAAAATCACACAAAGATCAAAGGGCACAACAAAATTTATTTCTACCCATACTTTTTTATTTCATTCAATTCTCAACGAGTTGGCCATGAAATGCATAAATACACGTTATTGCTGGTTAATTTTTTAAGGAAGGGTGGTATGGCCATTGTTTTTCCAAAATGAAGAATAGACGTTCATGTGCATAATTATCATGACATGTGGATGCATACAAAGTCAAATTTGATCAAAGTAATTTTTTTCATAAAATGATGCATTCTTCTTGTTACCAAGTATTATAAATCAAATGCAATTTCTAGCATTATGTCACTTTGACAAAAAAAAATAAAATGCATCTCATATTATAAATCATGTATATACAAAGTCAACTTTGATCAAACAAATGCACAACTTTTGCGTAATATGCATTCTTCTTGTTATCAAGTATGATAAATCATATGTAATTTCTAGTATTATGTGTTACTTTGGCAAAAAAAATGCATCCCATACAATTGCAACACAAACATTGAATAGCAATGTATAGAAGGCTTTGAACTTCAACCTTCATCTGTGGTTTCAAATATAAAACTACCCATCATTTGCTAGCCAAGCAGCGCCAATGCTAACTTTACATCTAATAATCGGCTGAAAATGGAAATAGTTTAAACCCAAAAATATATTTGGAATACTCTAATAAAAAAAAACCAAAGATAAAATAGCACAATAGTGAAGATGGATAAAAAGCATACTTTTCAAGGAAACAATGTGAAGTAAAGCATATTTACTGTTAGTGCGAAATAAAGAAGCAATAATAGTGATTTATTGAAGGGTCCACGACCATGGAGGTATTGGTTTCTACATTCCAAAAATAGAACAAGTAAATGCTAGAAATCTGCAGGTTGGCAATTTATGGTAAAAGTTGTTGTGTAATTTTGTTAATTGTTGATTTAGAGAAATTTAATAAAGTTATTCAAGTTATTCAACTTTATACAGAGTGTTGAATATGTGTTACAAACATAGCAGTGATTAATTGCTAAGATTGGTCATTTTTTGTTAAAGAATATGAGAATGCCCTAAAAAATATGGATTTACATAATGATATCGATGTGGTTCATTATCTTGGTTTTAATACCAAAAAGACCTCTACTTATCAAGTTTTGTAATATGGCTTATTCTACATAATAAATTGTTGAATAACTTTGAAGAATTTTTATAAAAAATCCATAAACTAATTCCATTTTACATTTAATATGAACCAACTAAAAATATACAATATATGTTTAGGTACTCCAATGCTACATGAAATAATAAACCATTATAATCAACATCCACTATTGAAAAACAAAATCTAATTATTATACATTCAAATAAGAAAAGATATTAACTTAAAAGTACATCAAATTTACCACATTATACATATGCTTCTAATATAAATGTAATCAATAATCCTAGCATTCACTCCTTAAGAACACCAAACCAATATTCTTGATAATAAAATAATAAAAAAGGAGTGAGTTTACTAATAATAATAAGAAGACATTCCTTTAAATTTAAATAATATGGTAGTGTGGCTTATGCGGGGAATATTAAAAGACATGATTAAACTGTTAAAGTCATTAAGTGTGATAATTGTAAAAATAAGTGCAAATTATATGCTATTTGGTACTACCAATTAATGTCCAAATTTAGAACATGTTGACACACTTTGTCACAAATGAAAATACCCTTTATTTCTTAAACTATTTGAAAGAACAAGTGTCTTGTAAGATCCCTGCAAGATTTTGAAACTTCAATTTAGGGAGAATTTGCTTGAAAAAATAGGAAAAGTGGATCAAAAAAATTCCTAACACAATGTAGCTTCACGCTGTACTCCCAATGTTGGAGAAATTAAGTTTATTCATTCCTCACACAATATAGCTTCATGCTTTATTGCTGTCAATGCTGGGGAAACTAAGTCCATTCATCTACAAAATTGCCATACTCTAGAATTGGGCTTTTAATTCTAACAAAATTGCTTGTAAGATAATGGAGATCTTCCTTATCATCATAATCACCCACAAAATAATCATATTCTAAAATTAAAAATTTTATTTTAAAAATAACTACTAAGGGTCTGTTTGGGGCAGCTGCAATTTATTAAAAAACAGCTGTGAAGCTGTTTAAAAATAATCTAATGTTCAAAAAACTACGGTGTCTATTACAATTTTTTTTTAAATAAATCGGACACATTGTCAGGACCGGTGGGAAAACACAGATTTCAGCGTCAACTTTTTGAAAAAACTGTCAAAATGTAATTTATCCAAACAGAAAAAACTGTTGTGTGATGCCGCATTGCCGACCTAAACGGACCTAGGTAGTGGAGATCCCCCATATTATATATTTTGTATTTAAGGAGAATAAGATCAATAGTTTCCTAGTTTTGATGCTTTAGACCCAATGTGGGTGGAGTTAAGCCCATTGACCATCAGTGGAGTTTATAAACTCACATAATTGGGCCTGGTGATCCTAAATTTGAAGACATTAATCTATGAAGTGGCTTGTTATTAAATGGCGATTGTCCAAATGGGAGATTGGAAATAAAAAATTGATTCTCTTGATAAATAAAGATCCGCTAGAAATAAATAAACTCTCCCCTCCCTCCCTCCCTCCCTCCCTCCCTCACTAAGTATCAAGTGGTCTCGTGTTGGATATACTTAAAATAAATTTTAGGTTTCTTAGTGTGAAGTTTGGGTTCTCTTCAAGTAGTGTCATGGGATACATGGTGAGGTGGCTGCTCGGCCAAACTTGGAATGGGTGAAGGACGACTGCTAAAGACAAACTACGATTTTGGACTAGGTAATTTGGTTTATAACTAGCTGTTAAAAAGATAAAAATCCCAGGAAGTGAACTCAAAATAAGGAGACGGAGAGAGGAATTATATTGATAGTAGGTGCATAATATAAAATCAAAACAAATACATTGAAAAATATATTAATATTAGATTTTCTTTCAAAACTTTCAATTTGTTAGCATTTGTTCCGATGCATTATATGATTTTATATGACCTCAATTTGTAAGCAATTAACGTCATTAAAGTCACAAGATCATTCAATTATTTTGATAAAATTATGATATTTTTAAAGTCAGACATGATACATCAATATTTTCCTTCACAGAAAGAGTTGTTTATCCTAATTCAAAGTACACAAACTGAAAATTGCCTTTAATTGACATGCATTTTAGGATGAAATTTATTAAAAGATGCGCATATCATGTTCTGATTCCTAGTGAAACTATTATAAATAATTGGCTTGTCACAATGGTGCAGACCCTAGCATATGGAAGCAAATGCCAACTGTAGAAAAACTATAATAAACATATGCCAACTGTAGAAAAACTATAATAATTCTAAGGACATTTTTTTATTACTGTTTCAACGTCGTACATTTATATCCTTTGCATGATAGAAACTTTCAACATTTGTTCTTCTATTTGGTCATAGTAGGCTATTTGTATGGTTGATGCCTAATCTAAAATTGAATATAATTTCTAAAATTTTCAATTTATATGATCAACTTAAATACATACTAACATCGAGAACTAAACTTAGCTCTGCGGACATATGGAGTGTTGGCTGTACTGTTATCGAGATGGCAACTGGAAAACCTCCATGGAGCCAGCAATATCAAGAGGTAAACCACCCTAATCATCACTCTCTTCCTTCTTTCTGTACATCCCAAGCCTTGTTAGTTTATTTAGTTATATTTATTAAGTTAAAAATCTCCAGGTTGCAGCTTTATTTCACATTGGGACTACAAAATCACATCCTCCTATTCCAGAGCATCTTTCATCTGAAGCTAAGCATTTTCTCTTGAAATGTTTGCAGAAGTACGGATGCAAATTTTCTTTAATACCATAATATAGTTTTGAACATTCATTCTCTATTTTTCTGCTTGCTTTTAGTTTGGACGTACAACTGTGAAATAAAGCCATTTCATTCTCTATTTCTGCACACTCAGAAAATTCTTTTAGTTTGGACGTACAAATTTATATTTTCGGCTTGCTTTTAAACATTCATTCTCTATTTTTCTGTCGTGTTGATTTCAGACAGACTTAAACTAAGATCTATAATGTTCCTTCCATCTTTAAGAAGCTGCTTGTCAAACTGTCAATGTTGTTCAGAAGCCTGCTATGAAGATGTTGATATTCCCAGATTGTAATGATAAGATCATGTTGGGCAGCTAGATGCAGATATTTTTAGAATGAACTAAACAAAAAAACAGTAATTGCAGATATTTTATGGAGAACCAACTGGCGGGCCGATTCAAGAGCATAGGGAAATTCGAAGATACTAAAGAAACTCATTGAGATGCAATCCAAAACCTGAGAGACAGCTCAATATGCAAAACTTAACCAAAGGTTGACTGGAGAACCCATGGCAAGATCAAAAGGAAAAGAGATTGAACGTGAGAAATATGAGGAGGAAAACATCCACCGACATGAACCCCCTCTCAGGGCTCCAACTGGGGTTGATTAGATTATTTCTGATAGAGGCAGTTGGGCGGAAACATGGAGAAGAGATTATGCAAGAGTTATGGAGAAGCATGAAGAAGAAAGGAGAAAAGCAGGGAGGGGAGATATGACTGCGATCGAAAGAGGGAGTTTTACCTTCAATACATGGGAGAAACAACAGAAGAAGAGGAACTTGTAGTGGATATGTTTTAAGAAATTGAAGGTGTCGATCTTTGAGAGGGAATACACACATGACACATGGGTGGGTGTATCATCAGGTGGAGCGATACTTCGCGATGAATGGGCTATATGGGGAGGAGAAACTCATTATGGCAGGATTATGTTCAGAAGAGAAATCTCTAGCTTGGTTGCAGTGGAGGTGATGATAGCTTATTATGTCTAGGGTTAGGTATGGAGGAGCACGAATAAGAAAGGAGAGAAGCAGGGAGGGGATATGACTACGATCGAAGGAGAGAGTTTTACCTTCGATACATGAGGGAAACAATGAAAGAAGAGGAAGTTGTGGTGGATATGTTTTCGGAAGTTGAAGATGCCGATCTTCAAGAGGGAATATATACATGGGTGGGTGTATCGGGCAGAGCGATACTTCACAATGAATGGGCTATATGAGGAGGAGAAATTCATGACGGTAGGGTTATGTTTAGAAGAGAAATCTCTAGCTTGGATGTGATATCGGCTTGTTATGGCTAGGATTAGGTTTATTCATGAGATTGAGTTGTGAATCTTAGGTCTAGGGTTTGTGAGAGAATTCCTACCTCTTGCATTGTAAGAATTGGGAGATCACTTACCTCTCAAATTGTAGGTGCTCAACTTTTTGTTCTTGTTGAGTTGTTTGATTTATTGAAGAAATATTATGTTTGCCCTAATTTTTGTGAAGAAATGTGCTGATTTTGAGGTCGGATCATATCAATATTCTATTCACTCTTTGTTTTTAAGGTTGTCTAGGGTCATTTCTCATCAAACACATTTGTGCAACAGCAATGCCCGTTAATACCTATTCTACATTTTGCATCTCTTATGCTTTCAGTCACAGTTCTAATCATCAAATGTGATACAGGGAACCAAACTTGAGGCCATCTGCATCAGATTTGCTCCAGGTCTGCTTAAGATAATTGTTTAATTAAAAATCACGGTAACTTGTTTATTTACTGCTGTGATCATGAAATTTTAATTTGCATATTTTCAAAACTTTGTGCAGCATCCTTTTGTTGCCAAGGATTTTGAACATTCACAATCAGTTCATCTCTCTTCAAATACGGTAAGCCTCCTCCTTCCCGATAAAGTTTTGGAAGATTTACATACATAACACTTAATTCTTATATATTTATATATCTAATACATAAACTATAATTTTTTCATACATATACCGCCTTACCTATGCATGAAAAATGTGTATTTCACTTTTTAAAAGTCAAAATGGTGGTATTTTTTATGTGATATAAAAAATTTGGGTGGTATAAATGTAAAAAGCAAGTTCAGGTGTTAGATATGTAAATACAAAATAATTCGGTGGTATGCATGTAAATGCCCCTAAATTTTTTCCATCCCTATCCTCTGCTGTTCCTCTTATAAGTCACATATATTCCACTCTTAATGGTGTCTATCAGGATTCTTTGAAAGGAGTTGTACCAGTTACCAAATCCTACGTGAAAGATCTGTAAGTCATTATAGTGTTATCAGTTTTCTTCAAACATAATATAATCAATATAATGATGCAACAAATAACTACCTTTTCAACTTCAGCACAAATCTAAGTTCATTTTGCAGGGGTTTCAGGGATATTGAGCACAGTGGAAGCTACACTGAACAGCTTTCTGACCTCAGACCTATTTGGGACACAAATTCCAGTGATGATATGTGCCAAATTTTTGACAAGGATGCATGCCCAAAGGTTTAATCTGCAAGACCTTATTCTTTATTTATATATGTAGATATTATATGTCATAATGCATGATGTTGTTATTATGGGAGAATTAAGTAAGATCTAATTCAAATCATTGAGAACAAATGAAATAGAACAAAGATTAAAAAAACACAACACATCAATAAATTATGTGCTGCTGCTACAGATATCAGCATGACTTTGATTGTTAATTGTGAAGCTTTTACAGCTCCTACAAATAAAACAATGGCAATAAAAAAATACAATGAAAAATTCAAATACCTTTAGTCAAAAAATCTGCAAATAACGGATACTTAACAATAATTTACTGGTGATCTCTTAGAATGAAATGAGAAAAAAATTACTTCACAATCATCTAATGGCGATCCTTTTTTTCTTTATATAGAGTTTCAATCCCATGTCAGAGCCATTTGATGAATGGCCATCTAAACTTGATGCACATGTTCTAAATAGCATGGATGAATCATCAAACGGGGAAAATAAATTCACATTCCCATGTGAGCCTACATGTGAGGAAGATGATTATGAAGTCACGGAAAGGAAAATCAGAGCGTTCCTAGATGAAAAGGTATGAAATATTGATCTAATATTATAAATTTTATTCATTTATCACACCACTTCTAAAACTATCTGAAATTGCTTCCAGGCTATTGATCTGAAGAAATTACAGACACCTCTATATGAGGAGTTCTTCAACAGCTTAAGCACCATTCCTGAAGCATTCGGTCAGAAAGTTGGGGATGAATATGAAGGCGAAGCAGAACAAACTTCTAAAGGCTCGAAACGATTTTCTAACAAAATCACAAATGATCCAACAACTCCTATATATGCTGATAATGCCACTGCTGGGAGCCCAACTGTTCTAAATACCGGCCTTGAGTGCAGGCCAGTTTTCCGAGAAATTCCTTCAGGTCAACCCAATGAGTGGGGAGAGCTTATTCAAGATTCCAAGTCTGAAGCCAACAGCCCAAGGTCTGTTATCAAAAGTTTTCATTTGTTGCAAATTATTCTATAACACAGAGTATGCTGAAGTAGTTGGAGGCTAATTCCAGAAATTTATGTGAATTTTTACTGGCAGGCGCAAAAAGTGGAAAGAAGAATTGGACCAAGAGCTAGAAAGGCAAAGAGGTAATATATATATATATATGGAAGATTTACATGCATACCACTCAGTTTTTATGTATTTACATATCTAACACCTGAACTTCAAGTTCTACATACATTCCACCTTATTTATGATTGAAAAGGTGAATTTCACTTTTTAAAAATAAAAATGTTGGTATTTTTTATGTGAAGTCAAAGATTCGGGTGGTATAATTGTTAAAAAGTAAAATTTAGTTGTTAGATATGTAAATACATAGGAATTGAGTGGTATGCATGTAAGAGGGGCATTTACATGCATACCACTTGATTCTTATGTATTATTTACTTGTCTAAAAGCTAAAATTTAAAACTTATTAAAAAAAAAATTACAATTACTTGAACTACAAAGTCTAGAAATTTACTAATAATACTTGAATATCAATTCAGAAATTCGACAGGCTAACGGAGTTGGGAAGTTTTCTCCATTACATAGATGCTCAAGTCGAAAGCAAGATAGAATGCTATTCATATCTCCAAGGAAATAAGCTTTAAGTAAAGGTGTTCATTCGTTCATCCCTTCACAATTTTTCTAGGTCAACCTTCACAAGTTGAGGAGCAGCCAATCTGCAGATAAGCTCATGTAAAATTTGGTTATGTTTTTGTTTTCTTTTTTTTTTTGGTCAGCATTATATTGGATGAGTGTTCTAGAGGTGATGTTTCAGAAGTAAAACTATATCCAAGTTGAGGAGCAGCCAATCTGGTTGGTTGCAGCAGATGTTAATGGCGGAGTTTAGCTTCCAGTAAGAGGGCATTGTGAGATTTAATTGTAATATGTTCTTTTATTATGTGATTTTTCTGAGTGTAACACTCCCATCTTCTTGTAAAAATTACTAGTCTACTGGTTCTGCAACTATAACGCAATTATATACTATTTTAAATAACAATAATAATTCACAACATTTTTTGCATCAATCACATATCATGATCTATGATATACAGATGAACTCTGTTATATCAAATACAAGAAATATCTTCTTTTTTTTTTTTTTTTTGCCTTTCTTATAACTGTATTACATTTCCCTGTCCAGAGTAAGCATGAGTCCAAAGCAAGTTCAACATAAACTAAAACTAAATGCCTTTTAAGCTTGAAGAAATTGATTGATTTCTGTGACGCCAGGGTCAGCGACACTGCACATAAAGACCGATACATGGATATATATATATATATATATTGCTTTTATACCTTCTTTTTATGTCGAAGTATATGACCTGGAATTAAAATGTAGCTCACATCTTGCAGATCTTATCATCATTGCAAGTCCCAGGCTGAAAGAAAGAACCAACTTATCCATTAACATTCAATTAGTATGAAGAAAAAAAACAAGAGGCATTTACATACATATCACCGAATTCTTACGTATTTATATATCTAACACCAAAACTTTATTTTTTACATCAATACCACCCAACTTTTTTATAACATAACAAAAATATCACAATTTTACCTTTTAATGCATGGGAAAAGTGGCATGTATGTTAAAATTGAAGTTATAGGTGTTAGATAAGTGAATTCATATGAATTGAGTTTTTTGTGCTTAAATCATACTTAAAATAATTTAGCATTCATTGCACCGTAACTATGCATAGAATTTTTTAATACCAATTGTGCAAAAGTTCATCATTACAAAATCAGAATTTCATGGCAGTTGGCTGCCGTAGAAGTAAACTTGTGTATTCAATTAGTTTGATCAATTCAATTTTGAGATTAAAAGTTTAGAAAGACCCAACGATTTTTCAAATCAAAACATGCTGAATTCAATTTAGTTTAGAATGGACGAAATTAAAAATATTTCTCAAGTTAAATAATCAAGTCAATTTTTTGTCATCACACAATAATTGCATAAATATAGAAATTTAATGAATGACGCAACGAACACTTGATACTTAAGATATAACATATATAATAGATATTAAAAAAAGGGAGAGATTCGGAGGGTAAGAGTCAGAAAAAGAACATGCGTATAATAATATTAAATAAGAAACTCATTCGGCGTGTCAGGTCGACAGAATAAACGTCAATTAGGAGACGAAGGTAAGTTTTTCATGAGTGAAGGGGGATGAGCCAGACAACGCATGCATTAGTTCCGGCTAGGACAGTAAGGGTATATTGTATCCAGACAGCGAATGTATGAACGGTGATATTCATGATAGTATTGATAGTATTATGATATTATTACATCACAGTTTCACTAATACTATCATAAATACCACAAATACTATCAAAAAAATCTATCATCCGCACCTGATCCAAATGCAGCATATCCGAATGTAATAATTTCTTGTGTATGGGAGACTTAAGAACGACTGAAGTAGGGACGAACACAACTGAGCAAGGTAAATTTGGTTAATTTGTTTAAATTGGAAGTTATTAAATATGAATATTAAGTTTTCACTCAACTACGTTAGATTTTGATATTTTTAAAGTTTATGAGCTGAAAGATTGAAAGAAATTATTGAAATTTTGGGATATTATATTATCATTCTTTAACAAGGAAATTTTGGGATATTATCATCCTTATTTAACAAAGAACTTTATGGCTTGACGTCAAACTTCAATAACTTACATAATTATATGTACTTCTATAAAGAAATAGACTCACACCATCCTTACAAAATGTATAAAATGACTACCATCAGTTAATCACATGAAGAATATTTTCATGATGTTGGACGTTCTACCACTTGTTAGAATAGAACCCAAGATTATTCTTATTGATGCAAAGAAGGTAATAATGACCCATTACAGGATACACTAATAATGAAACAAATAAAAAAAGGAATAAATGAATAAAGGAAAAAAAAAAGAAGTAATTAATACAAAATCCTTTATGAATAAATATTCTAATATTCTAATACCCCCTCAAGTGAAGCATTGGTGTCAATCATGTTCAACTTGGATTTGAACACATCGAACAGTGACCGATGAAGGTTTTTGGCGAAAATATCTGTCAGTCGACAACTAGATGACACAAACGGAACACAAATTTCCCCGGGCACCATTTTTTCCTTAATGAAGTGACGGTCAATCGCAACATTCTTGGTGCAATCATGCTGGACAGGGTTATGAGCGATCCTTATGGTGATATTGTTATCATAGAGCAATTGTAGACAAGTGGAGATTGTCATACGTAGTTCGTGGAGCACTATGCATAACCAAAAAGTTTTACAAATTCCCAATGACAGATCGAAATTTGGCTTCCGCAATGCTTCGAGCAACTACAGACTGCTTTTTACTTTTCCGCACAAACAGATTTTCCCACACAAATGAACAGTACCTCGTGGTAAATTGCCGACCATGGATGGACTAGACCCAATCCACGTCTATATAAACTACAATAGAATGAGAGGTGCGGCGGGAAAAAAGAAACCTGATCGCAATATTCCTTTTAAATAGTGGAGAATTCGGTGAATAGCTTGGAGGTGGTGCTCATAAAGATCATACATGAATTGACTGATTATCCCAATTGTGTGGCATATATTGAGGCGTGTATGGGCAAGATAGATGAGTTTCCCCACAAGGCGCTTGTAGTAAGACATATTTACAGAAACTGCATTAGAAACATCAAGAAGTTTTTCATTGAGATCCATCGAAATAACCACCGGTTTGCACATGAGAAGATAATTATCTGTTAAAAGGTCAACCTCATATTTTCGTTGAAACAGATAAATACCCTGAGATGACCGAACAACTTCCATGCCTAAGAAGTATCAGAGAGATCCTAAGTCCTTCATTTCAAAGTAAGCAGCAAATATGCATTTTAGAGACTCCAATGCTAATAGATCATCACCCGTGAGAGCAGTATCATCAACATAGACAATAATAGTAGTTATATGGCCACTAAAGAAATGACTAGAGAAGAGAGTCTGATCTGATTGAGCTTGAGTGAATCCATGACCTACCACCAACTTTGTGAATTTCCCAAACCATGCCCGTGGTGATTGCTTCAATCCATAGAGGGATTTTCACAATCTACATGCTTGCCCTGGGAGGCAATGGAGTCAAAGCCTGGAGGAAATGTCCATCGTCGTTGAGGAATGCATACTTGACATCAAACTGAAATAAGAGTCAATCTAGATTCACTGTAAGGGATAAGAGAACTGCATGGTATTTAATTTAACAACTAGAGCAAATGTCTCCTCATAGTCAACACTGTAGGTCTGTGAATACCCTTTGGTGACCAACCGCGAATTGTTGTGTTCAAAGGATCTATCAGATTTAAACTTGATGCTAAAAATCTATCGGCATCCCATTGCTTTCTTACTATAAGGAAGATCAACGATGTCTCAAGTATGATTCCGCTGAAGAGCATTCATCTCCTCCATGTCGGCAGCTTCCTGGCTAGGTCTAATAAGGCAACCTCAATTGTAGATGGACGCTGATAATTGGTCAGGTCGTAGCAAATGCTCTGTAGGTTGGTGATAATCTGCGAAGAGAGGCATATTTTGTCAAGGAATAGAGAGAGTCTGTCTGATTGCGTACCTTACTAGAGGAACTGACTTCCTCGTTTGGAGTATAAGCAGTGTCGGGGATGTGTCCGAACGAGTGCGTCGAGTGTAGAGACTGAAAGTAGGAGGGTGTGTTGGTGAAACCAAGGGAAAGATGACTCATTGGTGATAGAAGAAGTGAGTGGAACCAAAGGAATAGAGGATTCCTTGATGGCAGGTGACGTGGGGGGAACATCCACAGAAGTAGGGTAAGAAACAGTGTCCAAGAACTCTAGCTCCCCCTCACTAGAGGCCGAGTTAGCAAAATAGGGAACACTTTCAAAGAATGAGACATCTGTACTCACATAAACCTTATATGTGATAAGGTCAAAACAACGATACCCCTTTTGAGTAGCGAAGCATCTGAGAAAAACATGTTTACTCTGAGTTGGGGCCGAATTCCGAACAAAAGTTGTGTATCAAAAAATTTTGGGTTCTAAAGTGAAGAAGAACCGATTGTTAGGAAAGCAAGATCTAAAGACGACTAAAGGGGTATGGGAGTTGTGCATTTTTTATTGAACTCTATTTACGAGAAAAGTGATGGTAAGAATGACATCAATCCAAAAACATTTTGGAACATTAGAGTGAAACTTAATGGAGCGGGTAACGTTGAGGAAATGTCAATTTTTGTCTCGGTCACCCCATTTTGTTTAGTGTCAACACATGAGCTATGATGAAGAATGCTATTACTTTCCAAGAATTCTTATAATATAGATTTAAAAAATTCACGATCGTTGTCAATGCGAAGAAAAAGAGTTTTGAATTTGGTCAAAATGAAGGTGTGAAAGTTTTTGAAATGACAACAACTTCTAATTTATCTTTTAAAATATAGATTCACGTCATCCGAGTGTGGTCATCAATCAAAATAAGGAACCACCATTTATTGGTGTGGCTAGGAGTGCAAGAGAGTCGCCATAAGTCAATGTGAATAAAAGAGAAAGAAGCGAAAGGTGTGTAATTGTGGGGTGGGATAAGGAACGCGGTGATGTTTAGCTAACAAATAGGTTTCACATTTGAAGTTAGAATGATTTTTATTCGTAAACATAAATGGATACAATTATTTTAGATACTGGGAACTAGTATGACCCAAATGACAATATAACATGATAGGACATTCAGTAGACTGAGATAAACAACAACTACTTGGTGCAGTGTCATTGTTCTCCATGCTTTCCTCTTGAAAAAAGTAGAGTCAGCCAACCCGCTTAGCAATTCCAATCATCCTCCCCAAACCACGATCCTGAAAGACACAGGCATCAAAGGAAAAAGAAGCAACGCAATCAATGCCATATGTTAGCTTACTGACATATAAAATCATACATTTTAGCATACGTACATGTAACACTGTTTCTAGAGTTAGACTTGCTATTAAAACAACAAAACCTTTACCAAAATGGAACTTTGGGACCCATCAACAATTTTAACACTATCTTTCCCTGAGCAAGGATAGTATGTCGAGAAGGCTTGAGAGCTTCCAATCATGCGGTCGTGGCACATGAATCAATGATACATAGACTAGAAGGAGCAAAAGAAGTCTCATAGGATTGGTACCTAGACGAACATGGGAGGTCAACGACCGGAAAAGAGCGGATTGGATCAAAGTAACTTGATTAAATGCTCCATTTGATTTTTAAGAGAATTGAAGGTTTGTGGATTGTTCTGGCTAGAGGCCGACTGTATTGTGTTGGATCAAGATGAGGTAGCGAGACCCTTGATAGCGGAAGATTTTGCAGAAGGTTTGGATGCAACTTTCCCACGGAACTTCCAACACTTATCATGAGTGTAGTTCGTCGCAGAAATCACAAGTGGGATGACCAACTTGGGGTTGAGCAGTGTTAGAGACCAAGGCAGATGCTTCAACAGACGGAGTGGAAGTACCGAGAATAACAAGTCTCCAGTTCTCTTCACGACGAATCTCAGTGAAATCAGTTCGAGTAGAAGGAGATCCCGACCAAGGATACGACCCCGGACTTCGTCAAGATCTTTGTTGAGGCATGCCAAAAATTGAAACATGCGCTCATTTTCTACAATTTTCTGGAAAAGAGGCGGGTCGACTGTAGATTACCAAGTGTACTCATAATATAGATCACATTCCATCCATAATGTAGCTATTATAGTAATGGTTCACGATCCTAGATGCTTGTTTTGACTCACGGATTTTCTTAGATAACTCATAGAGTTGGTTGGAATTCCCTATATCTAAGTAGGTATCATGAACAACTGTCTAGGGGGCACTAGATGAAGGAAGGAACATATATGATCGGCCAATAGAATTCTTCATGGAGTTGACCAGCCACGACATGACCATGAAATTCTCTACTTCCCCAGCTCCATATGCTAGGTCAGTTTTCGGAGGCTCACAAATCATATATGTGAGGTGACCGAACTTCGCACGGCTTTTGATAAACAAAGACACTGTTTGGGACCATTGAAGAAAGTTACTACTGTTCAACTTATGAGTTGTGATGAAAAAATTATTGATTTTCGGTCCTCCGGTCTACAAGGGAGCAGAGGTTGGAGCTGGTCCTCCGATGAAATCAAGGACACCTTCTGAAGGTGATTTAGTGTTGGATGAATTCGCCATAATTCTAACAAAGCCAAAAGATATGTTGTTGTGGGAGCCATGGATGAATTCCAATAGAGTCCAGGTAAATGGATACAACTTCAGAAATTCAGATTTCAGCAGGATATCCTCAGGAAGATAAGCAGTTCTCACAGTTTTAGCAGTTGTTTGGTATCGGAGATATAAAACAGCAGCTGTTGGAAGGAAATAAAACAGCGGTAGGAAAAGAAACAAAAAGCTGCTGTTGGAATTTCCTGTAGAAGCGGAAGGGAAAGAAATAAAACAGGTGCTATTGAAACTTCCTGTAGAAGCGGCTGCTGGGTATCGGCAGGGAACAGGGAACTACAGAGGCAGCCTTGAAACGGAAGATCAGCGACTGTTGAAACTTCCTGTAGAAAGGGAACCTGTACAACCAGGCGAAGGAGGCCGGCGGCTAGGAGACCGCTGCTGGAACCAGCAAAGGAGGCTAGCAGCTGTTGGATCTAGGGTTATGCTCTAGCATGTTAGAATAGAATCCAAGATACTTCATATTGATGCAAAGAGGTGCATAAATATCCCTTACAGGATATACTAATAAGGAAATAAATTAAAATAAAACAAAGGAATAAAAGAAAGAAAATAAAAGTAACTAATACAGAATCATTTATTAATAAATATTCTAATATTCTAATATCACTAATCTTATAAAAGAAGTTAAGAGCATAACATTTCAAAATATTGCCCTTTCAACTAGCAATAACCTTTCAATTTCAAAAACATCACTAAAATCCAAATAAAAAAGAGCATTACAATCATAATAAGATTTACTTACTGTTAACTTTCTTTTCGAGTCAAGTATCTTATCCAATGAAGGCCGGCCTAAGAGTAACACAGCATAAAACCAACAAGTCAAATAGCAAAAATGGGAATGGAAAATCAATATGAGGTTCTTAGACAGTTTAACAATTTAGATTAAAATAAATCTCAATAATCAAGATGGGCAAAGATTCTATTACTCAGACAAGTCTTACCAGTAAGTTGCAGACGGTATGCAGCCCAGATCCTGTATAACCCATTTGCTATTTTTAAAATCTGCAAGAAAAGTTATTATATTGTATAAAATGTGCATTCTAACTGAAAATGTGAGCTTCTTAAGAACAAAACAAATATGCAAAACCCTCTCACAAATTTATAATATTAAAACTACAAGTTTAGACAGCATGGACAAGATAACATGGGGAGAATCATTGACAGCAATTAAGGATAAATTTGATGAGGTGTATAAGAGCCATTGCACCTGAAAGCACCATAGAATAATAGGGTGATTCAATTGAATTCATTCAAGATAGACTGCAAACACGACATCTATTACAAATATATGGTGCAGAATAATACATGGAATGAGCCCAGGAACTTGGCAAGGAATTAGATCATCATAATATTATCTCAACTATTTGTAACCATTTTATAAATCTCCACTCTGCATTTGCTTCTGATGAGTTGCCTGAGATATTAAACGTATTCTATTGACAAATTTTATCTAAGTTTGTCTCACTGTTTCTTCTTAGTCCTTTAACATTGAAATTAATCACCCATCTTATTGGTGCATCAATATGTTATCTACAGATCTTATTAGTACATCATCCTTTCATTGTACATATTCAGATCTCTTAAATTTATTTTTCACTGCCTTAGTTTCAATAGAAGCTATTGCCCATCTCTCTAATATAATCATTTTTTAATATATCCTTCCTAATTTTGTTACACGACAATATTAAAATTTTTGTTTTTCACAGCAAATTTTCTATTTATAACTTCCTTATTGTTCAATACTCAAATTCATTAAACATAGCTCGACAAATATATTCTAACAGAAATTGTCTCCATGATATTATCTTATCACACAGTACTCTCGAGACATTTCTCCATTTAAACCACTCAACTCAACTTTAGAAGTTTTATCATGTCCACACTCTTTTAATAGTCCTTCAAGATATTTTTACTTAAAACGCCTTGATATTACTTTATCTTCCAGTAATATTAATAGATAATTATTGATATCATACCACTGAAATATTGCTCATCACATGTTCAGTCATTACTCAACTAATCCGAGATCCTTTATTTTTTTTAATATTCTCTCCAATATTTTAAGTCAAAATAAAACTACATCATTAAATAAATAAATAAATAAAACAACTCTCATCCAATATTTTATAACTTATACATTAATACAAGGACACAATTAATGGTGAACTTTAAGCAAGTAAGGGAACTCTTTCATTACTAAAAAATACTAATACTAGTTAATGCTCCATTATAGGTATCTTCATTGACTTCAATATACTTTTGACCAAAAACTAAATTCATTATCATAATACTCAATTAAATGATGTCTTAATATCTAAGTAAAATCTTGTAAAGTTTTTTTTTTTTTTTTGTTCTACTTCCTTTTATTAATTTTCATAACAAAAAATTATATCCATGGTGAGACTTCTTAGCATACACCCAATGGAGAAAAAAGATTCATATAGCCGACCCCACGTAGTGGGACTAAGGTCTTATTGTTGTTGTTGTTGTTGT
>NEWO01000027.1:447417-459800 GCA_003013225.1 Phalaenopsis aphrodite
CCCACAATTGAGTTTCAGTATTAATATTTACTTTTTCTAGTGTGGTTTGGGTTAACTCTAATATTATTTGGTATCAGAATTAGCCTAACCTTAGTCCTACCCTAGGGTTTCTAGCATCCGCCATACCAAAACCCATCTCCATCTCCTCTAAATTTTCTTTCCCCACTCTACATCACCATTACACATTTTCCCCTTACCCACCCCCAAACCCTAATCATGGCTCAGAGAAGATAAGTGTCAGATGTTGATCAGAAGTTTGCCATGAAAGAGATATAGTGATAACTCTGCCAAGTGCTACAACGACTCAATGAAATCGAGGAAAAAATACCATCCAAAGAGGTCACACAAATTCCATTTGAACCATGAGATGAAGAACCGCAATCCCAAATATTTGGCATGAAATATTGGAGAAGCCAAATTTTTGAGGTCACACATATTTCAATGGCCACATTGATCCCGATGAAATCATCAAGTGGCTCTAGACCATGGAATGTGTTTTTGAGTGCCAGAACGTTCCACCACATGGAATGATGAAACTAACCGGCAACAAGTTAAGGAAAAGTGCATCTCAATGATGGGCGAACTTAAAAGTTCTTCAACAATGAGAATGTAAAATTAAAATTATTACATGGTCCAAGATAGAGTGAGAAATGTAGCGTTAGTTCCTATCAGGTCACTGCAAACCAAATGTTCAGACTACAGCTTCAAAAATGGAGAGATTGCATCACCAAGCCACCATCACATTTTACAGGCAAGGTTCAATCCCAAGATTGAACAAATAGAGTACACAGGGAAAATCCAAGCTGGACCTGCTTGAGGAAACACTAGTTCAGAGCGGAGAACAGAGAGAACCAATCAGCATTCCCAAAAACATCCCATACAGGAAGTGTTTTAAATGCCATGAATTTGGGGATACTGAATCAAATTGCATAATACACAACGGACCAAGAGGGGAAGATGATTTCATAAAAGATTCTCAACTTCTAGCAAACGAGGAAGAAATGCAAACAATTTCAATTGCCAAGATAGATACTTAATCTTGGCGGTCCTAGAAGGTAATGAGTTTGAGGTAATAGACGTTAATATAAAGTATGATGTTGTGGTGCCTCAAACCACATTTATGCAGGCATTCATAGTAGCAACAACAAGACTGGCATTGAATGTCCAAAATGTTCATGAGTTTGAGGGGTTGATTCTAGACACAGAGCAACATTATATAAGAAGATTTCGGAATTTTCAAATACATAACCAACCTCCGGAGTTGCCCCAGAGATGCTCTTAAGCTACTTCTAGAAAACCATATGAGGTTATTTGGGTAGTACAGTCAATTCAATAGTGTATCTATTGACAGAAGATCAGATAAGAGGGATGGCTCGCAGGTTTGAAAATTACCTTAGAAATTTAACAGGAGAGAATATCCTATAGTGGGTTCCACGTCCTTCCAGAGAAGAAGAAGAAATATCTCTTGAGTAATTGCTAATTAAAGTTGCTCAGCCTACCGTATATTTCTTCCCATAGTTGAATCCTCCATACGTATTTGTTTATCAGATACACTCGGATGAATAAAATAAGTGGAGGAAGCCAATTACAGATTTGAAGACTCGAGGTTTAGTTCGTAGAGATACACATTCCCATGCTCCAACTCAATATTTGCCCAAAAATGACAAATATTTATTTTACTAGGATGTGCGTTAGAATGACAATGCATGTAAGATTGAAATACTTGGAGATTTCTACTACTTGCAACATGCTTCATTTGACTCAATACTATGTGAAGCCCAATCTCACCCAATCGGGGGAGATTGGCGCGGTTGTCATTCATGCCCTAGTCGCGACAAATGTCGCGAGTGGCACGAGTCTGGTTTGGTTCCGGCAATGGAGGAACCAACTGATCCTTCCAAGTATGGTGCTCCCTTCTATTCGAGGAAGGGCCCACTCTTCTTTACCCTATGTCTATATAGTTGTTGTTTGTTGTGCTTTAGGGCATTTCTTTGCTCGTATTTCTATCAGTATGGTTGTCGGTGTCCAATTTTTCCCTTTGAGATTCGTATATAAATGTGAGAATGTGCTTCGGCTGTAACTTGTCTTTAGCAGTGTCTATTTGGCAACAAACTACGCCTTGGCACCTCTCTCCGGCTGTCAACGTGTTGTTATCGTTTCCAGCCAGTCACCAACCTTGTCGCCATCCTCCCTAGCAGCCCACACAGCCCTCCCAATCGACTTTCTCCCCTTCCTAGCCTTCCTCACAGCCTTCCGCACCAGCTGTCACACTGTCGGCAATTTTTCTACTGCGTCCCTGTTGCCATCTCCACCGTCTCCGCCCTTCCCCATTTCTGCCCTCAACCTGGCCAACCCTCGTGCAACATCCTCTGACTGTCTACTCGTTGTCTGGCCCCATGGAAATCATTTACTTGTTGTATTCTGCTTCCTAGTTGTCTTTTCTACCTCGACGACACCTTTCAAATCCTCACCAACCACCACCACTACGGATCCACCCTCATTGAGTGTTGATGTCATGCCAATTACTTTCCATTTTGGTATCGTGGTTTTGTTATTTCCTATTCTGATTGGTTGTCTGTAATTCCACATTTGAGTTTCAGTAACAATATTTATTTTTTCTATTATGGTTTGAGTTAACTCAGGTCTATACATTTATTGAGAGGTTTGATGAAGAAGTTAAGAGATAATAAAGAGGATCCACATTTGATATTTAATGATTTAAAAAAATCTTACGATAAGGTTCCAAGAGATGTCCTTTGGAACGTTCTTGAGAAGAAAGATGTTCATATGACTTATCTTCAAGTCATTAAAGAAATATATACTAGAGTTGTTACTTGTGTTCGAACTAAAGGAGGATTCACCAAATATTTTCATATTCCTGTTGGATTATATCAAGAATCAGTTTTAAACCCATATCTTTTTGCTTTAGTTATGGATGGTCTTACTAGACATTTGCAGGAGGATGTACCTTGGTGTATGCTTTTTGTTGATGATATCCTTCCCATGGATAAAACGAGAGAAAAAAGCCCAAGAAAAACTTGAATTATGGAGGTCTACATTGGAATCTAAAGGCCTTCATTTGAGTAGAACTAAAACTGAATACATTGAATGTAATTTTAGTAGTAGTAGTAGCTATAGTAATAGAAGTGTAACTTTGGATGTCAAATTATTAAAAGGTGTGAACGATTTAGATGTATCGGGTCCATCATTCAAAGCGATGGTGATATAGATGAGGATGTTAATAGTAGAATTCAAGTTGGCTGGTTTAAATGGAGGAAATCTTTGGGCCCGTTTGTGTGATAGAAAAGTGTACCGCTTAGATTGAAAAATTTTTTTTATAAGAGAGTGGTGAGACCTGCAATGCTCTATGGCGCTGAATGTTGGCCTTTAAAAGAGAAGCATAATATTAAGTTAAGTGTTGCCGAGATGAGAATGATTAGGTGGATGAGTGGCTTTACACTCAGAGACAAAATGAGAAATAAATATATCCATGATAGGGTTGGTGTAGTTCCAGTGACGAACAAAATTGGAGAGATTCGTCTTAGATGGTTTGGTCACATTAAACGTCGACCATCTAAGGATCTGATTAGGAGAGTAAGTGTTTTAGATTCGACTTATGTTAAGAAAGGTCGAGGTAGACCTAGAAAGACTTGGGCTTATTGTATAAAAAACTATCTTGATTTATTAGAACTAAATGAAAATATGACACTAAATAAGACGCAATGGAGAAAAAGGATTCATGTAGCCGACCCCATGTAGTGGGATTAAGGCTTTGTAGCTGCTATTGTTGTTGTTGTTGTATGGTTTGAGTTAACTCAGGTGTCAATGTCTCATTATTTTGATATTTTTAAATCTACAAATTTGGAATATTTTCATTATTCTTGAACAATGGCACTAAAATACTTCTCAAACATTCATTATCATGCTAGTTTTCAAAAATCTATTGAAAAATTTTACTAACCAAACTACTCCAATATCATAAAAAAGATTCTTTAAATTGGCATAGCTTTCTTATGCGAATCTAAAATTTTACCGTTATGCAAGAGACGTGAGGCTCTCTAGAGAGGCTAAAGCAGCTGGATCACAACTGAACAGGTTTAGCCAAGAGGTGAGGAAGGTTAGCCAGTCCATGTTTATGCATTAGTGTTACCGCCCAAGGGAGAGGGGGGCCTCCTCTTTCTAGTTATCTAATATATGTATGTACTTTTCTTGTGTTAGGGTTCAGCTTTAATTTAGTTTTCTGCCGAGACAGTTCCCGACATCTCTCTTTTTCCTTTTAGGGTAGTATCTTAGGACAAGTGATGCTCCGACTATATCTCGCTCTGAGTTCTCAACTTACCCCATTCTCCACAACCTATCGCTCACTACTCTTCCACTTGCACAACTTCCCTTTCCCCTGCCACCAACCCTAATCCCCCATCATACTGCTGTTGAAACCCATACATCACGCCTACCTGTTGTTGTATTACCTTTCCTCAGTCCCAGCTTGTTGCTACAGACCCTCCAGCCTCCTAGTCGATTGTTGCCACCCTTCCCTCTGCCTAACTGCTATTGTTGCCCCGTCATTAGTGCCATCTCCTGCTACCACCACGCCATTCCAACCTCCTGTTGTGGCAACAACGTCTAACTAGGCCTCTACCTGTTGTCCAACCTCAGCCCAACATTGCCGACCTCTCCCTAGGGTGTCTTTATTTTTGTGTTGTTATTTTTCTATTATCAAAAGTCTTTTTTTGCAACCCCTCATGAATTTCAGCAAAAATATGTAAATTTCTATTATAATTTCCGTTGACTTCAATATCATTAGGTATCAAAGCTAGCATAACCTAGTCCTATCATCTAATTGCTAGGATCCGCCTTACCTCCTCCACCAAAAATTTTCTTTCCTATTCCCATGCCCTAATTTCTCCTAGCTGATTTTCAAAATCAGCAACATCAAATTGATTTTACTAGACATTCAATTAGTCTCATAAACTCTCTTTCACCTCCAAACCCTAAGCCCTAGCCATGCCACCAAGAAGAAACATGTTGAAGCCTACTCGAGAAGAGATACAATGACAGATTCATCAACTTCAGCCGAGGCATATGGACATGGACAATGAAACCTAGGGGAAATTACGCTCGATCGTGACGGGGAAAGTGAAGGAGCGAAAGAGATGAGAATTTCAACCCCTTCCATAGAGAGGATTTCAACGATGAAGAAGACAAGTCCAGTGCTTTGAAATCAAATATCAGAGGAGGCCGAGAGAGAAGGTCACATATGGAGGACACAGACTTCGGAATCAGGTTGGATCTAATAGAGTTCGATGGAGGTATAGATCCTGAAAACTTCATTTGAATGGCTACGTCAGTTAAGAGAATCTTTGAGTACAAGGATGTCTCAAAAGATAGAAGGGTAAAACTAGCGGCCATCAAATTAAGAAAGGGCGCCTCTTTGTTGTGGAAAACTTGAAGAGGCAGAGGAAGAGAAAAGACAATGACAAAATTACTAAATGGGAGAAGATGAGAAAGGATATCCTGAGAAAATATATACCTCCTCATACCGTCAGGATATATATCTGAAATTCCACCCCCTCCAACAGAGAATATATCAGTGGAAGATTTCACGATACATTTTGACCAGTTGTATATAAAGTGTGAGTTTCTTGAACCAGAGGAACACAATATAGCCCGTTATCCAGGGGCCTTAAGCTTGCTATGAGTAACACTGTACAGTGGTAACCATATTGGTCACTGGGACATGTTCAGACCATATCCCTGAAGGTGGGAACAATATAAACAAAACATAAAACCACCACCTATTTGGCAGTCACCCACAGTTAAAGACACTGGTTCAGATAAGGACAGTTACCCCGAGTGAGAAGAAGCCCGAGAAGAGTAGCACGGCTACTATAGTTGCAGACTGAAATGCTTTAGATGTCATAAATTCAGGCACATTGCCTCCAATTGCCCGACAAGCCAAGTAGTGTTTTTTACTGAGCAGGGCGTCGTAGAGAAGGCTAGTAACGAGAAAGCACTTGTAGAACAAGGTGAGGTGTATCACCTTCCACTGAAAGAAGGCAAAGTGCTCGTGGATTGGTGGGTCCTACAAACCGAAGATATGAGGGATGTGCAGTTGCTTCGGTGCAACATATTCTACACCCGTTATACTATGAACGGAACGTGGCTTCTACGCAGATGGTGGAGAAACTAAGTCAAATGACTCAGAGACATTCCCAACTATATTCTCTAAAGTTGCACAAGAAGGGTTCAACATTGTCCCAAGGCAGTTGCAGGATCAGGTGTCGTGCGACGTGGTATCATGGATGTCTGCCACATTTTGTTGGAGAGACCGTAATAATTTGACCACAACACAGAGCACGAAAAATTTAGAAACATCTACTCCTTCACCAAGGAGGGGAAGCTCATCGTCCTTCTCCCACCTATGGAGTCCGAGATCACTGGTGCCCTTGCCAACAGAGCAACGTCGGTGGGACTAGTTTTGGTGACGACAGGGGATGATAAGACTTGGACACCATCATGAGGAGGTTCAGGTTACCTTCACTTCAAATCAGGTTGAGCCAACCTTGGATTACGTTGGGAGGATCTATCGATATATGTGTGACACGCAGGCCTAAGGCAGATCAGTAGTGAGCTCAAAGAAGATTGTACTAATATGGATGTTTGCTCACAAGTACGGAGAAATCCTCAGATGCCTTGGCGGATAATGCAGCTGCAGTGGGATCCAAGTGATTCTCAGACTGCAGTCAAAGAGCCTTCAGTCCAGGAGGTTAGAACGACAGTATCACCAACAACATGTAGACAAAAGCTTCGACAAATAGGATTGAAGCTCCCCCAGCCCTGAGAGACTGACATGGGGCTCTCTAAACGGGTTAAATCAGATGGATCAGTTGAACCGGTTCAGACAAAAGGGGTGTAGGGTCGACCAATTCATCTTTATGGGTTAAGGTTGCCACCGAAGGCAAGGGGCCTCCCCCTTCTAGCTATTTGCTATAAGTATTTTTCTTGCGTTAGGGTTCTTTTTTTATTGAGTTTTATGTCAAGACAACCTCTGGTGCCCATCTTTTCCCTTCTAGGTTTGTATCCAAGGACGAGTGGTGTTCCGGTTGTATCTCGCTCCGCAGTGGTGATTATCCTTGACTTCCCCATCCTCCGCAACATGTCACTTGCTGCTCTTCTACCTATGCACCTTCCCCTTCCCTGTTTCCGCTGCCATCAACCCTAATCCCCCTTCCTATTGATGTTGAAATCCATACATACCTACTGTTGCAGTAACTTTCATCCCTCCCAGCTTGCTGCCACCAGCCCTCCAGCCCACCAGTCAGTTGTCGCCCGGTCATTCCTGCCAACCCATGCTGCCACCACGCCATTCCAACCTCTTGATGTTCCTGCAGCCTCCAACCAATCCCTCTACCTATTGTCCAACTACAACCTACCATTCCCGACCTTGCCCTAGGGTGTCTTTATGTTTGTGTTGTTATATTTCTTTTATCAAGAATCTTTGTTTGTAACTCTTACTGAATTTTAGCAATAATATTTGCATTTCTATTGTGGTTTGAGTTAACTTCGATATCAGCGAGTGGATAAATAACGCTTTAAAGGTAATATTGACTCTCTTTTACATTAAATTGCTAACAAATTAGATATAACAATCACGGATAGCATCAGAAAAAAATTGAAGAGAATGTGGAAGGTAAATTAGAAAATAATAAATCATTAAGAGGTATGAGTGAATTTCTTTTATATTTAATAGCTAGCATGCTAGATATTAGGTCTTTTCATGCGCGCTACATTTTCAAACCTTAAGGATCACATTTGATTGCAATAAAATAATATTTAGATTTCTTAAAGATGCACATAAACAAATTTGATTAATCCTAGAAAATTAATATCATTGGCTTAGTACACTACAACTCAATGATAACATAAAAAAATATCATCTTGAAGAAATTTAACAAGATTAACTTTTTGATATGCAAAAATGTGTACAACTTACCTATCAACAACTTTTTTAGAACAAGGATACCCTAATTTCAATTTTAAGATAGTTGCCTTTAAGTCTTGAAGACATCATCATATTTTATAATACACTAAAAATATTTATCCATTTTAACAACTCAACATTAACTCTAGAATTTATATCCTCACTTATATCTCCATTATTCAACATGATTAATCGAAGATACTTGAATCTATCTCACATATATATCATATCATTAATAAAATTAATAAAAAAACTGTCAATGACATCCACTAATAATGCTTAATTATTATCCTATTAGTTCTCATTCTTCTATTCTGATGTTTTCTCTATTTTTTTCTAAAATTTGATTTATTTAAGTAGATTTCTCACCAATAAGAATTCTTATATGAAAAATATATAATGCCATTCACTTTGAATATCCTTTATAAGCATCTCCATAACTAATACAAATATATATGAAATTGTGTTCACCATTGATGTAATCATACTATAATGAGAAAGATTTTCTGATACTGGAGGAAGCCCAAACCATCATAAAATGCACAATTATTATTACTGAATTCAAAAGGGTACAAATGGGACTCTTGCGAAAATGTAATAAACGACAATAAAAATACAAACGGAAAGGACAAGATGACAATTATAAAATATAATATAGAAAGCAACAAAAAATATATAAACAATCTAGAAAATGGGGACAAGGGTGGTGGTCGAAAAAGGTTCTTGGCGAACTGCTGGGGGTGCAGAGATAGCTGCGGAAAGTGTCAAATAGCCCCCGGAGGGTAAGAATGCCTCAAAGGTAGCACTCAGAAATCCATACTCATCAAAATCTGCCCTAACCTTAGAAAACAACATGTATAAATAAGAGGGGTTAGTAGGTAGATGAGTTAAGTAGAAGAATAGGAAATAAATAAAGCAAGGGTGATAGAAAATGAAAGAATTTGAAATTGGGATAGAAGTGGAAGGTGGTAGATAAGTTATAGAATCAAAATAAGCAAGAGTGATATGCGGTTACTGTAGCAGCTACAGTAACGTGTCTGCGATATTGTAGCAGCTACAGTACTGTGTCTCGATTATTATCAAATGAATAGGGATGGGCGGCTCTTATATCAAATGATATCGAAGGAAGCTCAAAACATCATGAAAAGCACAATTATTATAACTAAATTCAAAAGGGTACAAACAAGACTATTGCGAGCATGAAATAAATGACAGCAAACATACAAACAGAAAGGAGAAGACATAAACCATCAACCAGAAAGCAGGGACAAGGGTGGCAGTCAGGAAAGGGTCTTGGCGGACTATTAGATGGAGCAGGGACGGCTGTGGAAAGCACCAAACAACAACGAGAAAGGCGTCCGCAGGGCTGGCGGCAACAGTACAACATCTTGAAGACGTCAAACTGTAGCAGGGAAGGTGTCGGCGGGGCTGAGGGCAACAGGAATGCTACTGGAATGAGGGAGGGCCTAGAGGGCAACAAGAAGAAGGTCGGAGGGCGATGTGCGGCTGCTGGAATAGGGTGGCCGAAGGGGCTACCGAAGGATAAATGTCTCGTCGAGGGCCGAACTACAACAAGGTCACCACCTAGACCCTTTGAGACAGTCACCACCTCGAACGAGGTACATCCGGAGCACCTTCTCGTCGTTGGGTACAACCCCAGAGGAGAAAAACGACTCGAAGGCAGCACTCAGAAATTTGTACTCATCAAAATCTGTCCTATCCTTAGCAAACAACATCTATAAATAAGAAAGGGTTAGTAGGTAGATTAGGTAAGTAGAAGAATAGGCAATAAATAAAGGATGAGTGATGGGAAAGGAAAGAATTTGAAATTAGGATAGAAGTGGAAGGTGGTAAATAAGGAACGGAATCAAAAGAGGCGAGAGGGACCACAATACAGTAGCAGCTACAGTAACACATAGGTGTCACTGTAGCATCTACAATCACATATCGGTATCACTATAGCATTTATAGTAACACATCTCAATTTTAGCTCGCGCGTCACTTTCACTTTAGCATAAAGGATGTTGCCTTAATCTATCTCACATTAATTGATTGAAGCAGAACCTTTTTTAAGAATGTGCATTACCTTTCTCAAGAATCCATCTGTATCAAGTTCAAGAATCACCTGAAGTTCTGCTTCTGCTTTATCATTATTCTTCTACTGATAACGAATGCTAACTATAGCTTGATGAATTATCCAACTAGAAATATAAGAAATAAATTGTCTGGGTGAAGTTGTAACTTTATACTTATTTTAGAGTAGAACAAGTTGTTTTTGCATTAAAGAATTTAATCTCCAACCTTAGCTTTTACTCTAGTTAACATAGTAACCTTCAAAAGTCATATCATAAATAGCCAAAATGTCACATTTAATAGAATTAATATTGATAATTTCATAGAAATATATAATTTATGTTAAATTTTGTTTACAAACTCGAGTGTTAAAAGTATGTAGTTAAAACCAAAAGTTGATCAGAAAACTCTAAAAGCTGATGACATTTTTAATACAATGGAAAAAAATTAATTTATTGGGAGATTTACATATGAAGCGTAGCACACAATTCTTATGTATTTATATATCTCAAACCTAAACTTTCATATTTACAAACATAGCACTCTGGTGCTTTAAACATATTCATGAGAAGGTGTATTTCACTTTTAGAAAGTGATAATTGTGTTATTTTTTATGTGATATAAAAGAGTTGAGTGTTATGTCTGTAAATATGAAAGTTTAAGTGCGGAATATATAAATGCATAAAAATTGTGTGTGTAAATGCCCATATTTTATTCCTAAAAACCAGCACAGATCTAATGTCATTTCTGAAGATAGCACTCAGAAGTGAGAGGTACTGAATGCAATAAAAAAAAAAGACTATACCAAAAATGTTATCAGGATCCACTTGCTTTTATAAAGATAGCATAACATTTTCATACAAATAGTCTCAAGAGAAATTAAGTTACATCATACCAGAGTAGAATATAACATAAAAACTAGGTTCTTCTATTCACATAAAAGAAAAATGGCAAATGATCACCTGACTCTTTATAGGGGAATCATTTTAGTCCCAAAGTTTCAAAAAGTTTCATTTTAGTCCCCAACCTTTTTAATATAAATTAAAATAGTCCCCAGTCAAGACTATTTTAGTCCCAGTTAAAACAGTTCTAATTCAGCACTTTTATAAATTCTGGGACTAAAATGACCTCATCTAAATAGTCAGGAAACTAATTTGATACTTTACTCATTCACTGAATATAAAACTTCACCATCTAAAGTACAGTAAAAGGTAATCTTTTCCGGAGGATTCTGTCAAAACAAAATACCATGTCACAAATTTCAAAAACCATTCCACATTTTTAACAAGAGATCATATTCACTGTTAATTCAATAACATATTAAGTTAAACAATTAAGTTTTTGACTTACCGGCTTATATTTTGTAAGGGCATAGACCCATCCTAGGCCAACTTCCTCGTACAGCCTTCTGAAGGCCTGCAAGTTACCATTGATAAAATAGTATTAGTTTAACCATGAGCAGTTAAAATCATGGATCTATATGCTTTCAAGAATTAATAACCAAAAAAGAAAATTTTTTCGTTGGCATAGACAAGAAATTGTAGAAAATTCCTCCAGATTTTCAAGAATATGCAGACTTGTGGAACACAATGGCTTTAGATCTTTTGGGAGACAAATTTGCATATACTCGTCAGTTTTAATATTAAAAATGGCTACACGAATAAAATTAGTAATAAATTGTATCAGTTCGCCCCTAATATATTAAAATATTGGTATCCAAGACAAAGTATCGGACTAAAAAGAAAAGGGCCATTTACATGCATAACACACAATTCCTATATTTACATATCTAACACCTGACATTCTATATTTACATATATAGTACTCAAATTTTTGACACACGCCAAAAAGAGCACTATCACTAACTTTATAAAAGTGAAATACCCATTTTCATGTATAGATTTTTAATACCGAAGTGTTATAAATATAAATAGCAAACTTTAGGTGTTAGATACGTAAATGCATAAGACTTGTGGTATGTGCGTAAATTTCCCATCACTATGAACAGATAAAAATTGCTTAGACTGAAAGATAACCCCAGGATGAATAAAAAAAGGATAACAATAATTAAAGAAATAATCCCAGTGATCAGTACCATTAATTTGCTAATAAGAAAATAAATAGCGAAACAGCGAATTCATAATAAAAATGACAAGGGCATCTCAGAGAAAAAACTTGCAGAAACTGATATAGTTATTGAGAGATCATCTCAAAGAAAAATCTTTATGGTATTATCTTAATAAGACTGTAATTAAAGAGATTAAAAAGTAGGAGAAATATTTTGTCTTCATTACAAGCAACTCCAAAACAACTAACATTCGTAAGTTTG
>NEWO01000027.1:466479-544332 GCA_003013225.1 Phalaenopsis aphrodite
AGGAAAGATCATAACCCAATAATAGCATTGTTATAGAAATATAGGCCAATACACAATAGAGAAGCAACCACAACATCAAAGATAGAATAACAACAAAGAAAAGCTACAATCTTGCCTCAATTAACTCAACTTAAAAAAAACGAACCCCAATGCATTGAGCTTAGATATTCACCAAGCAAATTCAGAAACGCACTTCATGCTTCTTAAGAAATAATCTATAATTCATTACAAATAGGTCTGTCATGTTAGCACACAGAGTGTCTCTGAAATGTAACATTAGTAGTGGGCATAATTTAATCATCCAAATAGCTTGAAGGACAAGGTATATAAAATTATTTCGCAGTGATGGATGTGATTTCAAAATAAGGAAATGAAAGGCGTGAAGAATTTATAAAATTATCAATAGATTAATGAAAAAGGCCAAATCAAACAAATTAAAACTTGATTAATGCCAAAATTCCCTAGAGTTTCTAGTTTACAAAAAATTAGTTCCAATGTGCTGCAAGATTTCAAATGCACTAAATTTCCCGCATTTAATTCTTTAATGATTCTTAATAGAAGCCTTTCTAAATTCAAATGCACCATTACATTATCACTATATCTAACTATTACGTACCCTAGTTCACATCAACAAAAAACTCCTAATTTTTCTAATTAACTATCCATGCTATATGAATATCGCCATTAAGACAAATCATGCAACCGACCAATATGATAAGAGGCAAGTAATAAAATGACTAACATACCAATATGTGTTCAAAAGGGGTACATTATAATAACCTATAACTAATTCATTGCAAATAAGATGATGAAGGCAATAAATTTGGATATTATACGGAAATATTTGTCTGTCCATCCCATATGTGCTAATTCAAGCCAGATGGAATCGAACCTGGGATAGAAGGGGCTTACAATAAAGTTGCCAACCAACAGGCCACCAATTACGCGCACACGCGCGCGCGCGCACACACACAGACATATATATATATATATATATATAAAAGGTTAGATCAATACTTCATCAAGTCAACGGATGAAAAAAAAATTTACTATATATAAACAATTTTGTTCTTTGTTAATAGTTATAAAGTTATTATACTTATGCCTTGACATAATTGCCATTTAATCTGATAGGTGTTATTATTTATGAGTATAAGTTATCGATTCAGTTGCACTACAATGTCTTCTACGATACTAATGAACTTTCAGTTCGCTTGATTGGTGAACAATCTCCATAAAAGGCTAGCAGCAGCTTCATCAGCAGGCCTTGCTTAGGATTTTAAAATGCCGTTCTATTAGCATTTCTTTTCAAATGCCCGCGCCAAGAATTCAGTTCCTTTTGTCATAACTTGTTCTATTTTTTTCCTATGATGCATGAATCAAAAACTCTCTTTTTATTACCATTATATCGTTACGTGTTGTTCTCTTGCTAAGGAAACCGATTACAGTATGGGTTATAATTAGATCCCAAGTTGCTTTTTTTTTTTTGTTTTATGCTTTGCTTTGCTTTTCTTTTCTTTTTTTCTTTCTTTCTTTCTTTCTGAAGTTATTTGAGAATAACCCAAAACAAGTTTGAAGAAAACAGCTCTCCATAACTTTTCCTTCTTAACAAATCCAAGGAAACAAATATCGATGCCTGAAATGTACCACATCAATAGAAACAAGTCATTCTAAATTTAGCATCTCAAATAGTGAAATCAAAAAATTATTATAAGACAAAAACAACTATTCAAATAAATCTAGATGTCAAAAGTGAAAAGCATGTTTCATGATTTAGGAACTTAAGCATGAAATACTAAAGATGCAAGATTGGTCATGATAATTATAGAAAACCAGATAGATATGAGAAGTTGGTGAAAAAGAAATAAAATTGGCTTAGGACAATTGTCACGACCTAGCCCAGGACTTAGAATTTACCAAGGTGGGTATAGAAGGTCGAATTGTGTGAATTTAAAAATTTTGTTATTCATTTTCTATAACTTACTATTAACGAGTAAAAGAGTCACTAATCAAATTAACTTAAAGGATTAAAATTAATTTTACCTCTTTACTGATTGTCCGCATCTTCTATAAACATTTTTCCTTCTATCGTTCATCTTTAATCACTTAATTAGCCTGAAAAATTAGTTTAAAAATATATAAGTTAAACAAGTTAGTGAATACTCATACTCCTAAATTACAACAATACAAGAAAAAAAAACAATATTCAAAGAGTATATCTATATTTTCTCATATCTATACAACTGTTACAGGAGACGTCGTTTAAAAAATTGTGTCAATTAAGATACATCAATATCAATATCCTTTTCCATTTACATGCACGGGCATATTAGTGGTTCCCAACTAGCATCATCAAAGAGTGAGTCCATCATAGTCAATCATGTACATACAAGCATCCAATAAAAATATCCCTTTCTAATAAAAAAAATATATTCATTTAACATTTGCATAGAAGCCAAATCGTACAAAAATAACGTGCATACATATTATTCCTACAATATGAACAAAAATTCAATAGAATACAAAATCATGAGTTGGAGCAATTTCAATATAACTAACGATAATACTAACAAATGCATTTGGTTTAGAAAAAGCAAAATATCAACATAGTATAAGAGCATGAGTATTCACCTCATTGATGGAAGATATGCTTACTCTTAACATATATTTCTTCTGTCAAATTATCAGACACAGAATATTCAATTATCGCTTTATTTAATTATATTTTAATTTAATTATCAATTATTATTCTATTGCACTATTTTAATGTTTAAATACTTAAAATTTAAGTTCGATAAACGTAAAAATTAGTAATTATTAATAATCTACACAAAATACATTTAAAATTAAAAAACTAATCTTTAAAGAAACCTGAATTAGAAGAAGCAAATATCACCATAGTATAAGAGCATGAGTACTCTCATCATTGATGAATGATCTGCTTGCTCTTAACTTATATTTCTTCTATCAAATTATCACATATAGAATATTTAATTATATTTTAATTTAATTATCAATTATTATTATATTGCACTATTTTAATGTTTAAATACTTAAATTTTAAGTTTGATAATTGTAAAAATTAGTAATTATTAATAATCTACACAAAATACATTTAAAATTAAAAACCTAATCTTTAAAGAAACCTGAATTAATTTAAGTTTAATATTTAAATAATAACTTATAAATATAATATATAATATAGTCTCTTACCCTTAAAACCCTCTCGTTAGAGCCCTCCCTTCAGCCACGTGACTCACGATTCCACCTGTTCCTCCCTTTTGTATGCGATAGAGATGCAACCTCCTCCTTCATCGCACGAGAACTCTCTTACAAAGAAACAACTTCACTCTCCCTTTCTTCTCCTTCGGTCGCTCAAGACCGAGCGATCAAAGCCACAAAGATTCTCTCCCGTACGAGCCTCGACATTGGCTCATCTTTGTCAGTCATGAACTCAACCCGTCCTCCTCTGCGATGCTCGTTCATTTCCTCCTCTTCTTCTTCATTGGTAGGTTAGGGTAAGGCCCTGCCGTCAGTTGTCTCCGACTACAAGGAAGATCTAACATGTGTCGTTCGACTCACTTGTAAGTCTTTGCCTCCCTCGCAATAATTTATAGGCGAACTTCACTTCTTCAACTTTCGACCACTTTCATTTCATCTCCCCCTTTCATTCATTTACCCAACCCCTCATTTACTCTTCCTCCGTTTGACAACCTGACTCTTCATTTCTTTTCCCCGATTCTTCATTTACTCTCCCCCAATAACTAAAACAGAACTATTACAACAACATCTTCAAACGGAAAAGAAGCAGAATTTTGTCGCATAACAGTCATTCTTTTTCTTGTATTAAAAAAATGTGAATATCTAAAATTTATAAATTGTAGTGTAAGAGTAGTTTAGAGAGGTAGAAGGTACAGTTGAACAAGTTCATAAATTGCGTGCTAAAAAAGAACAATACATACTTCAACATCTGTGAAGATAGTTCCATCAGATTGAATTGCATGTATTTTCCCCATAAGCTGCAGAGAATATGAATTTAGGAAGTAATTAATCAGTGCAATGCATAATTAAAAGATAAAAACATTTTATGAAGTATGTAACCAGGCCAAATTTTAGCACTTTCTCAATCTTTTGAGTATAATATTAACCCTCCTAATCCGGGCTTCAGTCAATCCTTGAACTGTCTGATTAAGCCCTACTCAGTTTGGTTTAGAGCTTCATTAAGCCCTGAATTTAATATATCACATTCCAGGTTCAATGCCAACGCATGCATCTCTGGAATGTAATATATTAAATACAAATCAACACCTAAATTTTATTTTTTACATCCATACCACCCAAATCTTTCATATCACATCAAAAATACCACCATTTTAACATTTAAAAAAGGAAATGCACCTTTTCATGCATAGATAAGGCGGTATGTATGTACAAATTGAAGTTCAGTGTTAGATATGAAAATTCAGAGAAATTGAGTGGTATATATGTAGATCTACCTAAATACAAAGATTCCCTTATTTCATGGTTCTTTAAGTTTATGCTGCATCAGGCATTTTCGGTACCATACAGCTTTGAAAAATTATGAAGTATTCGTGACGCACAGAATTGAGAATCAGATTCTTTTATTCTATATATAAAACTAAGAAAAGAATCCACACCATAAATATTTTGCCAGAAAGACATACAGTTTTGTAGTTGAGGCCTTGATTTTCCTCGGGCGAGTAATCATCTGAACTTATGTCCACAAAATTAATTGTTCCATAAGCTTGGTTTCGTTCTCTAAGCATGCTAACCTGAAATACATGGAATGAATGGAAAAATAGAAGTCCAAGAACCTTATAGATGGAAAACTAAAATAAATAAAAATAAAAATCAAATCATGAAGCACTCAACTAAAATGAATCAGAAGAATGACTTATGAAATCAAAACCTCTAAGTAGGTATAAGTTTAATGATGCTGATGTTGAATATCCTGGAATTAGCTGGCATCAAATCAAGTCTCCACATTTCCAAAATTAAGGCTCTCGATAGAAAAAGATCTTAATTGATTAAAAGAGGGTTTAAATAAAACTTTTTTACTAGTATAGAGAGATAAAGTATGTTACTCTCTCGCAGGGCATATAACTCAATATTACATTTAATAAATAATAACATGTTTGTACTAGAAAATCTTATAAAAATACGCATTTTATCCCTTTAAGAAACACACCTCACGCATACAAAGAGGGCATTCTCCATCATAAAGCATTTTAATCTTCCAAGTGTTGGAGAACTGTTCATCCGTTGGTTGAGCAGTTTCTTTCAACTTGGACTGTCCTTCCGTTGGTTGAGCAGTTTCTTTCAACTTGGACTTTGAATATACCGCACGAATTTGAAACCTTGCAACTAAAACCCAAATCTATGTGAGGTTTTATAACATGGCAAAACAAAAAACTTCAATAGCATAGTCAATAAAATTTACAAGAGCCTCGAGTACAATGAATCCTACTGTTTTGCAAGATAAAAATGATAATGGCCCAGTTAATGTTTAAGACAATTATTAGAAAGATTTTTGAGATAACAGTAAAAATAATTCTTTAAAAATTCTTTAACAATGGAAGCTTAGGACCATCTAGCACGACTAGCTTCATCTTAACTCACTCTAAAAACCAAAGCCTTGGAACACCTTAGTCTCTCCCTCCGCAAAAACACATCTGGATGATCATTTATAGCAAAAGGTACAGCCACTCCATTCACTTCTTAGATTCTTGAAAACTTGGCCATTTTGTGGACCATGTAGTTCATGAAGCCAAAGACAATGTAGTTGAACTTATGCTGTAATTCAACTAGGCAATTTTAACTCACTAATAACTCTAAGCCTACCTAAGGAAGGGCGATCGAGGCTCTAAGGTTAAATCATACAACCTAAAAGATGAAACACACAAAAATCACAATTAGTAGGTTACCGACTTTTAATTTAGAAAAAAATCAACCACTTCTAATGTTTAAAAAAACAAGCACAGTTCTTTTGTTCCAAATAATAATATAATAGCCATTAAAATCTGAAATTCCACAATAACAATGAATAATAGCAATCAATGGAAGGGACTAAAATAAGAAATTTCTAATAATCCTCTAAAATCCAGTCAAAAACTGCAAATTCCAAGTTTTCAAGTACATAAATAGTAGGAACCAACTTATAGTTTCAAAATTTTCCAACATATTCATCCAAGAAATTAAAATTAAGAGACAGTAAGAAGAGTTGGTTTTAACAATAATTGAAAAAGTCGTGGAAATTATATAAAGAACAAACAGTGGACTGAGGAAAATCAACTAAAAAATATTTAACCGAAAATCTAGCCAGGTAGCAGCTTTCATTGTGAATCCCAAGGGTATCAGCGGAAATGAATAAATATAACAAAACTGAGGACACAATAAACAAAATGCAGTAAAATCGTAAGATCTCGGAGAAAAGAAAAATTTGAAAGCGGGAATTAATTTTCTTTTTATGTTAATTGAATTAGGTTGTTTGCAGCAGTTTAAAAAACCTAAAGAGAGTTAAAATTTGAAGAGTACAGTTCATTCTCGATAGGATCAAGAAAATACAATAAGATTTAAAGTTCTCTTTCTATGCTTCTAATGAGATCATAATTATAATTAGTTTCTTGTGAATATGTTCATGCATAACAAACATATGTTTTGCAAATGATTGAACTAATTCACCTGTTCTAGACTCAATAGAAAGCTGAACAAGATCTATTGGTTTCCAAGCTAAATACCTTTGATAATTTCAAAGGGCCGGAGAACTATAAAAGATGAATTACAGACAAATTTAATAATAGGTGGAATCAAATCTCTATTTCATGCGTGCTCTTTTAATCAGATAGTATAGCATATCATTTAAACTCCTACCAACTATTTCAGCTTGGCCATTAGTTTGTGACCACCAAGTGTTAAAATCTTTAATAGCGTTCTCATTTTATTCCATCAAGTTTTCCCAAAACAATAAATTTAAAGTCTATATAGATACAAACTTTTTTTGAGTTGTCCTTGCAAATTAAATATCTAATAAATATAATTAGAAGTTTCAGAGGTATCAACAGTTTTAAAACATAGAATAAAATGAGCCATTTCTAAAAGTGACCAATCAAATCAAAATAGAATTATATTTTTTATTGCTCATGATAATCTTTAAAAAATCCATGCTCACATCCTCACAAGTTCTGTATGAAATAAGAAATGATGTATAAAGTTCGATATTATATTTCTTTTCTTTAGCCGTTTGGCATGTTCTAATTTTTAATATTAAACATGCAACATCTTGTTTCAAGGTATGCCAATAATATTTATTAATAATGCAGCTATAATCTTACCTTGATCAAAATACATTGAAAAATAACAAGAACATAACTTTAAGACTAGAAAATATTCACAACATTTTTAGCCTTATCCCAAGTAGTTGAAGTAGATGCTAAGACATATTGCAAATGCAAAGTTGAGTTTCCTTAAAAAAAATCACCCTTAATAATAAATGTAATCGAATCAATATATAGCTAATTAATTTCCTTACATTAGTATAAATCTCTTTAATATGATCAAAATCAGTGGCGGACAACAACCATACTTAAGGCATAAGAGTTTATTTTTACTTGCAGCACAACATTTTTTGAAATATGTGCAATCCAATAAAAAGTCAACCCATTTCGCAAATATGCCCAACTTTCTTTATAGAGTTTCAATTGACAATCCAAATATACAACAAACCCCTAGGAAAACAATTAACGCATTCAATATCAAAACCATTATATAATCGCATAAAATTCTATATCATAATTAGAGTATTTATCTTTTGCATCATTTGAATTCTCACTAAAACAAACAATGGAATGTCCAACTTGAATCAACACTCCCCTAATCCCTAGATTAAAAACATCACAAGAAACCTCTAAAACCTTATTAAATTCTGGTAATTGTGATAAGCTTATCAAGATCAAGTGATATTCCTAATATATTAGAACATAATAGAATCAAACAATGGAAACTCCAAATAGCATCATATGTATACATTGTGACATTTCTATCACAAAGACGGCTGAGAATAAGAATAAGCATAAAAGTAAAATAAACGAATATGATACATTGCACCGTACAGTGAATGAAAGAATTCCCAGTAATAGTTTTATTATTTCTGATCATTGCTTCATATACTGCATTTAAATCATATTTTTTTATACTTTTAAGCATGTTTGTTATATTATTGTTGTTACTCATGTTAGTCACTGACCAGCATGCACATTTTTTAGATATTGAATTTTAATTTATTATTGGTTATATCACTGAGTCTAAATTACCAATTTTATTTTATGTTTTAAGTAAGGGTAAGGAACATGTGGACAATTAACCATGTGATATACCTTTTATATCGCTTTTGAATGTTAAGATTTTGGGTTATTATAAAAGGCATTTGGGGTACATAAAATTTTATATATTTAAGTATTATAAAAGCTTTGTATTTTAATATGAGCATTTATTTATGCATGCTTTCCTGCTTATATTTGATATCAAAGATTTTATTGTAGGTATTTGTAATAATTTAATAAGATTAATTTGCTACTCTTCTAATCCTAAAGAGCATGATTTAGGATGAGTGTTGATTAAAACTAAATCCTAACCAAGCGTCCTTCTCTATTATATTGTAGGTTGACCTAAGGAGAAGTTGATTGTTGTGTGATTGAAAGTAGTATAAGAGCCAATGTTAAAGTTATAATCGATAATGGACGCATGAATAAAGTAGGAATGAGATTAAAATTAAGTTAATTAAAATAGATTTATAGGTCAATTTAATTCAGATTGTCAATATAAGATATTAGGAAGTAATTTGTGCATAATATAAGTATTAAAGGATAAATTATATTAAATAACTAAAATTGTGCAATTACAAATAAATATATCTGAAGAAGTGTCAGAAAGAATCAATGATCAATCATTCAAGTCAACTAATGAATCAGAAATGCAGGTTGTGGATAACTCTAACATAAGTGGAGCACAAAATAGAGCTAATAAGAAGTCTCAAGCCAACGAGTAGTAGGATATTGTTAAATTGATCTCTCATGTAGTGGATAAAATAACCTCTTTTGAAAAATCATCCACAAATAGTAGGCAAAAATCTAAATTTAGCACAAAAGTTGATCAGCATCTCAGAATATTTCAGACAATTCAGGCCAAATGCATTTAAAGTAGCTAGTAATCCAACCATTACTGATTATTATAAATGAAGAAAATTTGGATGGTATGATTTGTTTAGACAACAGAAGAGTGATATCAACCATTTTCATGCTTAGAAGGTGAAGCAAAAAAATGGTGACAAACACAAAACAGGAAAAAGCTTGGGCTAACACCACTTACATTGATTTGGTAGGATGACTTTATAAAAGTATATAAGAATTGGTTGATTCCAGCATCAGCTAAATTATCATTGTACGACAAGTTATTCAACCTAATCTACAGATTCATGACTGAAGCAAAGTATACTTCCCTATCCTGAAATGCCTCTCACTACGTCAGCACCCTGAAGGAAAAGTGTCACAAACTTCAGCGATACATTAGCATTAGCATCTTTTGACATCAATGAATGCTTTCTTTTACTTGAAAGAGCCAGAGAATTGAAAGAATTGAGAATGAACTGAACTATTTCAAATAACGTTGGAAACCATTAGGGTTGCAATTGAGTCGAGTATCATAGTTCGGACTTGGCTTGATATAATTATAAGTTGTTTATGTTCGGCTTTTGCTTATGTCGAGCTTTCATATATTGTTCAAGCTTTGTTTAAATTTTTCAACGTTTAAACTTGATTTGTTCATGACAAGTGAACGTACAATCAAACGAGCTAAAAATTCAAATGATTATCAAGATTTACATATAAAAATTCAACAAATAAATTTACAAATCCGATCGCACCTACTAATTTATTGATTATAAACTCTGTAAAAGGTAACTCATGAACCATGATCATATGGGATGTAATCTCTCATATTTTAGTATGATCATACTTCCAAGTTTGCACCCAACTCCCACATTTAGATGTAGATGTTAGTTTTCTCGTAGTGCTATACGTTATTTTTCTAACATTTTTAACAATTTTGTAGATGTCTATTATATTGAGTTGTTGCACCATCTTCATTTTTTATCATATATAACTTACAATGATTCCACTGCACTTACTTTACATCATTTTTTAATAAGGTAGAATTTATGAGCAAAGTGGAAAAAGGAGTTATACGAGAGACTAGAGATTCAGAAATCCCTGCACATCATGATCTCATTGTTACCTTTGATGCCTGCGCGATCTCATTGTTACCTTTGATGCTTGCGCGATCTCATTGTTACCTTCGATGCTTGCATGCACTAGCAGCTCAGAGCTTCGTATGTTTCGAGCAATACCAAAAGATACGAAACTGCAAGATGCCAAAAGAAAGTGAGGTTTGAACGGGTTTAAAGTTAATTTTAAAGAAAATTTCATATGTACCACATGAGTCTTAAGTATTTTCATATCTAACACCTAAACTTTAATAAATCAAATTTATAATTAAAGAAATTCTATTAAATTAAATTTTAATTAAATAATATATCGTATATGATAAGAGTTATCATCGAACGATCTTAATATCGAGTATTTAACGAGTTACTTATTGAACAACAAACGAGTTCACTCGTGAACATAAATGAACAAATTTGACTATATTCATGTTTATTTTATTTAAGCTCTGAGCTTTTAAAAATTGCTCAAGCTTATTTATTTACTAATTTGAACGAGCATGATCGAGTTTTAATTGAGGCGAGTTCGAGTTATTCATTTAGTGCACTGCTTCACTTACAACCCTAAAAACCAAAGACAAACAAGCATGAAAGTTTGATAAGAGGGCACATTTGCAAAGCAAGAGATTCAGGTTTGGTAGCAAGCAGAAGAAGATTCAATTAGAGAAGTTAGTTTATGATAAGTGTTAAAAAAGGCATTTTGAGTCGTGTTTGGTTGGTTCAATGAAATATTTCGAAAGCGGACAAGAAGGATATCATCAAATGGAATGCCCGTTAAAAAGGAAGAATGACAGCCGGCTATAGAGAATTTTAGGGTGGTCCCGCGACCATGCAAGCACCTGTCTGCTCACCTGGACCGATGCGATCCAAATTTTTCTATGTGTAGTGAAGACGGTCGGCCCTGAGGCCCACTCTGACTCATCATATTATTATATATTTACATTTTTTGTTGTTCTAAGGTTAGTTTTTGTGTCTTTTGCATTTGGAAGGTCGTCGGCGACTATCCCTCCCTTCGAGGGTTGTATCCTAGGGTTTCAGGTGGTGCTTCGACCATATCTCGGCCTCCATGTGATAATTATCTTCTCAATCCATTTTTGCATTCCTCTCGCTTTGCTAACACGCTTTCTTCCTAGTTGTAGCTGCCTCGAAAATAGTTATTTTGTTGTTCTTTCTGCAGTTCCTCATTGTCCAGCCATCCTTCGAATTGCCGCACCCCCAGGACAATTCTCCATTTGTTGCGCCGCAGTCCCACGCCTTCCCCCGCACTGTCGACGTCATTCCCACTCACTGCCACCGCCTGGAAATAGTTGATCTTGGTCATCTTTTACTGTTCCAGCCACTTGGCCAACTATTTCTATCATTCCAACCTCCTGCCATTGCCGCAACTCCTCCCATTCGCCGCAGACATCCTTCCCCCTTGCTGCCATCAACACGGATAGCCCTCACGCGTCGTCCCCCAGTTCTCTACTAGTTGTTCGGCCGAGGTAAAATCGTTGTCTTGCTATTTTTTGCTTGTCAACTGTCATTTCCACCCTCGTGCCACCTTCCAAACCCTCACAGGCCACCAATACCACCCCAAATCTACGCTCTTTGACTGTTTATATCGCATTAGTTGCTACTTTCGATTTTGTGTGTCACAATTGTTTTTATTTCCTATTTGAGTAGGTTGTTTGTAAGTCCATATTTGAGTTTCACTAAAAATATTTGATTTTCCTATCGTGCTTTGAGTTAAAACTGGTATGACCTTGGTTGGCTCAATAAATTTTTCGGATGCAAGCAAAAGGATATCGTCAAATGAAATATCTGTTAAAAAGGAAGAATGTTAGCAGGTCATGAGAAATTTCAAGATAGAGTCAACGCAAATCTTTTGAACCTACCTCGTTATTGTAAAATATTTTCAGATATTGTAGTTCACATTAAACTTAGAAAAAAATGTTGAAAGAAATAAACAAAAACTCATAATTGGTTCTTTTGTAACTATCGGTTTAACCAAAAATCAATCGCTTTTTTATATCAACTAACAAAATACGTTTCATTCCTTCCAAACAATAATTTAAAGTTCACCAAAGTATGAAATTAGGCAAAAAATATATATATGATTATCAATATATACTTCTATAGCAACTAGAAATTATACCAACAAAAAGAAAGCCGTTGAGTATCAAACTTAATGAAATCCTAATCACACACATATATCAATCACTCAACTCTTTGAGCAAAAAGATCTAGGATGTTAATAAAAAATAAAAATATTTTTGGTCTTATGCTAGTAGAAGGAAACTATCTGATACTGGAACTAGTAGGAAAAACGCTGGAAATAAAAAAGAAAATTTTTATTAATATTAAAATAGGGTTACAACATAAATGATAACTAATAACATGAAACATGAAATGACACGAGCAACACATCTCATGTGCATTCCAAGGGTGATGGAGACCAACGAGATGGGTCGGATAGCTTGCGGAGGGGTGGTGGCAGCTAGAGGAAAAGTGCAGAATTGCAAAAACAGCAAATATGGTAGGTGACCGGCGACAGGCGGAGGGTGGTTCGAAAGAGCTGGACAGCAAGGAAAGTGGTAGTTGATTGGGAGTGCTAGGAAGGGGGGAAGATGGTTGGGCAGCAAGGTAAAGTTGCAAGTATAGGGCAGTTGAGTGTAGGAAATGAAGGAAGGGAGAGGTCGTCAGCTAAATGAGGGGAGGAGAATGATTGGGGAAGATGAAAGAGAAAGGATACAACACCATTACGAAGTAATATATAGTCGGAGCACCACCACCTCCTCGGATACAACACTAAAATAGGGAAAAGGACTCCACACATAAGATTTAAAAACAAACACAACAAGAATTGACTCCCACGCACAAAGGACAGCAATTTATAGACTCCCAAGAAACTTCTACACAAAAGAAAAGGGGGTGAGAAGGCAAGAAGAATCCATAAAACACTTCACAAATGAAGAAGAGTGTGACAGACTTGCAATACATCTTCCCGGATGACAAAATTTCGCGATCTCGCTTCCTGTCTACGTGATAGTTTGCAGAGTTTATGCCCGCGTGTTCAGCACCACACATTAGGGGGGCCATTTAGAGCCCTATGTCACTATCTCTTCAAAATTTCAACATTGCCATCAAAAGTTGCAGACAGTCCCAAGAATCGACATCCAACAACAAATGAAATAATTGAGAGAAAACAAAATTTAACTCACATTTAGTTTTTTTTTAATATATATGCTTTATTGCGCAGAATGTTGGCCCTTAAAAGAGAAGCATAAAACAAAGTTAAGTGTTGCGGAGATGATAATGCTTAGGTGGATGAGTGGCTTGACACTTGGAGATAAACTGTGAAACGAATCTATCCATGAAAAAATTGGTGTAGCTTCAGTTGCAGACAAGATTAAAGAGAGCCGTCTTAGATGCTTTAGTCACATTAAAAATCGACCATATGATGATACGGTTAGGATAGTAAATGTTTTAGATTCAACTTATGTTAAGAAAGGCAAAAGTGGACCTAAAAAGATTTGGGCATATTGCATAAAAAATGATCATAGTCTATTGGAATTAAATGAAAAATGACACTCGATAGGATACAATGGAGAATAAGGATTCATGAAGCCGACCCACTAAGTGGGATAAAGGCTTTTTGTTGTTGTTGTTGATATATGCCTCAATAGTCCTATTTATAAACACAAAAAAAATCCAAATTAACTAACTTCTAATGTCCTTGAAGATCCATTAAAATTTTGTATGTTTCGATTCATCTTGGATTTCAGTGGATTTCCAATCCATCAGAAGAAAAGAATAAAAATAAAAATAAAAAATATTGGCCTAGCACGGATACAAAGTTCTAATAAAGTTAAGTAATGCGTCCACTGTATTAGAATTGTGCCGATGAAAGAATGAAACCACAAAGAAAAGTGATGTGCGAGACACGCACATGGATCCCATGAATCTCGACTTGCAAGAAGATGATTGGGCGCCAGTAGGCAAGAATCTGCAGTGCCTGAATGACAGAGCCGCACCAAACAAGCATGTAGATCCCCTGAATCTCAGATTGTGGCGCAACATACGAACGAACTCACCCAACACCACCATTGCCCTCTTGAGACGAATAGTGCAGGAATAGGCTCCGAATAAAGAGTAAATACCCCACTAAAGACTTGCTATGGACTCTGTTCAAACCGAAAATACATTCACATATTGCGGCGTATGCCATCATCACCCCCGTCATCTCAGCGCACATAACAAAACAAATCTATAATGGAAACATCAACACCTTCACATAATATTCCTTCAAAATCGTTTTCATTATTATTTACAACTGTAAACTAGCTCATTCAACAACCCGAGAATCAATTCTTCCATAGTTTGGCGATAGTGTAATGTCAGATATCTCTGAAAATGAAGCACTCCGTTAGTCCGTTAGCAACGCTCGGACAGTTTCTAATTGAATTCACCGGTTTGCAAAAGCAATATCGTTCATGGCCGGAAATCAAAGTTATCAAAAGAAGATAGGAATAAAATTGAGGTATAAATGAACCTGGAGATGAATCGCGAGGGATGCGCAAGATCCATGAAGGCAAGATGGATGAATAGGTCAGAGTGGGACGTAGCGGGACGTGACGGAGAGCAGCTCGACCAAAAACCATTGCCATGCTTCCGCGACTCTCCGCCGACCACACTTCTAACGAAAGGGAAATAAATATTACATATTGATAATATAAGTATATAATAATTAAATTAAATTTTATTTAATATATATTTTTTAGATTATACTAATCGATGATTTAGTATTTAATGAACTATTTATCATTAATGTGTATTTTATTAAAATGCTTATTAAATAACTTATAATTTAACATGCATTCATTAAATCATCATCATAAATCAAATATAAAATATTCTAATTATTATGCAGGCAGAAATTAATAATAGTACACATGAGTCCTGACCTTGAATAACAAGAAGAAAGTGTGTCTGTGATAATAGCAAAGAGATGGAGAGAGATATAACTTAATAGGAAAATTGTGATTACAATGATTAGAAACATCAGGATGGCTATTTAGAAAGTTAGAGTAATTTGAGATAGCTTCGCTGATAATACCATATTGATGGCAAATATATTCATTATTGACAATGGCTTCTTAAATAAAATTAGAAATGTGTTTATATTAAGTTTTTTTTTTTATAAGGAAATTGACATATCTGTAATCATAACAGTGTAATTATCACTAGTCACATTATAGTAATGAAACTAACTAATGCAAAATACATATACAAAAATAAAAGAGAAACAATTATATTAAATCAAATGAAATGAATAAATGTTCAATAAAAGAACGTTTGAGACCAATAAATTGTTAAACATACAAAAAAAAACTAAAAAATAATTCCCTTCTTATCCTTCTTTATCCTCTCCTCATCCTCATGCTAAACTGACTGCTTCCCTTCCTACAGTTTTAAATGCAACATCGTTTTGATATCTGCTTTCATCTTCCACTCCATCTCCGAACTCAGGTTAGCTAGGTGGGTGGAGATCTGAGCACCAACCTCAGCAACAACTTGGCGATGCATTTTCTTCTGTGCAATAAAAGTAGATGCATCGGATGTCTTAGATGTCTGGCAGACATCATAGGTTGATGCATGGGACCCCAACTTGTAGACCCTTTCTTCTTGTCGTTGTCAGTCTCCCTCCAGATGTCGTACTCAGAAGAATCGTGAGATATGTCGAACCACAGGCTGACTATTGGTATCGGCTATCCCTAAGCCTCTAGAAGGCTTCCTACAAAAAATTATGTTGAATGAAAATTAATGACTAAATAAGCTTTGATAGTTATTTGAAATGAATTAAATAATTAATGTTGTGATTTACCTTACATTATGGCTTATTATTTTATATAATGTATAAGAGGCATGTAATCTAAAAAATTGTAATGGGCCTTGTAATCAGAAGCAAGTTGTTAGTTTCATTTTGTAGAAGACTAATTAATTTCTAGCCTTTTGGCAATTGCCACTTAAGTTCTCTTTAAGTTTGCAACTGGGTTGAGGCAACACAATCCTGACAAGTAAGTCAGCTTAGAACTAAGCTGACAAAGTCCGCCTACATTATGCTAATGAGTTCATCTTAAGCTTGGCTTGATTAGTTTTTCATTAAGTGCCCGTTTGGGGCAGGCTATTTGTCGCGTCGCGGCTTCGGAATGCTGGGTTTGTGGTTCGAAAAGTGAGGTGTGACTACTTCTCGGGATTAATCAGGAGGAAACACAGCTGACCCATGTTCCTTCATTATGTTGTGACGAGGCTACCCTCGTGTCACCCCGCTACATCTTTCTCTCTCACGTGTCTTGCCCTAACATCCCTCTCTCGCACGATTTTCATGAGGTTGCCTTTCTCTCATGATTCTTTCTCCAACTCCCCTCTCTCTCTCTCTCGTGATTCTTACAAATACGGTACCCTCTCTTTCTCTCTCAATTCTCTAGTTTAACTGTTATGGTGAGTTCTCCTCTCCCTCTCCTCTCTCAGCTCTTCTGCTATGTTTGGATCATTTGATTCTCCCTTTATACGGTAGTTTCTCTTTGTGCAGTGTTTTTTGATCATTTGTTCCGCCTTTGCTTTAGTATTCTCTACCTCAACACAACTGTTGTGGTTTTTATTTTGTAAATGCTTATGTGGTCAAGAATTTTATGGGTTCTCTGCGTTCTTATACTTTAATGGTTTCAGTTGATGTTGGATTTTATGTTTTTTTGGAATTTCACATGCAATGTCTTGGAAATAGGTGATGGTTTTCGATTGTTGTTGGATTTTGGTTTTCAGTTTGCTCTTTTATGTTCTGGATGTTTGCTGAAAATATGTGGTGTTGTTGATTGCACGTGCAATGACTTGGAAATAGGGGGTTCTTTTTTGTTGATATTGGATAATGGTTTTCTATTTGCTCTATTATGTTCTTGTTGTGAGTCAAATATATATGTTGGTGTTGATTGCATGTGCAATAACTTGGAAATATAAATCATTACTTGGCACATTTATGAGTCGTATGTTGGTGTGTGGAGGTGATGAATGTGATGTTGTTGATGTGTTGGTGTGTTGCATTTTTTTTTTTTTTGTGGAGATGGTGGCAGTGGCGTTGTGTGTGGATGTGTGAATGTATTTGTGTTGGTGGTGTTGTGAATGTATTAGTGTGAGAAGATTTTATTGTGTTGATGTATTTGTGTTGGTGGATGTGTTTGTGTGTGGATGTGGAGGTGGTGTGCATGGTGGTTGGTGTGTGGAGGTTGTAGTGTACAGTGGTTTGTGTGTGAAGGTGGCGGTTGTGTGATTGTTTGTGTTGGTGGATGTGGAGGTGCTGGTGTTGGGTGGTTGTTGTGTGGAGGTCGTGATGTAGGGTGATTTGTGTGTGAAGGTTGTGGTTGATGTATGGTTTTGCTTGTGTTGGTGGACGTGCTAGTGTTTGGAGGTGGTGGTGTGCGAAGCTAATGGTAAGGTATTAAGAATGTGTTGGCGTGTGGAGGTGATAATAATGATGATGTGGATGCATTGGTGTCTTGTTGTATTGGTGTGTGGAGTCTGTGGTAGTGGTGTTGTGGATGTGTTGGCGCGTGGAGGTGGAGGTGGTGTTAGTGGTGTTGTAAATGTGTTAATGTGTGGAGGTGTTGGTGTGTGAGGTGGTGGTGTGGAGGTGTTGGTGCGGAAGGCCAGTGGCGATGATACTATAACATTCCTATTTTTTTGAGTTGTGATAAATATTTTTTTGAGTAAAATTTTATGTTGATTAATTTTTTTTTCATGTCAGTAATAAAATGATTAAGACGAAAGAGGTTAGTTCATCTACAATGTGTGATAACGATACAAATATAATATTTTGTGACATTTACCTCAAAGAGGTCGGCCTGGGAGTTAAGCTGACAATCTTTTTAAATAAAAAAGGCTGACATGGAGCGATTTCCCACATCAGGTAAATATTATTTGGTCAATCATGAATTTCTATTACAGTAGGGGTATCTGAAGCTCTATCTTGATATCAGATATCACATATCTGACTTCGAGAGATCAATCAATGTCATGCAACAAGAAAAAAAATGTTCAACAAGAGACACTTTTCCTTGCTCGGCAAAGTCATTGGTGATGAGATGATTTTGATTATCTAATTTTTTTTATTCGATTTTAAAAAAAAACACAATTTAAAATATTTAGCCATTGTTTTAAACGGTGACTAATCATTTTCTAAGCATGCGCCTCTCACTCACAATAATAATAATAATAATAGTAACAACCAACCTTCTCCCGCCAAACAATGCATTATCATAAGTCGCATAAATATAATACATATTACAAACAAAATCACCCCATATAATTTATATACGGAGCAAAAAGCATTCTCATCCTCCTCCTCCAATGTCCTAAAACCTCATCCCTTCTTCCCGCTCTCCCCCCCATGCTGCAGCCTAACCAATCCCCAATACATTCCCGTCTCCCCCTTCCCCATAAGCGCCGCATGGCTTCCCTTCTCCACCAATCTCCCCTTATCCATCACCGCAATCAAGTCGCAGTTCCTAACCGTACCCAACCGATGCGCCACCACCACGCTCGTCCTCCCAACCATAACCCTCTCCAACGCCTCCACCACCGCCTTCTCCGATTTCCCATCCAGCGCGCTCGTCGCCTCATCCAACAACAAGATCTTCGGATTCCGCAGCACCGCCCTCGCTATCGCTATTCTCTGCTTCTGCCCTCCCGACAGCTGAATCCCCCTCTCCCCACACCACGTCTCGTACCCATCCTTCAACCCGCTTATAAAATCGTGCGCATTGGCGACTCTCGCCGCCGCATCCGCTTCGCTTGCAGCCGCTCCGTCTAGCCCGTACGTTATGTTCTCCCGAATCGTGCCGGCGAACATGACCGGCTCCTGTCCGACCAACGAGATCTGTCGGCGCAATGCGCGGAGGTTGTAAGATCGGATATCTCTCCCGTCCACCCGTATGTGTCCGGCGGTGGTATCATAGAATCGCTCGATGAGGGATATGATGGTGGATTTGCCGGAACCGCTGGGCCCGACGAGGGCGGTTGATTTCCCGGCCTGAATGGCGAGAGAGAAGCGGTGGAGAATCGGGACGTCGGGCCTCGCGGGGTAGGCAAAATCGACGCCGCGGAATTCGATCGATCCGGTTAAGGACGAATTGGGTTGGTGGCAGCCATCGGGGTCATCGGGCTCGATGGCTGAGAAGCGGTCGAGGATGGAGAAGACGGAAGCGACGGAATGGGCTCCTTTGGCGAGATCGGTGGTGGTGCTGCCGGCATCGGCGATGACGCGGCCGGTGCTGACGACGATGACGAAGGTTTGAAGGAGGGCTTTGGAGGAAATGAGTCCTTGTCGGACGAGGATCCCGCCGTACCAGAAATCGAGGGCCCATGTGCAGATGTTGAGGGATTGGGATAGGGCGAGGCCTAAGCCGGCGAGATAGGATTGGCGGAGGGAGTGGCGGCGAGGGTTGGATTGGGAGAGATTGAAGAGGCGGAGGATGCGGGGTTGGGAGGAGAAGGAGGTGATGGTGCGGAGGTTGTTGACGGCTTCGGCGGCCAGTTTGCTGCTCTCAGATTGGGATTTGATGGATTTTCCGGAGATGTTCTTGAGCAGGACGCGGCGGGCGTAGAAGCAGGTGATTATCAGAGGCTGTGTGGCGATGATGATGATGGCCAGACGCCATGCGATTATTACGCCCATCGCGAACGACACTGTTACTGCTGTTAGTGCTTGGATTATAAGCGACATTCGATCTCCAACCAGTGACCGCACCTGCATTATAAATAACAATAATTATTTACATATATACCCATAAACTCTTTCTTATGTATGTGTGTGGCTATTTTACTTTGATGATCTTATTTATATATCTAATAGGTAATATTTATTATTCATGTTAGTATGAGTGCTAAATATATAAATTTTATCTTGCTACAATAATTACCTAATTAGACACGGTAATTAGTTGATATTTAAGACTATAGATCTATTTAGGGCAGTTATATACCAGGGTTCTTATGTGACGGCAGTGTTTTGACAGTGTGATACTGTGCCGCAGTTTTATTTATTTGGATAAACAACGTTTTGTTGGCTTTTTCAAAAAAATGTCATTGAAATTTACATTTTCTCACTATCCTGGCTAGTTGCAGGGTAGATTTCTAGCTGCGGTTTAACTTTTGAAAAAATTATAATGATATTATAGTTTTTTGAATATCAAATTATTTTTTAAGCTGCAACCGCCCAAAAGTGATCCTTAGCTAGATCTGTTGGTAAAAATAATTTTTAGTTGCAGCTTTTTAAAAAATAAACAGAAAAAAATGTGTTGGGGGCGCAATATATTTTCCCCAAACACCCTAACTATGGGAAATTTGCGTACATAAGACGTACGCAGAGCTGCGTACGTCTGTAACCTGTCCGTAACCTGCAAACAGGTTACAAGGAGGATTTCAGGAGGTTATAACAGCGTTATACACTCTGTAACCTCCCTGTAAACTATCTATATATGAAAACAGAAGCGCGCAGGAGCGCGAAATTTACTCGAAGGTACAGGTAGGTTACAGGGAGGTTACATGATGTATAACGCGGTTATAACCTCTTGAAATCCTCCCTATAACCTGTTTGCAGGTTACAGACATACGCAGCTCTGCGTACGTCTTATGTACGAAAATTTTTTTCCTAACTATGAGATAATTAATTTGTGAACTACGAAAGTAAATTTAAGTGTACTCACCACAGCAGCGTCCTTAGCCAAACGGGAGCAAATAGCGCCGGAAGAATTATCCTCTTGATCAAACCAGCCCACCTCAAAAGTAAGAATCTTAGCCAGCATCCTTTCCCTCACCCTTTTAGTCAAGCATTCCCCCATGACTCCCAAATGATAATGCTGCACCACACTAACCACAAAAGAGAATACAGACAATCCCACAAAAATAAGTGCATAAGTCCTGACCTTCTCCTTCATCTCTTCATGATCCTTAATAAAATAAACCATCAACATGCTGCTGAGAGCATATGAATAAGCCGGCTGAACGGCGCCGAACAGAATAGCTCCAGTGCCGCCGAGCAAAGCGTGTCCCCATTCCGGCGCGTTCATCATCAGCAATCGACGCAGGGAAGGGACTGACCGCGACGGACTCCGCCCTGACTTCTCATTCCCCTCATTCAATTCTTCCATTTCGCCAAGTGATTTGGTTGAGCTTGATATGGAGAATCGCCGGCTCATGCTGCGGCTGCTGAATAATTAGATCGTAATTAGCTACTGTAACTAAGTACATGCAATTAAATAGTGATTAGATAGCAGAATTTTAATAAGTATTATTAATTATTTAAGGTTTAATAAATTGGCAAATTATTACTACATGATTACCCTTGTGATGGAATAATGACTCATGTTTGAAATGTCCTCTGAACAGTGTTTTCGTGTTCGAATAGAAAAATTTATTCATGTTCGTGTTTGACTCATGTTGGGTTCAAATTGATTCATCATAATATAGAATTATTATAATCATTAATTTTTAAAATAAAATTAAAAGAATATATTTTTTAAAAAAATTATTTGTATTAATAATTTAATTCCAAACAAATATCAAGAATAAAATAATTATAATATTTAATTTTATAAATATTTATTATGTATGTATGTATATATATATATATATATATCAATTCGAGCCGAACATGTGAACACGAGTGAATAAATATTTGTTCGTGTTCGGCTTGTTTAAATTTTGAGCTTAAAAATTTGTTCAAAGAAATGAGTTATTTGCTAAGAACAAACAAAATTGACAGCCCTAATAATAAATAATCATGTACGTTTAATAAATATCTTTGGGCAGATATTGATTCACCTGCCCAAAGATTCGTGATCCTCGGCCGGCTGGCACCGCTGCGCTCGAATGAGAGCAGAATAGTGACTGTTGGGGTCGGCGATGAGTTCTTCATGAGATCCGGTTTCGACGACTTCCCCGGAATCGACGAAGGCGATGGAATGTGCGTTTCGTATTGTGGAGAGTCGATGGGCTATGACTATGGTGGTGCGGCCGACGGCAGCGACGTCGAGTGCTTCCTGTACTAAGCGCTCCGACTCGGAATCGAGGGCGCTGGTGGCTTCGTCCAAAAGAAGGATCTTTGGCTGCCGGATGAGAGCGCGCGCGATCGCTATGCGCTGCTTTTGGCCGCCGGAGAGTTGGACGCCTCTCTCGCCTACCTGAATGGTATGTCATTTTTATATTAGTCAGTACTTTAGGAAAATAATAATGATAAATAAGATATATTTCATGCACGTGACTAATCATTTCATTAAAAACATCAAAAAAAAATATTATATATGCTTTTGTCACATTACAAATATTGAAAGCATCAAAAGGCAGGGAATCCGAGCAGTTAGATTTTAGAACACTAAAATAGTATGGTTAAGCATATGACTTCTGACTTTATGTTTTGGGAATTATTAAATATGTTAAATATTCTTGATTGTTACGTATGATAGTAATTTATTTAAATATTTTTTATCATTTGTGACATGACAGTAAAATGTCCCCTCATTTTGAAATGGAGGAATCCAGCTCTGGTGTCACTCGGTGGAATTTTAATTGGTAAATAATAAAATAAAATTGTAATTTTCCGTTATCAGAATAATAATCATGATAAGTAAATTTTATTATTTTAATAGCATCATTACGACCAAGTATTAACAAACTCATCATCCAATTTCTACACAAATACTTTACAAAGTAAATTACCAAAATATTTTCTGATTAATACTATTTAATATTTGATCCTTTAAAATTATTTCTACAACACTTTATTAAAATAAATTAATATTATTTAAATTAAAATATGAATATTTTAAATATAAATAAGTAAGTAAGATTTTCCAGACAAAAAAAAAAGAATAGATAAATTTAAAATGAAAATACCTGCGTATCATATCCCATAGGCAACTGGGAGATGAACCCATGCGCATTAGCCTTCTTTGCCGCCTCCACCACATCCTCCAAACTCCCATCCTCCTTCCCAAACAACACATTCTCCTTAATGCTCATATCAAACAACAATGGCTCCTGACTCACCATTCCCATTATCCCCCTCAACCACTTCACCTTCAGCCTCCTTATATCCACTCCATCCACCTCAATCCCACCGCTCGTCGGATCGTAAAACCTCTGCAGCAGCGCCACCGCCGTCGACTTCCCCGACCCGCTCCCCCCCACCAGAGCAACCGTCCTCCCCGCCTCCACCCTCAAACTAAACCCTCTAAAAATCTCAACTTCAGGCCTCGCCGGATACCAAAATCTCACTTTTTTAAACTCCACCTCACCTCTCACTTCCCTCACCTCCTCCCCTTCATCGCTCTCCGAATCGATCGCTGGCTTCCTATCCATAACCTCCTTTATACGCTCCGCCGCGGCAATCCCCTCTCCCAAATACTTAACATTCGACAGTCCCAGACCGAGGGCGAGCCCGCCGTTGATAACCGATGATCCGGCGGCGAAGATAGATCCACCTTTTACATCGTGGAGGATAACGAGACGGCCGCCGTACCAAGCCATGAGAGCCCAGATGGAGAAAGTTACGCCATTGCTACCAAAGGCGAGACCTTTGGCGAGGGCTTGTCGGATTCCGAGGCGAACGGAGGAGTTTAGAGAGGAGGAGAAGTAGGCTATGGTGGTGGCTTCGGTAACGCATGAATAGACTGTTCGGACGGAGGAGATTGCTTGCTCGGCGATCAGGCCGGCTTTGTTGTATTGGACATGGATTTGGCGGGATATGGTTAGCAGGACGCGGCCGTATATTAAGCCGGGGATGATTAGTAGGAGGACGGTGGGGAAGGCGATTAGGGTTAGTCGCCATAGCAGGAGGAAGGCGGCGATGTAGCTGCTCACGAAGGTGGCGGTGTTCATTATGAAATTTGGTACCTTTTTTTATTTTAAGAGGAAAAAGAAAAGGTAAGAAATTTAAAACTTCAAAAGCACTGTCAGTATTTGAAACTCCAATTAAAAGTTATGCGGATCGAGTTTTGATAGAATATATCTAGCTGAATTTAAAAAAAATATTAAATTATGTTTAAGATAAATGTAATATAAGGGTTGACTAATTATTATAAATTTATATTTATCTTAATGTAATTATAAACATCTGTTCTATCAGACTCGTTTTGATTAGATCATTAGCATACATTGAACCAGTTAAAAGCCAAAAAAGAATTGAATTTCATGAATATTTTAATCCGGATCGAATTTATAGCAATTAAATTTAGTGTAAGTTTAATGTAATTTATTATTTCTAAAAAAAAATTCTCTTATATATATATATATATATATATATATATATTGGCGCAATTACATACATACCACCTAATTCCTATGTATTTACATATCTAGAACCAAAAATTTTATTTTTACATTAATACCATTCAAAATTTTCATATCACATGAAAAATGCCACAATTTTAATTTTTTTAAATAAACATGCGTATAAAAATGGAAACTTTGCCGTTAGATATGTAAAATTGAGTTGGGTTAGCATGTAAATCTTTCCTATTTTGTTAAGTAAAATAATTTGAGGGTGTACGTGCCTTCTCACTAAGCACGTCCTGGATAACAAAAGAATCGGTAGAGACACAGTTGACCACTTCGGCCGTTGACCCATCCTTCTTCAGGTCAAAATATCCCACTTCTTGCCTCAGCACAGCCTTCAAATATCTCCCTCGCATCCTCCTCGCCTGCCTCTCCCCCGTCCTCGTCCAACAGTACCCCTCTGCTCAAAAAAATTTCTTCTTAAATTCATTTTAAAATAAATTAATTTTTTTTAAAAAAAATTCAATCTTTATATATGTAAATACATGAACTGACCGAGAAAGGCGAAGAGGAAGCTGCCGGCAGCGACATAGACGAAGTGGAGGGAACTCTGGTTGACACCGTGTTTGAAGTCCGGCGAGGATGGGCCGGCGCCTAGAGCGTTGATCATTTTGTAGAAGACGACGATCGAAATGGGCAAAGAAAGGCCGTCCCCGACGGAGCCGATGAAACCCAGGCCCATCAGCCAGCAGTCGGCGTGATCGGCGTGCATGAACAGGCTTCTCGCAGCCCATATAATCGACGGCTTGGATCTCTCTCCGCGCACTTCCATTACTTATTCGTGGTGGCTCTGCCTCGCCGGCTATTTATAGGGAGCAGTGCACTCTTTAATTGATATTTTTCTTTTATGAGTAAACAATAGGGAGAAAATAAGGATGATAATCATATAAATATTAGGAAGATTTACATCCATGCCTATTTAATACATAAAGTTCAATTTTTAGATACATGCCGCCTTACCTTTGCACTAAAGGTGACATTTTGAAATAAAATAATGACATTTTTGATGTGAGATAAGGTAATGTATGTGTAAATACATAAGAATTTGGTGGTATGTGTGTAAATGCCCCGAAATTATAGAAATGACGGCGAGAATCTTGACAACTGTGAGGAGTCAGGCTTTCTGAGAATTTAATATTGATATATTATAACAACTTCGTGCAGTGAACCTATACATAAGAAAGTGTGTATATATAAATTATGAAATTTAAGTGTGAAATGGGTAAATCCTAAGGTTTTACATGTTATACGTGTAAATCTTATTAGTTGAATTTTGAAATTTTGATCCCTTGATCTTCTTCTCCTAGTTAAAGAGTTGAGGATGACCAAACCTCAAGAATTCTACAAAAGTGTATGCGCAAGAAAAAAAAGACTCAACTTGACTAAGGTACGGAATTGTTTTCATTGATGTGGCCAATGGCATTGTGGAGACATGTATTCAGACTGCAATGGCATCGTGAAGCGTGGCAGGGTCATGTACAAGCATGGATCAAAACTTGTACCCTCAGGGTATATGCATGGTATAAGTTTTGTACCTTGAGAGTATAAGCAAGATACAAAGCTTGTACTCTCATGGTATAAAACTCGTGCCCTACTTAGACTTGGAGCTGTCACGTGTCACGATGCCATTGGAGTCTGGATACTAATATTTTTTTCCGTTGAGAGAAAAGAATAAATGATAGAAATCCATTCATCTCGCTAAACAAAGTGAAGAGAGGGTTTTGTCGGACTGACGTGAGTTAATGGAATGGCTATACTTCTGACATAACATATGCTTCCTTCTGTAGATTTTCAAAATATTGTTATTTTTTACGTGCATTTAGTAAGAGTCGTTTGTCGTTTACGATCAACTCTTAGTAGTTGGTACTTTCGAGAAGTGGTCTAATGAAAAAGACGCACTGAGTCATGTTGATATTCTTGTCAATAACAAGCTTTTCATAAGCATCTTTATTTCTATCACATTTTATGCCAATATTAGAAACTTATATTCAAATACTTTCAAAATTCATATATATTGATAACTTGATATGAAATAAAAAATACCTTAATAAAAAAAAAAACTCAAAATATTTTAAAATTTTAATTTTTATAGCATTGTTAATTTGGATCTTTACATATCTAGCACATAGATTTTTCCTTTTATAATTATATCATCCAAATATTTCACATCATTAACTTTTAAAATCCAAAATACATCCTTTCATGCATAAGTAAAATGGTGTGTGTCTATATGTGTGTGTGTGTGTGTGTGTAAAAATTAAAATTTAGTTGTGTTGAGTTCTTTTCGGAGATGAGATCCCATGTATTTTCTGAATTCATACAGTCTTTGATAGATTTTAAAGAATGAGTGAGAAGAAACAGAGAGATTTTACAGAGAGGTAGATAATCAGTGAGTTTTTTAGGGTCTAAAATAGAGAGAGGTGTCTACTTTTATATGTTTTTTTTTTCTTTTATATATATATATACATTATATATATGCTATGGAGCCTATGTACCATTGCAAGGGTCTAAAGAATAGACTATAAAACTAGTTTATTGGCTATGTAGTACAGAGCCTGAGCAGACTTGTTCTTGACAATACAACTGGTGTGGATTGTCATGTTGTTAATACTTGTTGATATGTACGTTGACAAACTACAGTTATCATTATTTTGTCTTGGAAAATTGCTCGTTGAGCTCATTTATGTAGCCAAGTAGTTATCAACAAGTTTGGTGTGAAGGTCCAACCAACACGTGTGAGATTGAAATAAGAACTCGGGTAGTGTAGGGATTTTTACCAGAAGAACTAGTTTGAAGATTAAGATTGGATAGACTTGTTTTGAGAAACACATAAGATTGCTAAAGTGCCTAGAAGGTGCAGAGAATTACTCTGAAGCTTGTCAATTCCAAAGGCACGGCTAATGAGTACGATATTGAAAGAGTTGGTGTCAGACCATTGAATGTACAACTGGTGGACTAGATCCATTAAGCCCATAAGGTTCATTTAGTATTCGAATTTTCGTGTTGCTTAAAAAAACTCAAATTTGGATTGACATGTGGCCGAACATGTAAATAGTAAGGAAATAAAAGGTATGTATGCAAATCTACCATAAAATCATAAAATGTTTTAGACTCATATAATCAAAAACATGCTGATGTGGAGCTGAAGAGGATAAATGTATGTAAGCCTATGCGTATGCACAAATACTTATTATTATTAAATTATATTGACTAAAGTTATTTACACACATTGTTTTTTTATTTATTTTATTTGAAGTTATCTCATATGATTTAGGGTTTATAATATAGCTCATACATCCGCAGTTAGACAATAATAATGGGCATTTACAGACAAACGTGCCAATTTTTATGTATTTACATAGATAACATTACTATAGTTTGGAAAGATAATTTAAAGTATTTGTTCAATGTTCATTCATCAGGTGCAGATTAAGATAACGGTTGACTTGATAGACAGTCAGGCAGTTCAAACTTAGTTATTTGCACTTTTAGTAGAAGCATTGTTTATATTTTGGAGTTTTTTAGAGGTTTTATTTGACAATTTACACTAACATTAAATGCAGGGAAACTCCTTTTTGCTTTTGTCGTCTTTTCCGGCATTTTCAAGTGGCCAGCAGCACTTTTGATTTAGTTATTATAAAAAAAAAATTTAATGGGATGAAAGGGAAGTTTACATAGGTATCAAAACTATATAATAATAATAATAATAATATAACTTCATAGCTTGTTGAACCTTAATTTATCTGCGAATCACATCTGCAAAGAATATAGTGTAAGAAATAAGAGAGTCTAATAATGAACAGAGAAACGGCTGGTGCATTTCCTTTGTTCAGAAAAACTGCTCTCCCTATTTACAAGGAATATGATACAATATATTGCCCTTGCCTTAATGGAGATTGTGTTCATGTATTTTACATATATAAGCACATCACTCGTTAGCTCTTTGGCTTGATAAATCAAGCTTGTTCGTTGGCATCCTCTCTACAAGACCCCTCAAGTTGGAGGTTCAAATCCCCACTGACTGCGTGAGCCATAAGGAGCCTTGGAGGCTCGTGTAATAGCCTCCGGTTATTTTTTAAAATTATATATATATAAATAATTGTAGGGGATGTATGTAACGCTGCGAAAATTAATTAATGCTTGGATTTCTAAGTTTAGTACGTCCTCTTTATTCACTATAAAAAGGTGAAGAACTAAAAATAATAGAGACAGAAGTGAGGTGAAAGAAGATGTCACTGCATGCGCATGCTAATAAAGTGTGATTAAGTTTATTATTTTATTTTTTTTAAATAATTTTATAATTATGAATTTCCACATTTTCTCCATCATTCAATTGACATATTCTTTTCATTGATTGCTATTTTTTTTTATTTTTTTTCATCGATTTCTTACCATCGTCTAGAGTTATTTAGTTTGAATAAAACTTAAATATATTTATTAATAAAAAACAGCAAATAATATTAGAAATATACCCTTAAGTAATCCATTTATTACAAATCAAACCTCAATTTTAATAAATGAAAACTATTGCTTGCATGGAATATGCTTTTCTAATGTTTTCCACTATATAAAGAAGTGATAGATACTAAACTCCAGATCACATACACTATTGGAATCAAAATCAAAATTGAGTTTTAGATTATTGATGGAGACATGAACCACTCAAAAGATTCCACCATTGATTCCACTACTAAATTACCAATAAATAAAATAACTAATAAAGAAGCTATTATTACTTCCATTTCAAAGGTTTGGATGGACCAAAGTGGAATTTTCTATTTTTTATTTTTATTTTTATTTATTACAGTTTAGAGGCATACATTTACATACATAGCTCTCACTTCCTATGTATTTACATATATAAAATACCCCAACCTTCCTTTTTTGCATTTATAATATTCATGTTTTTCATATCAATCAAAATATTTTCATGCACAGGTAAAGTAACCTGTAAATAAAAATTTAAGTTTGGGAGTTAGATATGTAAATTCATAAAAATTTAGCTGTATGCATGTGAATTTCCTTTATATAAATATAGTGCCGCCAGAGCTGTTGGTAGAGCAGAATCCTTGAAAGTTGTAAGTCCCCTTTGGTCACATGTTCGAATGCCTCATTGACCAGTTTGTCGGTAGACGGTCCTCAAATAGTTAGACACATGAGGGTGGTGGTTGGGGGCTCGTATGATAGCCTTTGTCCATTCTTTTTTAAATACATATCTATTTTTTTGCTAAAGGTATATATGGTGTTTCGATGCCAAACCATGATGGCTAGTGGGAGTTATTGATGGAGTTCAACAAGGGCTTTAATTTCTTCTGGGGTTAAGATTTGACTGAGCAACACTTTGGTTGGGGTATGCATGAATTTTTCATATTTTAATTATATTGAACAAAATTAGTTTTTTTTTTTTTATAATATTGAGCCCAATTTCCATTAACAAAAGAGGCATATATTGACTTCAAATAATTAATATTAATAAGTACTTTTAATAAGATAAAAAATCATCTTGGTCTTAGGCATCTTAGTGCTAAGCTTTTTTTATATTTATTCTCTCTCAAATTACTACTACCCAAGATCATGCTTTTGTTGCTCTTTAGTGGAAAAAGATATTTTCTTCAAAAGCATGAAACTATATTCTTTAGACAAATTATATTTTTGAATTTATTAGAATTTGATTAATAATTATTCATGATCATTTATCTCATATAAATTGTTATATAAAATTGTTTTAGGTCAACAAAACATGGAAACTATGAAATATTAAATATTAAAAAAGATTCTATAAAACCTAAACATTAAGAAATTAGAACCATCCCCATCATGAAGGGGATTAATATAAATCTTTTCAATGAAAGTTCTACTTTATTATCTAAATATTATGATTATAATTCATAATAAATTAAATTAGAGTTTTTTTTTCTTCAAAATTTAATGAATTCAATGTCTTATTAAGCTAACATAATAATGATGTTTGGTTGAAAAAAATGTGTTGTTGATGAGTCATCAAGTAAATCATCATTTGTCATAAACATGAGGTATTTGGCAAGAAACTCGAGATATTGTTTTGGCAGAAATGTTCTATTTTAGACCAAAAATCATGTAGAGCTCGAATTTGTGCAAACTTAAAGTTAAACTGACCAGCTCAACGAGATGAACCGAATAATGCCAAATTTGATCATATCCTAGTCGAATAAAGCCCATATCAAACACTTAAACAATCATTAGAGGCTTAGATTAGTTATTTGGAATTCTAAATTTAACACGACAATAATATATAAGTAAATGTTTATGAAGAAAAATAAAACCGGACAATAATATATAAATAAATGATTGTTTATAAAAAATAACCGCTATATTATATAATTCATGAAATTATTGAATTGACCTACCATTCATTCCTACCAAAATGACAGTCAAATCATTCATTATCAAAGACAACATTAACGTATTAGCACAACTACACAGTAATTAACTCCCCAGTCATATCAATATCATCATCATCTTAATGCTAATCAACATTCTCATCTGCTATTTTGATATATTAATTGTATATATATATGAGAGGGCTGGTGTAGCTACAGTGGAATGCACATTACAAGGAGACGCCTTAATCAATTACGAGTCAATGTATGACAATTTAATGATCTTCAACATAAATAACATTACTAAGATATGCTAAAAGATACAAATTCGAGCAGAGATGTACATTTGATCCAAAATTTTGGCTTGTTGCTCGACATGTTTATTTCAACCAAGTTTCATGTGCAAGTCAAACTTAGAATCAATTTCGAAACGATTATTGCTTTTTGAACTAAATCCTATTTCAGATTTGACACATACATCTAGATTTGATAATTTCAAATTAGCAAGATTTATTAAAATCAATTCAAACTAATTCCTGCTTTGAACTGAACAATTTCTTAATCTAAAAACAAACTCCATAGAACATTGCAGGTCTCACCAACATCTTATAAAATTTTCCTTTTAAGTCTAAGCAATATTTTCTATCACACAATAGACCAAATGCATTTCTCCACTTCAACCAACCAACTTGAAATCTACTAATTACATCCCCATCTATACCACCTAAACTTTGGACGAGAAACCCAAGATATCTAAGACGTTCACACTTTTTAATGATTTGATCACCCATAATTGCAACTCTGCTACAAGAGTTACTAGTACTAAAATTACATTTCATCTATTCAGATCAAGATCTACTTACACGAAGGCCATTGAACTCCAAAGTCAACCGCCATAAATTATGAGGGTGTTTGGTATGATCTTTTTAATAGAATGTAAGCTAGATTTAACTAAAATCCAGTCAAACACAAAAAAATTTAGATAAATCCGTCGTTAAGTACAATCCAATTTTGGTTGTTCCATTTATTAAATTCGGATTTACTAAATCAAATTATTAGTTAGATTTGAATTTAGTGCAGGAAAAAAATATTTCAAGTAGATTTATGTTAAACATGTGAAATGGATTTAACTGGATTTAATCTTAATTTAGCCAAACACCTCAAATAGATTATGTTAAATACCTTAATTTATCCCACAAACTTTAAATTCTATAAATCCCGTAAATAAATCCTGTAAATCTTGCTTCCTATGGGATTTGGGTAATCCCAGATATAAGGAAAAATGGAGCATAAACTAGATTTAAGAACCCATAAGATTTACAAAGACATTTTTCATCATTTGACAAGATTTAGCTTAAATCCTACGTAAATCACGTACCAAACAACTCATACATATCAAATGGATTTAACCTTAATTGAATCAAACATATATTCAAATTTAATAATATTTAGATTTAATAAATCTGTAATTACCGAATTTAATAAATCTCATTTAACTTAAATCTTAGTTGTAGCCAAACACCCTCTAGTCTCATCCACAAGAAGGATATCAACAACAAAAAGTATATACCAAGTAACATCCTCATGTAAATGCCCTGTAAGAGCATCCATAACTAAAACAAAAGAACGGATGACCATAGCCAACCCCGAAAGACCAGACTCCATCACTCATCTTATGCCCTTATTTCTTGTTGGCTTCTATGGCTCAAAATATTTTTTTTAAACATTTTTTTGTCATGAAATTAATCAATTGTTGTGAATTTGATCCTTAGTGATTGATCTAGTTGGAGGCTCTTCTTATTTGTCTTACATCAATCTCTTTGCATAATTTTCCTCACTGTTTTAAACTCCTCTTTGCTTAGGGACATTTACATATATAACACACACTTCTTGTAAATTTACACATCACACACCTAACATTTCATATTTACACCATAGCACTAAAATCTTTAATTTCACATAATAAATAAACACTATTATGACTATTTAAAAGTGAAATACAATTTTTGCATGTATAGGTTTAAAACACCAATGTGCAATGTAAATATGAAAATTTACGTTGGAGATATGTAAATACATAAAAATTGTGTTACATGCATGTAAATAGCTTCTCCTAAGATAAAAATTAAGGGATAATTACATGCAGATCGCCTTAAATAATAATATTTACAAATTAACCACTGCCGAACAGATATTTATGCGAGCCACAATCAAACGGTTGAGAATTTGATAAAAATGAGAATTATGGGTATGGGGGGATTTTGATATTTGAGTAAGAACTTGAAAAATGGATGAAAGAGGGCGGTTGATTTGTAAATAATAAAATTTTGGGCGGTCTGGATGTAATTGCACCTAAAATGAATTATCATTCACATGAATAAAAATAAAAGCTAAAGAGAGAATAAGAGTTTATAATGATCTAAAATAGCAAAAGAGCATATTTTATTTTATCATTTAATGGGAAATCATTCTACAAAAGAAAAAGGGACAGCATAAAATAACTACAGGCTGTCTTCCCCCTTCATTCCCTTCCTAAATCATGAAATGACAGATGAACAACAAAAAGAAATTACAGGGCTCACTACCAAAATACAAAATTACAAAAAAAAAAAAAAACAATTTTTTTATATTACAAATGCTACCCTATTAAGTGGAGGCAATGCAATGCAATGCCATGCCTGATAAATCAAAGAATTGCAAATCTCATCCCTCCGCGATTCGAACAACTAAACCCGAAAGTTCTTCCCTTTTTTGCTTTGCAGGGTTGGTATAGAATGGGTTAGAATCCACAGAAATCCCAGATGAGAAAGCTGCAGCTCTCATCTTTCCCATTCCGTCAACTTCTTTCCTTCTGGAAGAAAGCAGAGCTTCGTCCTCGCTCTCTCTCTCCCTCTCTCTCTCTCTGTATTTTGTCTATAAAATATCGAACTGTACAGTTATTCGTCCGTTCCCTGCAACTCCGCTGCTCGCTGTCTCATCATTTCCATCACTGCCGCCCGCCGCCTCGACTCCGACTGCTGCTGCAGCCTCTTAAGATGCTCTTTCAAATCCCTAAATGCGAAGCATAATCAATACATAATTGAGTTTATAAATGTCAAAAATGGTCCCCTGATTCTTTGAAATGAAGCTATTTTAGTCCCAGAGTTTATAAAAGTATTAATTTAGTCCCGAGCCTTTCTTAATATGAGTTGAAATAATTCCTAGTATTCACTATAGGGACCAATTTCAAAGGAATATTATGACACTTTACTAATATAAAATCATTAAAAAGTAGGAAAAAGAATTTCTGCAAACAAAATTTTATATTTAGGAGATGAGTGAGCTTACTTGCAGCGAGGAACATGGCATTCTGATTCCTTGCAGGCCCTGGCATGAAGTTGCAACACATACCACATCTTCTTGCAGAGCACACAACCTCCTGAAGCACGAATTTTACAGTTTATGCCATGGCGAAAAAGTCCTTTGACTCGGCGGCAATTGGGATATTGACAATGCGGGAAACGGCATTGAGAAGCATGAACCAGAAGATCGAGCATTTTCCGTAGCTGCGTGAGTCACGAGTTACATGAGAAGAAAGTTACTCCACAATTGATATGATGAATGGTTCTAGGAAGTAAGGAAAAGTAGGAAAACTTACATTCATACCACACAATTCTTATGTATTTACATGTCTAACACCCAAAGTTTGATATTTACACTTCAACAGAAATCAATGCATGAAAATGTGTATTTCACTATTAAAAAGACAATGATAGTGATGTTTTTGAAATGATGTTGAGTATTTGAGTGATATGACTGTAAATATGAATGTATGGGTGTTGGATATATAAATACATATATAAAAAAAAGGGGGGGAAATTTACTTAAGTAGCGGTAGCACACAATTCTTATGTATTTACATATCTTCTAGCTAAACTTTCATATGTACAAACCCAGCACTTTGATGTTTTAAACGTATGCATGAAAATATGAGTTTCGGTTTTAAAAAAATGATAATAACGCTATTTTTTATGTGATATTAAAAATTTTAGTGCTATGCGTGTAAAGATAAAAGTTTAGGTGTGATATATGTAAATATATAAGAATTATGTGCTATGCAAATGCCCCAAAAAAACTAACAAATGTATAACAAGAAATCAACAAATTTAAGGCTCGGTCAGTTTGAGCATTTATGATAGGTGGTGGAACATCCACTTAGATGATGGATGATGAAGATTACATGAATAGTTCATAGGAGATGACATACCACACAATTATTTATGTATTAGATATCTAACTCTTAAAAAATTCATATTTACATGAATATCCCTCAAATCTTTAACATCACATCAAAAATACCACCATGACTATCTTTTCCAAAATAGAAACACACATTTTCATTCATAAGTTTATGACATCAAGGTATTATAAGTGTAAATATTAAAATTTGGGTGTTAGGTACATAAACATATAAGAATTTTGTAGTATGCATGTAAAGTTCCCTAAAACATGAAGGTCTTTAGAAGTGCAAACAACGTACCTGCAGTACTCGTTTCTGTCTAGCTTCTTGACTTTGCGCGTCGCGATCAGCATTGGAAGGATGATTCGTTAACTTATGAGGATGATCGATACAACCATCTCTTTGATAACATGAATTGCATACATCAAAATCTGGGCAAACCTCGCACCGCCATCCCTGGCCGGTTTCAATGTCATGGTAACACACATTGCACGTCGTCACAAATGCAGGCGCGGTCGGATTATGAAGGTGATACAGCACCATCATTGAAGAATGCTTGGCCCTTCTTAACGTATCGTACTGGTAATGGTTTCCTTGGCAAAGACTCAAAAAGGCCTGTCTTGTATCAAAAAACTCGCTCTCAACAATCTCGTCTTTATCTTTCGTATCAGCGACAACATCGGTAATTTCAATCTGCTCGAATCATTTTATATGGATGAATAAAGTTAAATAGTTGATTGAGTTAAGAATGTGTGTGGTTCGAGAGGGGTAACTTACGGGGTAGAGATTATGGGTCTCCCTGCTGTTGATAGGATGCCTATCCCTGTCATCAAGTTTTTGTTCTGCCTCATAGCACCTGGAAGATATTGCATTATAACATGTAAAATGTGGGGACTTATAGAGAATATGTTCATCAAGTTGTTCATTTATGTAAAAAGATCATTTTAAAAAAAATATTCCAATCATTTCAAAAAAATAAAATTTAATTATAAAATTGCACAAGGAGATACGAAAAAAGGGTGTTCGGCAAACTCGGCGAAGCTTTATGAAGAGATGAGCTATACTCAACAGAGTAAATTTAGTGAATCCAAAGAATAGTTAATAACCCCAAAACGTTTTCGAAGTAGCCAAACCAAAAATTTAAAGAAAAACAAATAAGCGAAAATTTAGCTCCCAGGGCTAAAACAGATCTTTGCAAGAAATCACAATAAATATGACAAAGATATAAGCTGAAAAAAGAAAGAAATTTTGGAAGATTTACATACATACCACTCAGTTCCTATGTATTTACATAACTAAAACCCAAACTCCAATTTTTTTTTTTTTATATGCTTACCACTTTACCTATGCATGAAAATGTGTATTTCACTTCTTAAAAGTTAAAATGGTAAAATTTTTTTATTAGATATAAAAAGATTTGAGTGGTATAAATGTAAAAAACAAAATTTTGGGTGTTAGATATGTAAACACATGGGAATTGAGTGGTATGAACGTAAATACCCCCAAAAAAAAAACTTACTTATCACAAATCTGGAAATTCTTGCACTGATTACAAACCCAACGATTTCCGGACACCATTAGAACACAGCAGTGTGTGCAAGCATGCTGCAGATGGACCATAATAAAATCTTCTTTCATGGGAGAGATGGTTTCGCCAAGCTGAACATTAAGATGTAGCATTAGAGAAAAACATACCATTGCACAATATCTTCAAAAAACAAAAAGCTTAAGCACCTTCAATGGAAAAAATTCTTTTGAAAAAAAAATGAAGTGTCAAAATAGTCCCATAACCATTTATGTTGGGCCAATTTAGTCCTAGAGTTTATATAAAAGTGTTAAATTAGCCCTGGATTGTTTTAATGAGAGCTAAAATAGTCTTTCTTGGGGACTATTTCAACCAAATTAAAAGATTGGAAACTAAACTAACACTACTATAAACTTTGAGATTAAAATGGCGCCCTCCAAAGAGACGGGGGACCATTTTGGCATTCCTCTCCTTTTTTAGATTACTTTTATATTTTATTTTCTAATCTTTATTTTTATTTTATTTTATTTATGTTTTTATTTGAAACAAAACATATTTGATTATTTGATTAAAGTATGAATGCGTTAAAAATACTCAGAATACCAAAGAACTGTTTTTAATGTTTTCAAGAACATGTAAATTTGTTTATAAAATAAATAAATAAAAACATCTAAAAAATACACTAAATAAATATATTTTTAAAATTTTAAAAATAAGATAAAAACAGCAACAAAAAAAATGAAATTGAACCCAAACAAGCCGTTAAAAAAACAGAAAAAACCAGTTCTCCTTCGAATAATACCTTCTGCATCAAAAGTGCATCTTTAGATGCATTACAACCAAGATCAGTATGGCCAGCAGCTTTTAAAGCCCTTTTTGTAATCGTAATTTTTGTTTTCCCTTTCTTTTGTTGCTTTCTACCATCTTCTTCTTGCTGCAGTTGAGTTATTATATCTTCTGCGGCACCAGGCCAATAGTCACCATCGAAATATGGCAACCGTGCTGCAGTGACTTTCGCCTTACATTCACCAATAGTTACGAAGAAATGATCGAATAAGTTAGTGAGACCAACAGCAATGTTTTCCTTAGAGGCTTTACGAAGCATTGATAAATACCTGCAAAAGTGCCGATTATGTCAGTTAGGTGAATCGTTAAGCAAATCAACACAAGCATAGAAAAACATAAGGGGTTATTTATATGCTACTGGAAAGTGTCAATCTGCATCAGGAAGTAATTTATTTTATTTCTTCATAATAAACGTCGCTGATCATGTTACCTTTATTAGATATTTCATGTTTCTGTTTTTCTCTTTTTTAAATTTCGAAGTAATTTCTATTTTGTTTCTTTTCCTCGTCATATATATGTAGCAAGGTGTGATGCATGAAAGTGACAAGAAATCTGTCATTCACGTTCAAGGACTTTGTCTCCTTCGTCTTCTTCATGCTCTAAAAACTTCGAGTTTGAAGAAGTGCTAAACGTCCTCTGCATCTCCTCTCATACGCACGAGCACGCAATTTATTCTCCCTTTTTTCTTCTTGGATCCGAAAGGGGTCTATTAAAATAGAGGACTTGCTTCCTCAGTTTGTTAAAGCAGTGAACAATTCGATTTGATCTAGCTTCCATCTCACATGTCAAATGAAGGGAACTCCACTTGCGGACGTTCAAGGAGTAGGTTTTCTCGATTCAGGCTTCACATTCCTATCATGATTAAATAAGGCATGGCCTCATAATCTTCATCCTAAGATTCATCTCTAGATTCGAGCTAACATCTTAAGTACCTACAATACCTGATAACTCATCTCACTAAGTCTCTTACCATAAACTGCATGGCTAAAATTTTCTCCAATAGTCACATTCCATCTTCATGTATGTATTCAGTAGAGGGAAAGATGGACTTCTTATAGGTGAAATTTTAGCTCCATAAATTAAAGATTCTAAATATCAGGCTTGAGAAATTGACGACCACTTGGTTATGTCATGTTTAATAAATTCCATGACCGCATGGATTAAAGAAAACCTCATGCTCTATGAGACAACAAAGGAGATATGAGAGGCTGCATGTGAGACCTACTCTAGCACCACAAACTTCTAAAAGTTATTTGAAATTGAAACCAAACTACATAATCTATTACAAGGGGAACTAAGCGTTACTCAATATTTCAACACTCTCACACGCTATTGGCTGCAACTCGATTTTTCCTAGAAATGCCCTCATAATTTTGTCTTGTATACGAAAATTACTTAACAAAAGAGGATCATCAAGTTTCTTCTCAGCCTTAAGAATGTTCTAATCATCAAAATGAAGTCATGGGCAGAATCATGAGAATTAAACCCCTTCCTACCATCCGTTAACTAATATTTTTACATCACATCACACAATTTGTTAGAAATTACACGGAAAACCTACAGATTCAAAGTCATCCAATGGAAGATGTGATAGGGAGAAATCGTGCAATTATTGTTGTCACAACCAACAACAATATAGAAGTTAGTCTATTTACCAAGGAGCAAACTGAGACGCTGTAGAAAATATTAGTTCATGGTTACAATTTTGGACAAGAATCACAATCCTCTATTGAGCAACCAACTAGTCTATTGACATATTAAGGGATCTTACATCGTGCACTTATTGTTAAAAGCAATAAACTAAAATCTTGGATAGTTGCCTCTAAAACCTTATATGGCATGACAGGAGATATCAATGTCTCCAAAAATTACAACTCATGCACGATAGTTGCCTCTTAAACCTTATATGGCATGACAGGAGATATCAATGTCTCCAAAAATTACAACTCATGCACCAGTCACTCTGCAATTCGAACAACGGACAATTCATTCTCTCTAATAGTAGGAGTAGGAACTAGATCAGTCAAATTGACAAAGGATCATCACCTTTACTATGTTTCTTATGTTCCGAAATTAGACTGCAATTTATTCTTAATTAACAAACTTACTTGCGACTTAAAATTTATGATTAAATTTTACTCAAATTTTTTTTATTTTCAAGTACTGGATTTGATGAAGGTTATTGACAACGCTGAGATGCATGGCGGTTTAATTTCGCTAAAAAAAAAATCTCATTGATAGACAAGTTCATTCATCAAGTCGTACTTCTGAGTCAAGTTCAAATTATGATAATCTAATTTCTAATTCCAAGTTTATTTTAGTTGAAAGTTAAGTCATGTTAAAACATTGTCACCTCGACCATCCAAATTTTGCTTATATTGAAAAAATATTCACATTTCTTTATTAAAAAAAATTCTAATTTCTATCAATTTGAAATGTATCAAACATACCAGATATGTATATTCTAAACTACAGTACAAGCCCTCACATCCTTTTATTGCAATTCACACTGATATATGGGAACCCTCCCAAGTAAAAAAATAAAGAGGACACGATGGGTTTTATCATTCATAGATGATTATACTATAACTACTACATTTCTTATGAAAGAAAAATATAAAATGACCACCATATTTCAATCTTTTCATTCTATGATCCCTCTACTCAAGTCCAAAGCAAAATTCAAATTCTTAAAATTGATAATGCTGAGGAATTTTTAAATTTCATTCTTGACCCTTATCTTTCCAAACGTGGTATCATCCATATAAATTTTTGTGTGAATACTCCTCAACAAAATGAGATTGCTGAGAGAAAGAACAAACATTTACTTTAAGTGACATGTGCCATTATGAGACTTAATCATGTGCTAAACATTTTTTTGAGAAGTCACACTCAATCACATATCTTATCAATAGAATGCGCAGTCATGTCCTAAAATTTGAAATTACTCGTAATGCTCTCATAGAATTCTATCCTTCATAACAACTTTATTTCTTTCGACTTACCATTGAAAGTCTTTGGTTCCGCCTCTGTTCACATTCACCAACAACGCCGCATCAAACTTGATCACTCTCAAATGTATCTTCATCGATTACTCCGACCAAAAAGGATACACATGCTACTCTCCAATTACTAGGAAAATATATAACTTCATGGAAGTAACCTTCTTTAAGAATCAATCTTGTTTTCCCAAATTTAAAATTCATGATAACTCGGAGGAATATCAAAATTGGAATCTTCTCCAAAACACTCAAATTGAATCAAACCATGTCACTCAAACAGCTAGATGAAATTTTACCTCTCAATCAACTCCACTTGAGAACCCAACTATGTCACTGAAACTGCCCTAATTGTCTCTACTCAACCTCAGCTTAGCACTAGTGATCAGAACTTCGTGTATATACCAGAAAGAAAATGACCACTGAGCATGTAGAGGACACCACGGAAATCAGAAACTATCAAGAGCCTGAACCAAATCTTACAATTGATAATTATAATTGTATGGATTCCTTACCTCCTGATTGAAGGTGCCCCGATCGTACAATCAGAAGATATGTAGCTTATGGAAAGTTGTTACCATCATACAAGATTTTTGTGACAAATTTTATTAGTGTGTAGATTCTCAACTCTATTCAAAAGGCTCTAAGGGTTCCGACGTAAAAACAAGCAATTGAGAAACAAATTCAGGCTCTAGAAAATAATAAAACACTTATAGAGTTGTCCATGGAAAAAAATTTGCAAGTTGCAAATGGATATTCATGGTTAAATACAAATGAGATGAAAGTGTAGCGAGATTCAAAGCCAGATTGGTAGCTATAGGCTTCACACAGTTATATGGAATTGGCTATCTGGAAACCTTGAGTCTGTCACCAAGCTCAATACTATTTGGGCTCTATTTTTTCTTATAGTAATCCAAGATTGAACTTTACACCAAATGGATATAAAAAATGTATTCTTGAATGAAGACCTTGATGAAGAAGTTTACATGACCATACCTCCAGGTTTCAAAAATAAGTCGAAGAACAGGTTGGCTTGTAAGTTGAAGAAGTCTTTATATTACTTGAAGCAATCTCCTCATACTTGGTTTGATAGGTTTGCTAGGATTTTAAATACAAACGGATATCATCAGTGTCAGGTTGAGCATACACTGTTTGTTAAATTCAATACTAGAAGCAAAATTAATATTCTCATAGTATATGTAAATGATATTATCTTAATATGTTATGATTTTTTCTTATAGTAATCCAAGATTGAACTTTACACCAAATGGATATAAAAAATGTATTCTTGAATGAAGACCTTGATGAAGAAGTTTACATGACCATACCTCTAGGTTTCAAAAATAAGTTGACGAATAGGTTGGTTTGTAAGTTGAAGAAGTCTTTATATGACTTGAAGGAATCTCCTCATACTTGGTTTGATAGGTTTGCTAGGATTGTGAATACAAATGGATACCATCAGTGTCAGGTTGAGCATACACTGTTTGTTAAATTCAATACAAGAAGCAAAATTAATATTCTCATAGTATATGTAGATGATAGTATCTTAATATGTGATGATTCAAAGCAGCCTAAAAAGGATGTTTGCAACACAATTTAGGATCAAGGACCTAAGGAATCTCCAATATTTTCTGGGAATGGAGGTAGCTCGGTTTAAGAAGGGAATTTTCATATCCCAAATGAAGTATATCTTGCATTTGTTAAGTGAAACCGACATGCTTGAATGTAAACATGCTGACACACCTATGGATTCTAATAACAAGTAGAACAAAGAATGTAGTCTTGTTGATAAAGGAAGATATCAATGACTTGTGGGCAAGCTACTTTATCTATCACACACAAGACCTGATATAACAAACTTAATCAGTGGAGTAAGTCAACGCATGAATAATCCATACGAGTGTCATTTGAAAGCAGTGAACAAATAATGGGATACTAAAAGATGACCCTAGATATGGTTTGCTCTTCAAAAGATCTGACAACACAAGATTGAGATTTACACAAATGCTACTTGGCCAAGAAAGGTAACTGATATGAAATCAATCACCGGATGTTGTTCATACATTCGGGGAAATCTCGTCAGGCGGAGAAATAAAAAAAAAAACAAACTGTCTCTTGGAGTAGTGGATAATCTAAATATCGTGCTCTTGCAAGAGGAATATGTGAGAGAATGTGGTTTTAAATACTATTAAGGGAGCTTAACGTTTATATGAAGAACGCAATTAAAATGTTTAGTAATAGCCAAAAAACTATTAGTATAACAAAAAAATAATGTGCATCATCACATAACAAAATACAATGAGATTGACCGACATTTCATCTCAGAAAATAATACCCCTGGAATTGTCCAACTTAGTTATGTCCCTACACAACTTCATACTATTAATATTCTCACTAAAACACTACAAGGGTCAATCATCATGAATTGAAATTCAAGTTTGGTTTGTACAATATATACAACCCAGCTTGAGGGGGGAGCATCAGAAAGTTCCAATCTACATTATGAATGAATTCATTTCCTTTCTTTAGAATATATTTCACTAATTGTGTTTTCTTTATTAGATATTTCTTATTTTTATTTTTTCTTATTATTGAGGAATTCCTATTTTATTTCTTCTCCTCATTATATATATGTAGCAAGATGTAATGCATAAAAGTATGAAGAAATAAAATTCTTTTGAGAAATTCTACATATAAATGCCACATAATTCTTATTTTTTTACGTATCTAAAACCTGAACATTCATATATACAAGCATAAAACTTAATTCCTAAACATCGCATTAAAAAAACCACAATCACTACTTTTTTTAAAATGAAATACAACTTTCAATGCATACTATAATGAAATGAAGGTGTTACAAGTGAAAATATCAAACTTTGGGTGTTAGACATGTAAATACATAAGAATTGTGTGGGAGAAAAGTGTCAATTCTATAAAAATGTTAATTCAGTAACTAGAATCTTTTAATATGGCTGAAATAGTCCCCACGAGAGCCATTCCAGCCCCAATTTAAAGAGTTCAAAATCTAATACGCCAAACTAAAATGGCCCATGTAAACAGTCAGGAACTATTTTAACACTTTACTTGGTATGTATGTAAATTTCCGAAACATAAGAGCATGCGATAAAAAACTAAGAATAAACCTTCACTTACCATTCTCTTAATTTGTCAGATTTTGGAGTCTTCTGAATCTCAGGATGGCAATATAGGATATAATCTTCACCTTTAAGAGGAGGGCATGCCCATATATAGCAACTTGTGAAACCACGTTTTTTACAGTAATCAAGATAACCTATCTGCAAATAAAGCGCAAAAAATCAGAATAAAAGTGAAGAAATGAAATTCCAAGAAAAGACCCCATGAAAAAAAGAAAACAGATGTTAACAAAACAAAAAATATAGGAGGATTTTACGTACAAACCATCCAATTCCTATATATTTACATCTTTACTTCTACATTTATACCACCCAATATTTCATATCACATCAAAAATGCCCCTTGTCATGCATAAGGTAAGGTGGTGTATATGTAAAAATTGAAGTATAGGTTCAGATATGAAAATACAGTAAAATTGAATGGTATCTTTCTATAAAAGGGTAAAGTTAAAGGTAAAAATAAGCATGCCAAAAATGAAAAGTTGAAAATTGTACCAGAATTTCATGATACACAAAAGTCCTCAGAGCTTCGCCAGTTATCGTTCTTATTTCAGGTCTGAAGTATTTTACCGAGTCCAAATAAGACAGGTACACACGCCGTTGGTTAGGGAATTGACATTCTGAACCAAATTCCTGGACATACATGCCAAAAAGGCATACTTCTACACCTTCTATCTTCTGAAACAGCAATACTACCTGCAAAAAGAGTATTTATGCCAATCAGGCGAACATTTTACGCCATTATTCTTTGAGAAATTTACATACATACCTCCCAATTCTTATGTAATTACATATCTAAGACCTAAACTTTGGTTTTTATATTTATACCACCCAAATCTCTCATATCAAGTTAGAAATGCCTCTACTTTAACTTCACAGAAGTAAAATACACCTTTTTTATGCATAGGGAAGGTAACATATATGTAAAAATTGGTGTTTGGGTGTTAGATATGTAAATACATAAGAATTGAGTGGTATGCATGTAAATGTTCCTTGTTCTTTTCACTGTGTCAGGAAATGAATTGCATACGTCTGCCCAAGGCTAACAGTTCCTCTTAGAAATAAATGATAAGAGAACATTTTAGGGGCATTTACATACATAGCACACAATTCTTATGCATTTACTTCACACCTAAACTTTCATATTTAAATAAATAGCACTCAACAAATGGCATTATTACCACTTTTAAAAGCAAAATACACATTTTCATGCCTACGTTTAAACCACCAATATGCTACTCACGTAAATATGGAAATTTAAATGTGAAAATTGTAAATAAATAAGAAATGCATGCTACGTATGTAAATTTTCCAACATTTTATGTACCTTGGATTTATAAGGGAACTCTGATGGGTAGTTTTCCTCCTGAAAAATTTCCAAAAACCGCTGTTTCACATCCAACTTCTTGTCAACTGATGACACGACCCTCACGACAAGCGATTCCGCTCCAGGTACCTGAATATAAGCAAATAGATATGACATCTCAAAATTTAAAGATATGCATCAATCAATAGGAATTCAAAACAAACATGACTATTTGATGAAACAATGCAAAATGCATCACTTCCACAAAGAGAAAAAAATTAACAAAGAAGAATGGTGAAGGGAAAAAAATACAAGTAGAGACCATACAATCGGTGAACGTCGACATTATCAAAATTAACCAATCTTTTTGCACAAATTTATGAACTTAGTGACAATATTTTAACCACATAATAATAAATAATAATAACTAGGATATCGGCAGACTAAATACCAATCAAATGCAAACCTATAACAAAAAGAAAGCTTACATAAGCAATGCATATGCTTCTGTACAATCATAGTAGATCAAACTTGAACATCTTACCATAATACTTCGACACTTTTTCCGAACATAAAATTTGTGAGGGCGAACAATGTATTAATTAGATTTCATAAAACTTGCAGTCAAAAAAAAAAAAAAAACATTCACCTCATCAACACTTTTTCCGAAGTGCCTCGCCCTCTCTTGTCTTTCATGCTTCAGTCTTCGAAAGAGACGGTCTTCGATGTGATCGCTAAGATTAGTCCTCGGCAAATCTTTAGCCCCAAGAACGGCACTTTGAGGCAAAGGCTTGCGCTCGCCTTTTTCTATCTCGTCTATGTAGCAATTGGGACACGTATATTCAGCTTGTCCGCTATCATTCCTTCTTCCATTAAAAAGAGCACAAATTTGATGTTGCCAGGCTTCACACTTGTCACATTGAACCCACTGTAATGCAAATAAAACCACAACAATTATCAGTAGCATTTACATGCATACCACACAAGTCTTATGTATTCTGACAGCTAAATATTAATATTTACATGCATATTACTCAAAAATTAATATCACATCAAAAATATTACAATCACTGCCTTCTTAAAAGTGAAATACAACTTTTCATGCATATATTTTTTACACCGAAGTGTTGTAAGTGTAAATATCAAACTTTGGATGTTAGATATTTAAATACATAAGATTTTGGGGGAATATGATTACTTCGTATTCCACCAAAAAATAGGGAATAACAAGCAAAATGGAATTGCAATAGCCTAACTTACCCATTCTTCAGTTTCTTCATCATTTTTCTTTTTCTCGAGCCTTGATTTTGAAAATGTAGATCCCTCTGCCTCAATAGTGTCACCACGAGCCTCATTGTAGCAAGGAATACAGAAGTAGTGACGGGTGTCGCCAGTCCCCACAGTATAATACATTGCATTTCGCTTTATACGAGCTCCACATGGTGTGCAGTATATAGGAGGAGGTTCAAAGGTAAGCTTCTCAACGGCGCACAACTGACACGAGTTTTCACTCATCGAACGTTCCATGGCTTGATTTTTTTCCGCCTTGGCTTTGCTCTGTGAAAAAACATTATAGTTTAGACATGGCATCAACTCTAAATTATCTGAAGCAACACACTTGCACCAAAAAAGTTGAACTAAATATATAAGGGGCATTTACATAGATAACACCCAATCATTATGTACGTACATATCTAACACCTAAATTTGCTTATCACATTTCTCACCTAAATCTTTCATATCACATAAAAAAAATCACTATTTTAACTTTTAAAAGTGAAATGCACCTGTACATGAATACGGAAGGTGGTATGTACGTAAATATTGAAGTATAGGTATTAGATATGTAAATACAAAAGATTTGAGTGGCATGTTTATAAATCTTCCAAAATATAAGTCATTTAAGAACCAAAATATTTAAGCTTCTGAGGAATATAATGAAGTAATCATTAAAGTGTGATAGAGAAATGTCAGTTAAATCATACAAAGAACAAAAAGTTACTACGCAAGATAAGGTAGAGATGCATACCAACCGTATTTTAACAAAAGACCACAGAAAAGATCCGCATCAAGTTCTAATCTTTTTTATAATAGGAAGGATTCAAACTATGAAATTTTCAAATGATTTCAAATATTTTAAGCGAGATTAAAAATGAATAAATACAACAGAAACGCGGGAATGTTCAAGGCATAGAGATTTAAGGGAAAAAAAAAATCAATTCCACATATGTAAATGCTACCTTTTGGTGATATAAATGAAGGCGCACAAAAAAAAATGATATCAAAGTTAACACAAACACAACCAAATCACATATTTATTGTGAAATTCAAAAGTTACAATGACGACTACTCAATAAAAAGCAAAACAAATAGAGAACCAATAAATAAGAATGACAACTTTGTAAAATAAGAAAGGAAATCATCACAAGACACAAAAACAGCCCTCTCCAGGGACGAGCGGCATATCCGGAAGCGTAGGAAGCGTTGCTGCGGATTGGGCGGCCACTGAAAGATGATGGCAGAGAACCGGACAGCGGGAGGAAGGTGTTTGCAGTGGACTGGACAGCGGATGGAAGTTTTTGTGGGTGGAAGGAGTTGCAGTGGGTTGGAAGAAAGCGGTGGGTCGTTGCGGTAACTTGGGAACAGCTGGAAGGCAGCAGCCAGATAGCTGCTGGATGCGACGAACCAGTTGCAGGGAAGGTGAACAGGGTGGTCGGCAGTGACACAATTGGTGTTGGAGATGCCGGGTGGCAGCAGGAAGGCTGCGAGGTGGAGAGGCGGCAGCAGGGAAGAGGTATTATGGAAGGATAATGTTGATTTTTAGAGTTCAACACAATTATTTTATTGAAATGATATGGTGGTATAAATATCTTTACATGAATCCTAGAATAGGAAAGACAATCTTAGAGATTAAAAAAACAACATAAAGTAGCAAAGTCTAAAATAGGACATGAAATAAATTCAATCCAAAGAAACAAATCTAAAATAGAAAAGAAAAAAAATCAAATAAAAAGAAATAAATTTACTCCTCATAACTTCTAACATGAATAAATTATTTCATAATATAACTTCTAACACTCTCCCTCAAGTTGAAATATGATTGACAACCATGTTAAACTTGGATTTAGAATTGGAAGATTATTTGTCAGGTAAAACTTGTAGTCTTTATCCCGTACTTGATAATCAACCCCAAGAGCATTTTAGGATATTTTTAGTTGACTGCGGTTGGTTTTTACTACAGTTTTTATAGTGTCTGTTGGCATGTAGAATAATACTACAGGTAATATTGCAGGGAAATTTGTAAGAAAATAGACAACCTATAGAAAAAACGGACTTCTAATTGATTGCAACTTTTGTCGTGTTAGTAGGTAAGCGGAAGACTTCTACACGTAATGTTGCAGAGAAGTTTGCAGATAAAAAAGGAAGAACACCTACAGGAAAAACTGCAGAGTATGGCCTGAAGAAAATGAAAAGAACAACTGCGGGAAAGTTGTAGGGTATGGCCTGAGAAAGCGCCTGTAATAAGAAAAGGTACGAAGGAGAGTCTGCTGAGAGAAAAGGTACAGAGGATGGCTTGCTACAGGAAAAAAACTTCGAAGGAGGGCTTGTTGCAGGAAAAAACTTCGGAGGGCCTACTGCAGGTAAAAACTTCAAAAAAGGGTCTGCTGCAAAAAAAAAAACTCCAGAGGAGGACCTGAAAAAATTCATGAAGATGGCTTGTTGCAGAAAAAAATTCATGAGGATGGCCTGCTGCAAGTAAAAACTCCACAGTGAATTTGCCTTTGACTTCATAGTTTTCCTTTATGGCTAGTCTGAAGGCACTCTCAGGAAGAGGAAGGCAACATCGGTGTGCTCTATAAAGGAGTGTGTGGAGAGTACATCGTTGTAAGGCTCAACAACTTATATGCATACCTGGGGCGATGGGTAAACAATAAAGCCAAGCTTTAATTTTTTGTCATGATCAACATATAGTTTCTCAAGGAGAAGGAAACCGAGGCCATAACCAATCCCTTCGCCAAAAAGATTGAAAACCAGAAAGCCTTGAGATCAGTCTAGTTATCAGAAAGCTTCCTGATTCGATCAAGGCATAGATCAACTATCGCTTCACCGATTGTATAATGGCCATGAGCAAAGTTGTTGGCAGCATCTTCCTTGCCATTGATAAGCTGCTCAGCGTAGAAGAGTTGGCGATAGGTGCCAGTCCATACCTCATCGATAATAGTGGGCTCAAGAATCACAAAAACAACATGAGACATGCTTTCCAAAACCTGTCTCATTGAAGAAAGTGTTAATAACATCATCGCCACCGCTAAATGTCTTGTCACTCGTCATCTGATTTTCAGGCTGGAGGCTGTGCTTGAGGTAGTAAAGCTCCCAGCATGAATTTCTAACCTGAATGCAGGCCTAGCCGATGTGGATCGAAATGCACTCCCTCATTTTCAAACGGTGAAAGAAAAAACATAAAGAACAAAAAGACCTACATGAAAGTTTTCGAGCAGGCAGAGAGGATTTCTGATGATAGGAGAAGAAGATTTACTGCAGCAGAGGAGATTTTCAGATGACAACAGCTACAGGGAGAGGAGTTCTGGTCATTAGGAACATGCATGGAGAGGGTTTCGACGGCTAGAAACTGTACGTGGAGAGTTTCGGTTGCAAGGAATAGAAAGTTTCAGGCAGAAAAGTAGAAAAGATGTGTCGGTTAGGAAGAGCTTGCAGCACAACAAAGATTGTCGGTTGCAGGGAATAGAAAGTTTCCAGCAGCGGAGAATCCATGGTTTGTTTCAAGGCTCTGATAACATGTTGCTTTTAGAATTTAGCAAAATTATTTTATTGATATGAAAAAAGGGATAAATACTCTTACATGAAATTTATAATAAGAAAGACAAGAAAAATGAAATAACATGAAAGAAAAAAATATAACATCTCTATCTTCAATTAATCAATTTATAATAATTACTTAGAGATAAAGGAAACGACATAATATAAGGAAAGCCTAAAATAGAAAAGGAAATAAATCAATTCTAAAGAAATAAATTTAAAATAGGAAAGAAGATAAATCCAATCCAAGGAAATAAATCTAATCCTCATAACTTCTAACAACAATAAATTATTTCCTAATATAACTTCTAAAATATAAATATCTCAGCAGAGATCGACCTACAACCGAGCACCACCCAGACCCTTGGAGACGGTCACAACCTTGAACGTGTTACAAGAGCACCTTCTCGCCACCGGATATAACCTTCAAAAGGGAATAATCAAAACTAACCCTAAAGCACTCGAATAACACATATAATAGTTGATAGTAATTATGAAAGGAAGTAATAGGAATTGGAAAGAAAGAGAAATAAGAAAGTTAATATAATAGGAAAAGGCTAGGATATGAAAGGGAGGTGAGCAAGGTACTTGATAGAAAGAAAAGGAATCAAATAGGAAAAAAAAGGTCTGTGGTGTTGCAGTTGCTGCAGTACCGCGTCCGCAGTACCTAAGCTCCCGCATCAAAAGGCCTATAATATTCAATTTAAGGCAAACTGTGGCAAGTTTCAGCTATCCATACATACCATCTATTCTTATATATTTACAAATCTAACACCTAAACATTGCTTTTACATTTATACCACCCAAATCTCCCATATTAAATCAAAAGTACCACTATTTTAACTTTAAAAAGTGAGATACAATTTTCATGTATATGTAAGGAGGCATAGATGTAAAAATTGAAGTTTTGGTGTTAGATATGTAAATTCATAAGAATTGAGTGGTATTTATGTAAATCTTTTTTTTTTTTTAATATTTCCGTTGCAAATAAGAATCCACCGAAGAACTTTATGAGAACGAAAAAAGTAGTGAGAAGTTAATTTTGCTCAGGTGATTAGGACTAGCTCGGGACTAAACATATCACATGAATCCATGAAAAAAATGAATAAATTAGATCATTACAAATGAAGTTCAGTAAAGAATAAAGTGTAAAAGGACTCGATTGATCAGACTGTAGAGATGATATCTACTGGAATCAATGTGATAGAAATTAGAACAAACTACTTTGGTTATAAGCAACATGTAGAACAAAAAAGAAAGTAGAATCAATAAGTAAGAAATGAGAAGTCAAAAGATAGTTTAATCCGATACATAGAAATGAATCAAAAACATCTTCATCTTCATCATTAGCCTTAACGATAATACAAATTACAGCTAAGCGCGTTGAAGATGAGTATGAAAAATAATGATAACAAACCAGATGAGAATCTCACAAATAATTTCAGTATATGCAGCAATAAAGAAAATATAAGATATAAAATCATAGTTAAAAGACAATGATGATGATAATTTAGAAATTGAATGAAAAAAATTACAAAAAAGTAAAAATTGGCAAATTTCTGGAATCACTGATATATGAAAGAATATTTTGTATTACATGAAAAAAATATCAGCGACAAGTGCTTTAACATTGAAAAAAAATCTTAAAATAAAGAAAAAAGGCATTCTTTCCTCGCGATCCCTCGTGCTAACACGGAAAACCCAATAAACCATATACACCAAGAAGAGCAAATTTGACAATATCAATGCAGGAAATAGAACAACATGACTTGAAGCCTAATAATATAATTTATTATACAGCATAAATAATTACAAGAAAATATAAAATAAGATAAATGATAGTTTATTCTGTAAAAGACAAAATACATTTGATAGTACTATTTCTATTTTTATATAAACATTAAATTTATTAGTTATAGCAATGTATATAACATACTGAACAAAAAGCATAAATAATACATCAATAAATAACAATTAATTATAATAATAATAGATTATTATGTATATATATATAAACTTGTGCTTACCAATATTTGTATATTCTTAACTATAAGTATCTCTTCACCCATGCATACTTGCATACATATAAAAAAAACACTAGTTCAAGCGGTGTTTTCACTGCCACCAGAATAAAGATCACGAGTTGGGATGTAGACTATTATGTAATTTTGAAATAAGATATTACTAAGGATAATGAAATAATTATCATCTAACCTGGCCAACCCATTGCCTCAAACTGGTAATGTGCTCCCTGATTTGCTCTGGAGTGAATAATTCAGTCAAAGATACACCTTTTATCTTCGGTTTGCCAGATTTGCTGACAGAAGTGGGATCAATTGGTGGTATGTTGGCATCCTGATTGCTCTCCATCTTAGCAATAAAATTATCTTTCTCCATTGAAATCATTTCCTTATTGGCATAAACCTCGGCTTCTTTCTGAGGAGAAGGTTCGGCAGCAGTTTTTGCAGAAAGGACTTTGTTCGGCATATCATCAAGTTCGCTACCTGATATAGGAAACTGTCCAGACACCATTGATTTATCTATCTTCATCTCAAAAACTTCAGATTTACAAGATAAACCTGCAACAACTTGTTCATAATTACTGAAATGTGTCTCCGAAAGAGGTTTAATTTGGCTAGTTTGAGGAACAGAAACCAAAGATGATTCTGTCTTCCATACGAGAGTAGAAGGATGCTCAACCTTCATTCGTTTGGATGAAGATTGCTGACAATCAGATGTTTCCTTCGGAGTCGAGCATGCTTTACTTGCCACCAAATCCAAGTCGTTCAACTTGTTCGCCAAACCAGCATCCAATGTTCTATGATTTTGTGCCCTCACAGACATTACAAACTCACGAACAGGATGGCATAGAGGACAATCTACAGATTTACACGTACGGTAATGATTAAACAGTTTCTTCGATGGAGAACAGCGAGGGAACGTGCAGTTATTCGATTCACACCTCTCAATATGCAACCATAGCTGCTGAACAGTAACGCAGTTCACTTCCTTGCAGTGTCCTTTAGGGGACGGACACTTACGAGAATGGAGCATAAGTAACAGCCACCTCTTCTGGTTAAAATAATTTCGTTCCCGGTTAGTCCTAAGAGGTTCAAAGGACACCCTTTTGGAGATCTCAGATTGTTGTAATTCATTCTTCCCCACAATTCTCTGGAGAAATTCCTCCTGTTTATGAGGATCAAATGAGATATTCTCTTGTATTAGTGGTTTTTGTTCAGGCTGGGGATTCCAAAGTTGCTGAGAAGATACATCAGTTTGTGATCCCACCAAAAGACAACCAAGCTCATTTTGTGAATCAGCGGTGTGTCCCTCCGCTTGTAAAATCTGATGCGCAGCATGGGAAGATAAAGGCTGAAATTTATGAGCACCTTTGGATAAATTAGCAGAGAAAAAATTCTGCTGGTATTGATTTTGCAATTCAGAAAGGTGAAATTGTTCATTAGTTTGTGGAAGGAATAATTCATTATTGCATTCAATACCAACTTCTGGCAGTAGCTGCCCTGCAAAATTTGAAGGGATGGAAGGCTGTCTCAAATTATCTGTATTTGACATAAGTTGAAGCTGCTGATTATGTTGATATCTTTGATGCTGAACAAACTGTGAATTTGGCGGGTTAGACTGTTGAAATTGTTGATGCTGAAATGTTTGTATCTGTTGTTGAGATTGAAGAAGTTGTTCTTGAGTTGAGTGGGCAGTTTGGAAACTCGTATTTTGAGAAATGTCGAGCTTTTGAGGTTTCAGGTGAGGAGTTTGCTGCATTGATGAAAGACTTGTGTGATAAGCGAGCATTCCTTGGTTTGGTTTTGATTTAAAATTCGTATCTGGGTTCAAATTTTGACTATTCGAAGATGATAAAGCAGTCGAACCGGCAACATATATGTTTGCAGATCCAGAGAGATCAGAAGCATTCATAGGATAGCCATCGCCTACCAAAGGCAGCATTTGCTGCGACATTGATGCTGTATGATAAAATAAGTCAGAATAATTTCAGATTTAATTTAAAAAAAGGAACTTTACATATGTAGCACATAATTATTACATATTTACATATCTCACACCTATACTTTCATATTTATATACAAAGGCCTCTGGTGCTCTGAATCTATGCATGAAAAGGTGTATTTCACTTTTAAAAAGTGGTAAAATGCTATTTTTTTTATGTGATATTAAAGATTTGAGTGATGCAAGTGTCAAGATGAAAGTTCAGGTGTGAGATATGTAAATACATTGAAGTTGTGCTCTGTATGTAAATGCCCTTAAAAAAATAACGGCAAACAAAACAAATTACAGGAAAAAAAAAACATTAAGCAGGGAAGAAAGCACGCTAGAATCTCGAAGAAAAGAAGAAGAGTGTAGAAGAAACAATCACTTGGCACAAAAGTATGATTTTGCTGCTTCTCCAAGTTCTGCTGCAAAGGCTTTGGAGAAACCCCGTAAGGATTTGGACAAAGATATCCTTCAGAAACAGTAGAACCATTCATGATTCCATTGGTGAAACTATAGGGAGAAGGCTTTTGCTGTATGTTGGACCTCATACCATGCAACATATGGTTGTTGTTCTGATTTCCAAAATTTTGCTTGGTTTGTTGTTGTGAAACCATGGAGGTATCCATTGTAGAATATCGAACTCCGCTGGGAGATTCAGAGTTTATAGGCACGGATTGCTGATTACTTAATCCAGGTGTTGGGATCATTTGGTTGGATTGGCGCATCATGTTCATGGATGACAACATATTGCTTCCACCAGAATTTTGGACGATATTGGATGTTGGTTGCTGATAACCATTTAAAATTGTCCCTGAAGAAGAAGATAATGTTGCTAAATTGTAGGAGACTGGAGAGAAACATCAAAAACTTAAGAGCTTGTTTATGATCAATTTTGTTTTTGTTTTTTTTTTTGTTATTTTTTGTTTTTAAAAACATTTTTCTTTAATGTATGTTTTACTTGTTTTAATTTTTTGTTTCTAAAAACAGATTAATAAGTTTCTCAAAACACTCAAAATAGTATTCAGGTGTTTTGAGTGTTTTAAAAACTATCATATCTCAATAAAAAATGTCAAATTTGTTTTTGTTCAAATCAAAACATAAACCAAAAAAAAAAAAGTGATTTCAAATGGCCCCTTAAGGGCTTAATTGAGATCAATTTTATTTTTGTTTTTGTTTTTTGTTTTTATTTATCTTTTATTTTTAAAAACATGTTTATTTAGTGTATTTTTTAGCTGTTTTAATTCTTTATTTCTAAAAACAAATTAATTTGTTTTTGATAAGATTCAAAAAAAGTTCAGATATTTTAAGTCTATTAAAAAACAATCATATCATAATCAAAATTGTCAAACATGTTTTTTTTTCAAATCAAACATTAACAAAACAAAAAATAGAATCTAAAAAACCAAAAAGTGATCCCAAACGGCCCAAAAGGAAAAGAACAGCGCAGCAGTTATACCAGTGGTTGTGTTGAAAGAGCCGGTTTGACTAATACCAAGTGATCCATTAGCACTGGCAGACATTATGGTGTTTCCTTGAGATACCACAGAGTTTTTGTTTCCATAATTGGGCATTCCAGGTGTTGGAATCATTGTACTCACAGCTGATGGTGCTATATAATGGGACTGTTGGCTGTTATTTAAGATCTTTGTTATCCCCAGTAACCGTTGTTCGATCATAGTCGATGACATCTTGATGTAGTCCTCGCCCTGATCAGTTAAAGCACGTTCCAATAAAGACATGAAATTAATTGATAAAATATTCTACGTTAAAACAACAAAAAAACGTATACTGATGAGAGCTTAATTTTTTATTGTTAAGTGTTGCTAGTGCCCCAATACAAGTGAATTACAGTCCACAAAAAATAAATAAATATTAGGAGCATTTACATACATACCACCCAATTCATATGTAATTACAAATTGCATACATATACTATAACTTTTACATACGTAGCACTTTTCTGTTTTAATCCTATGCATGAAAAAGTATATTTCACTTTTAAAAAATGGCAATACTGCTATTTTTTATGTGATTAAAGATTTGAGTGTTATGTTTGTAAAAATGAAAGTTTTGGTGTGAGATATGTAAATACATAAAAATTATGTGCTGTGTATGTGAATGCTCCAAACCTAAATATTAATGTAGAGAGAGAACAATCTAATTGAAGAAACTGAAACAGTACCTGTAAAAGAGAATCCCTAAAGATTCGCTCTTCAAGGCGCCTCGCAAGCTCAGGTATTCTCTGCATAACTTCTGAATTTGAATTATAATGCTTTCGCTGAAGAAGTTGAATTCTGAAAATGGATTAAACAGTTTCCATAAGGGGTGCAAAAACTGTTAGCATGAGTAGAAATGTAGCATGGGCAAATCTAAGATTAAGGGTTTAAGCACAAACCATAAAGGGGGAAGAAAAGTAATATCAACATCATCGTCTATGAAGCACCAATATAAAAGGCCTTTTGTACCAAAGTCAAGCCACAACATGACAGATGTTAGATATGTTAAAAATTGTTTTAAAATATTTTTTTCAAGTTAGAGCAGAACATAACAGATGTTGGATATGTGGCTACTGCATGTACCCACATGATTGAGAAATGTAATGCTTTATAGGCATCATGAACCTTATATTTTCTCAATGATTATGAAGGAGAAATTGCAGAGAACATGAGCTATAGTGATGATGATTGCGGCAACACCAAATGTGTTGGTCAGTTAGTGGTACGTCAATGTGTTCATATTCTGAACTGTGATTTAAGGGGAAAAAAAATTTCTTTTTGGGCTTTTGGAATTTTATGCGAACAATAAAATGTTGATATTAATAAAACCATGACTAACTATTTATGCTAATGATGGCTTATTGTTTATAGTTATGTATTTGGTGAGATTGTAAAATGTTTGCAATTAAACCAATGCTTTATTTGTCGATCCTAAAAGTCATTTATGTGATAAATGTGATGCTGCATTTCATTGTTTAATGCTTTTTGATTTTTAATATTCACATTACGCGTTTTGATTACAAATTTTAGTTAATAATTTATATAACAAAATATCATATCAATGACATTTCATTTCCTAATTTTTAATAACTGCATATGCATGTCTCATGTTGATGTTTGCACTCCATAAATCATCTCGTCATTAAAATCCTTATCTAAGCATACAGAGTCAGCTTCATGAACCCTTTCTCATCCTTTCTAGCTAAGAGGTACTTGTACTTTTAACTTTAACATTCATAAATTATTTTGAACAACTTCTATATATAATTCCACTCATTTTCCTAATCCTTCAAAACTAAATTTATCCGCCCATCTCATGGATACATTTTTTACACTTCCATGGGAAATCCAAACTACTAAATCTATTTTCAATTACAGTCTTCAACAGATGTCACTCCAATTGTCCCTATTCTATAGCAATTTCTTAAGTTGTCCTTCTAGTATTTGTACACATAGATATTAACATTTTTGTTTCCTCCATGCTCAACTTAATTATCAACAAGTTTTTCAAGGACAACACTCAAATTTATACAACAGCCAGCCAAAGTGTATCTTTAAATAATTTAACATTAATACTATGATATCATCTTGTTACGCAGCACACTTTAGAAACTTAAATGTTTTAACCAATCAGTCTATACTCCAGAAATTAATGGTTTCTACGATAGTAGCAGCATTACAAAAGCTGTAGGTAAATGTGCCCGAACAAAGAATTAATGCATGATCCAAATTTTCCATAAATAATTGCAAGAAAAAATAAGACAAATTCACAAGGAAGAAATAAAAAGGGGTTGTAAGATACAGGTCAGTAGAACAGCGAAGAGTGTATTAATCAAATGAAAACCTCATTGGACATTAGGTGATGCCGGAGTTAAACCCAACCACAATAGAAAAGGCAAATTACCATCACTAAAAGCAAAAGGACTATTACAATTAAATACACTTGAAAGGGAAATTACAACAAACTCGACACAAACTCACACTAGGGCTCAATCCATGGGTGGTGGAGGCCAGCTAGGTGATTGGGGAGAGGTGTTAAGTGGCTGAAATGGGTTGGGAGTGCTTGGGACAGCAAAGCAAGTTGGCAGCGAAGAAATGACTAGGACAGCGAGGAAAACAAGTGAATGTCATGCGTAGGAGCAAGGTGTGGTGGGAAAAGCTGAAAGATACGAGACAACATAAAAGCAGTAGATTTGTTGTTTTCCAGATGACGGCGGTGAAGGGACGAAGCGAGGGATTGCAGGACGGTGGCAGCAAGCACGAAGGGCTGGCATAGCAAGACTACAGTGTAAAACAACAAGCAAGTGTTGTTCAGGGCGGTGGCAGCAATGTAGGATGGTCGGAGCATCGTGGGGAAGATGAGGAAGAGGATAGTGAAGATAAGCACCACCTCGAGAAAGAGATACAGTCGGAGGACCACCTAATTCCTTAGATAGAACCCCCAAAGGGAGAAGAACAGACACCGAAGAAGCAAAGGGTTGGGACAGCAAGCGAGAAGGGGTTGGAATTGCGTTGGCAGTGAAGCGGAGGGCTGGGACAGATGGTAGCAAGTTGGTGGCAAGCGGAGCGGTGAGGCGAGGTGAAAAATGCTGGAATAGCTAGAGGACAGCGGGAAAATAATAGGTTTATTGTTTTCTGGATGACGATAGAGAAGAGGAAAAACGGGAGACTGCATGACAACAAGGGACCACTATATGGGGCGGTAGAAGTAAGCAAGAAGGTAATAGGAAAACTATAGTGAAAAATAGCAAAAAGAGTGTTATTTGGGGTGGTTGCAGCGACGGAGGATGGTCGAAAGCATTGTGGGGAAGATGCAGAAGAGGATATGAAAGATGATCACTACCTCGGGAGAGAGATACAACTGAAGCACCACTCAATCCCTAGGGTACAGCCCTCAAAGGAAGAACGGATGCTAACGACTGTCCTAAACAAAACACGCGGAAAGCCACAAAACCTAAAACAAAGGAATCACAAAAATAAGCCCAAGATACCAGGGATTGGATCCCCCTATGAAAAGGAGACATCAAACCAACTTGAGAGAGTCGTTTGGCCCTCGAGTCTAGACCAGTTCAGTCCAAATGAGAGAAATCGTGGGATCGGCTCCCGTGGCTTTTTACGCCAGCGTCACTGTAGCAATATTGTAAGTGAGATCGTAACCAAGCTCTTGGGTAACTCCCACATCATTAGGGCTATCAAAAAAGCTCATCATTTGCGAAAAACTCGTGTTCAATTCATTTGTTAAGCAAGTGAGCCGAATACGAACAATTTTTTTAGCTCTATTTATAAATGAGTCGACTTATTTGTTTGTGTTCGGTTCATTTTGGCTTAATTTAATTAAATAATATTATTTATTTACATCTTTTTAAATTAATTTTTATATGTGTTAAAAATTTCTAAATTTTATTTTTTAATAAAATTTTTGGGTGGTGTAATTATAAAAATACAAGTTTAGGTGTTAGATATGTAAATAAATAGGATTTTGGAGGTACGCATGTAAATATCCCTAAAAATCCTACAGCAACCCACTGTTACAACTTACGTCGTCCCCCGCTAATTGGATATGCAAATACATAGAATTTTATTGGTATGCAGGTAAGTTGTCCTTAAATATTGCCACCTTTAGTCCAACATCGGGATTTTAGACTTAAGAAGTTCTTTATGTCTTTATAAAAGCAAGAATTAGGATGGAGTTTCAAAGCCATGAATTTCTATATAAAACTTCTTTATGTTTTTATAAAAGTTATTTATTTAAGAAGTTTAATAATAACAATTTAATTAATTAAATTTATATTTTTCTTTAGTTGCTAGTGACGAGCAGTTTGAATTTAATTCAAGCCAAATTCGAGTCGAACATGAATGTATTCATTTCGAGCCATTTCGAACACAAACAAAAAAAATTGAATGAGCCGAACACGAACAACCTCTGGGCTCACTCAAATTTATCTCCTTTACAGACCGATTGGACATAACGGCATATCTTAAATAGGGATCATGAAAATCATGGAAAAAAAGATGCAAGAAAACACCCATCACAAATGAAATATTAAAATCGCTCATAGTAAATGAATATTGAATATGAAGCTGCATTTTGTGTAGGAATCAAGGTTAAACAACTTTGGCGTCAACCAAATAGAATCCAAGGCAATCAATTCTAAAAAATGGTAACGAAAATGGAGAAATCCCAACATACCAAGAAACTAGATGTGCATAATATTGGAGTTAAACTAAGCTACAATGAAAAACAAATATTATTACCAAGTTCCAATAAGAAATTACAGCATAACAAACAGAAATCTGTCATTGCAAGAAACGACAACAAAAATTCACCCTAGGGTTAGATCCAAAGATGGTGGTGGTCAATAAAGTGGATTGGAAGAGGCAGCAGGAAACTGCAAGAGCAGAAAAACAGCAGGTTTGTTGTTTTCTTGATGATGGCAGCAAAGGGAGAGGGCTTGCAGCAAGGTATAGATGGCTGGAACAGAAGGAACCCGCAAGAAGAGGAGAGACTGTGTAGCGGCAGCAGAGCTGGATGACTGGATATCAGCAGGAAACAGCAGCACCTTAATGTTTGGATGGTGGCAGAAGGAGAGGAGGGATGGAATAGAAGGAAATCAGCAAGGGGATGTAGTTTTGGGTGGCAGTAGCAATGGAGGGGAGCGGGGAACCAAAACTGGGGAGCGGAGAAGGGTGGAGGAAGGATAAGGGTGCGTTTGGGGCAGCTTATCAGCTGCGCTGCAGGAGCGTTTTTTTGAAAACGCCCCCTCACCGTTTGGATCCCGCGTTCGGAGAGCTTATGCGAAAATGGCGAAAAACGCCCCCTCGCCGTTTGGATCCCGCGTTCGGAAAGCTTATGTGAAAATGACGTTTTTATTTTACCTTAAAAGCGGGTCGCGGGTCAAGCCACGCATTCCGCATTTCGCAAAAAATTTGGATTGGTTTCCCTCGTTCCTATCCAGGAGAAGCGTCAAAGAGGAGAAGAGAAGAATATCTCAGGGCCGAGCCTTCGCACGCAGACACGAGAGTTCCCGCACACAAAGCTCTTGCGAGCCCTTCCTTCCTCTCTAAGCTCACGACCGAGCTTCTATAGGTGCTCGAGCCCTATGGCTCTTCTTCCTTCCTCTGCGAGACGCATGACATCTGTGGTGACATTGGAGAGCTGCGTGCCAAAGGAGGATAGGGGATTTGAGGTTGGGAGCCTTCTGGATCTTGAAGCCTTCATCAGTGGAAATGGAGGGAATCTCTGGAATGGAAGAGATGGATGAGGTCTCTTTTTACCTACCTTCATCGGTATTGTTTTTACCTAACTATAGGAAACATAAAGAAAATAAAATCAATAACCATTTGATTGTGAAAATTTTATGAGATACTTAATAAGGATTTGAATTATGGTAATCTTCAAATCTTTTATAAACTTTAGTGGCATGATTTGTTCAAATTAATAGTAAAAAATAGATTTAGATTTTAATTTAGGCTTAGAGTTGGATATGATCACATACTCAAATTCAATATTAGAATCGATTGTTTATCTCATGATTCGTTTCGAAGTCCTTGCAAGTGGATCCAAATTTTGTTCTCGAGTCTTGTAACATGCAAGAGTGTGTTACTTATCAATTAAAATCATCACTGTATCGACCAAATTAGCCACCATCTTTCATCCATTTTTCAAATTCTCACTCCAATATCAAAATCCATGGTAAAACCCAAACCCCTATATAGTTATGACAGTTCCATTCAAACAACACTACTGCACAAAGGCATAATGGACATTTATTCAGAAACAGCTGCAAATCTGTTGTTTTTCAAACGCATAAACTAAACAGTTAGTCAACTTATCTGGATCAACTGTTGATAAACAGCTTATCAGGATAAGTTGTTTATCAGAATAAGCTAGATAAGCTGAGCTGCCTCAAACAGACCCTAAATCACCATCTCGAGAGCGAGATACAACCAGAGCACCACTCGGATCCTTAGATACAACCCTAGAAGGAAAAACCAGAGACGTCAACGGTTGTTGCAAACAAATACAAGCAAAAACTAACCCTAATACATCATGAAAGCAATTTTATAATCATAGGATAACTAAGAATAGGCCCAAGAAACCAGTCGACACTCCACGACAAGGAAAAGTGTGGGCCGAATCGGTCAAACAAGCAGGTGATTTGCTCACTATCAAACAAGTCGGGCTTTCTGCCTGCTTTCAGACGCCCCGTCTCGGTCTCTCCGAGTTGGGAAAGCTTTGACTTTATCTATCGAAACTTCTATCGCCAAGTAGCATGGATTCATTTCATCACGCAGATGGTAGCTAGAATATTACATTCTCCAAGCAAATTAATAATTTAGGCATTGTCATTCCAAAACACATCATTATAGAAAAAAGTATACATCCTCTTTTTGGCACTACGTGAGATAAAGCTACATATCCACATAGCTTTTCATAAAGCAACTCTCGAGACATTAAATATCTAATTAGCCTCTTCAAATCCTCGTACTTAGTTGGTCACATCTGATTAATAAATTTGTCTTGAGAAACTAACTCTGAAATGAAATTTATGGTATGTTGGATCACTTTCAGTAGCAACCACCCAATTAATAAGTTATTGGTTGTGATGTATGGCAATTCCTTCAATAGGGGTTATCCTTTTTCAGGAATTGGTTCATTCGACTCGCAATCTTCTAGAAAAACCAATATTAGTAAATCAAAAGTCTCGTTCATAGGATCATCTTGAGTAGCTAGTGTCTCTTCCTCGTCAACCGGCAGTTGAGACTCCTAGCTAAAGTTTTCATGCTCTTTTATATTCATATCAATTTCTTCAATTGTTCCCTGCTCAGTAAATTCATTCTCCTATTTAGACAATATCATTCAATATGCCCAAATTATGGCACTCGAAGCACTTTCTGGCTGGGATGGATTTGAGAATGTTGGTTGGATTCACTTACTCTCCAATCTGAACTAGTTTCTCCTCATGTGTGGTAGGCTTGAATGTTTTGTTGGGTGTACTTTACTGCTTGATTTTGAGGTTGAACTTTGTTTGTAAAATGTGATGGTCACTCCATAATGTTGTCTCTCCACTTGTATGGATATTGTCTTATAAGGCTGCATCTGCATAACATTGTTAATAGACAATCTCAGTCCCCTCAGATATTGAGCTATAGTACTCTCCTCGGCCTCCACTAGCACATATTTCAATATAGGTTGTTGGAATTCAGTTGTGTGCTCCTCTACAAAGATATCTTGTTGTTGTAGGTGATGAAGTTTCGAAAAAATGTCATGCCTGTAATAAAGTGGTAGTTACTTGCGTTGCATCTCTCATTTTATCTTAGAACATATACTGATTTGATTTTTCCCTTCCAATTGTTAAAGAAGCTTCAGATTCTCCCACCATATAGATGTATCCTTCTTTAACTTGATGGCGTCCGGTGGGACGTCCTAGTACTCAAAGACACGTTCCATTGGCTAGAGCAACTCGATGAATTCTTCTGGATTGTTGTGACAGTCAAAATATGTAAATCCACATTTCAAGATCTTGGCTCCTCTAATATTCCATCCTTTTGATATGACAAATCACTGTTGTGTCTACGAATAACCCTTTAGAATTGTCATCTCTCGAAACTGGCAAGCCTCTATTGCAATTGGAAGATTTCAGCTACATATTTTTCATAAAAAGTTCCTAGACATCTCTTTGTAGATTTCTCATAAGCAGCATTATGACATTTTTTTCCCCGATCATATTTCCAACAATTGTCTCATCAGTGGTGTGGTTAGGGTTTGGTTTGAGGGAAGAAATAGAGTGTGTAGGTTAGTCTAGAGTGGAAAAAAAATTTTGGGGGCTTAATTGAAAAATCATCAAAGGTGAGGGGTTTTGGGTGGAGATTGAATTGGGTATGGATGGATTTTTGGTAACCCTGGGATACGACTAGGGTTAAGCTAACACGAGGGGTTTTCTACCAATACTTCCTCTTTTCATTTGGCAGGAAAATCTCCACCTCCCCCCACCATTTCTGTTTTTGTTTATTATTTTTCTATCTCCTATTTATATGTGTTTGTTGTCTAGATTTTCATATTATGTTATTTTCCGATTTTAGTTGTAAGGACAGCCACTGGCATCCTGTCTCCTCCTCTAGGGTCATAATTGACGGTCAAGGTGGTGTTGCAGTTGTATCCCTCTTCTCGGTGGTGATTATCTTCTCCAGCTTCCACCTCCACCTGCACTTCCTGCAAATTGTCTCCCACTGCCCTCATCCAGCAGTTGTTTTCCTACAGCCTTCTTGTCGCCTCCCTCCAACACCTATCGTCCACCAGCATCCCAAATTCTCCCAGTCAGCCTCTGTCGTACCTTCTACTACCGCACGATTCCACTAATTCTGCAGACTCCTCACTCCTGTAACTTCCCTATCCAATAACCAAGCCAAAATTCCTCCTTGCTTAGCCGTTGAAGTCCCCAAAAATCTGTTGTAGTCGTTTCCCGTATTACCTATGTAGCCATGAACCTCTCCCTCTCCCTGTTGTTACCGTAATGCCATCTAGGGCCTCCGCTTGTTGTAGCTTCACTCTTTCACCCTCCCACCCTCCTTTCTCTACTGTCAACCAATTGCAACCCAGCAATGATCGCTTCCCTTTCCCTACAATTGCAACCCAACCCCATACAACCCACCACAGCTCCCATATTCCCCCACACCTGCAATCACAACGCTTGCTGCCCACAGCAAATCCTGCACCCAACCAGCCCAACCTTCTATGGTCCTGCCACCATCCACCACCCATTAGGATACATCTTAAAGGTGTTTGTTTGTGTAGTCCTATGTTTTGTGTTTGTTATTATTTATTTTCTGTGGAAGAGCCATCGTTGTAATCAATTTCAATTTCAATTTCAATAATAATAGTTGTATTTCTTTTGTGGCTTGGGATTCCTCCTCTGGTATCATAAGTTATATCTGATATCAAATGATACTGGAGTAAAACCAAACAACAATGAAAAATAAATATTATTACCAACTTCCAATAGAAATTACAACAAAACAAATGAAAATTTGAAATTGCAACAAACAACGACACAAATTCATCCTTAGGTCAGTCCAAGGGTATGGTGGTCGGTTGGGTGGATCGGAAGGGGCAAAAGGCAGCTGGAAGAGAAGGAAACCAGCAGGTTGCGGTTTTCTGGATGACGGTAGCGAGGGGAAAGGGGTTGCAACAAGGTAGTAATGACTGAAACAGGAGGAACCCTCAAGAAGAGGTGAGTCTAGGTGCTGGTGGCAAAGCTGGATGACTGCATAGTAGCAGAAAGCAACATCACCTTGTTGTTTGGACGGTGGCTATAAGGTAGGATGGATGGTCAAGACATCAGAAAAGAGATGTGGTGTTAGGTAACGGAGGCAATGGAGGGAAGCGGGGGAGCAAAGTAGGGAGGGTGGAGAAGGGTAGAGCAAGGATTAATCACCACCTCTGAAACAAGATACAGCTGGAGCAACACTCATACTTTCGGATACATCCGTAGAAGGGGAAACCAGAGACGTTGACGATTGTCCTAAACACACGCAAAAATTAACCCTAATACATCAAAGAAAAAAAATTTATAATAACAGGATAATTAGAAATGAACCCCAAGGGACCGGCTGGCACCACAACAAGGAAAAGCGAGGACCAAACAGGTCCAGGCAAGCATGCACTTCGCTTTCAGACATGACATGCATTTCGCCAGCTTTCAGATGTTGCGCGTTAGGACAAGTTCTAAGACGCACCTAAATAAGTAATCCATATAAAAATAGTATATGTACACATCATATCATGATAAAAAGAAATCACATATAGTTTTATGAATCTTTAGGAGGTCATAACTCAAAGAAGTATATTGATAGGCAAAACATTATCGAGCAATTTAAATTATTTGAGAGATGCAGCTAAATAAAAAAGATATATAAGTGCCAAGGAGCACCGCAAAAATAGCTCAAATATCAGATAAAACAATAAATTTCACATTAATGCTTAACCACTACATGACCTTGCATGGAAAGTAGAAATTTTTGGATAAATATAATCATGGAATATGAGTGCTTATAACCATCTTAAAACTTTATATGAGACAGATCGCCTCAAAAGCCTAGACATAGTTGATCAAATACTACGTAGTAAACGAAATGCTAGACTAATCAAGCGAAAAAAATTTTGAGTTGCCTACCAATAGCATGTGTGTGTGTGATAGCTTATAAAGTTTGCTTCATTGGCGAAAATTCATGTAATTAACGCAAACTATTTAAAATAGTTCAAGAACCTTAAACCTTACTATTCACCCAATAAATAATACAATCAAAAAGTCGACGCATGAAATTCAGCAACCAAGCAACTATAAAAATTGCAAGATTCTCACATAGGAATTGCATACCTGCCTAACTAAAGCATTATTATCAACAAAATTTTTTTGTTCAATGCCTTGATTTCATCATCAAACAAGGAAGCTTAAACAACATTAAAACCAGATTTACAACCAATTCTATGATTTAAAAAAAAGGAAAAGTTAAATGTGCAGCATACAATTCTTATGTGTTTAGATATCTATATGCGGCACTTTGGTACTTTAAACACATGCATGAAAATGTATTTTTCACTTTTAAAAAGTGATAACGGTGCTATTTTTTATGAGAAATTAAAATTTTGAGTGTTATGTGTATAAATATGAAAGTTTAGGCCTGAGATAAGTAAATGTATAAGAACTATATCCTATGTATGTAAATGTCCCTTAAAAAACATGTTTGACCTTAAGGATACAATTTAACAACTTCAACTTGCCAGTTTAGACTTACATGTAATCCTGTGTTGTCCTCCTTTGCTTGTCCAACAGCTCGGGATCCATTCTATGCGCATAAACGCCAAGATTTTGCATTTAGAATGACAATAAATTAAATGCTATCCGAAATGACCCGAACACCAGCTGACCAGCCTGATTGGGAGAGCTCCCACACAAATATGCTTGTACATTGATCTCCTATCAACAAAATAATAAGACACATCAGGGTAGAGCCTTCAAGCACCCAACATCCGGCAACTTTTTATGCTGTCTAATCTTATTCTTTAAAGGCCCAGAAGCTCTTCAATGCACCTTCACAAATAGTAACAATACAATTAAGTAGCCAAACTAGTAAACACAACTTAAGGAAGACAACCACAATCACATTCACTCTTTGCAGCTCAATTTCCACTTATGGAAAGGTGGATGGAACAGCACTAAGCTTGAAAGAAAGAATTCAAATCACCAACAAAATAACAATAATAATAAATCATAAGCAGTACTTACCGCTATCCCATACATCCACGATATGCACAAGATTGAAGAACTTCAAATTTCACTAATTCCATGCACATAATCGAAACACAAGCCACAACTCAAAGTGCTCACTGAGACCAACTAGGAAACGATAAGAATGCTAGAAAAAGAGTTCTTTAAATAGGGTTTCTCAACATAAAACAATAGAACTAGAAACGTTTCTTCATCAGTAACCAGTTTAAACACTTCTCTTCGTCGAAGTCCCGATTAGAAGCAATATAACGGGAAAGAAACGAAGCTGACTCACTCTGCGCGCACTCGCCGAGGGCTGCAGAGGCGATTGACTGCCAGCAAAAGAAGTCGTGATCGCGATCAGTAACTTCGCAATGGCACTGGGCGAGGTTGGGAGGTAAAGCTCGGAATCAATTTCCGATCTTTGGGGAACTCGAACTGAAACGACTAATCTAAGATTGCATCTTTCCTTCTGTTTCGGAAGAACAGGAATTAGTGCCCTAACGTGCCAGCTTGCCGGGGTGAATTTTGCTTGGCTGTATTGACTTCTCCCGACCAGAGAGTTCTAATTTTATTTTGAAAAGAACCTTTTGCTTCTTTTTTTTTTCCTTTATTTTTTCATCTGATTGTTCAAAAATTATTAACTTTTATCGTAAATAATTAAGAAAAGCGAAATTTTTCTTCAAAATCTAAGATTTGTTTGTTCATCTTTAGATTAATTAATATCACTCTTTAGCATAATTTTATGTTGATAGGATTTTTTTTTGGGAATTTCATGGTTGACAATATTATTTGCATTGCATGTTCTAAATGTGCAAGATGGGAAGCAATCCATATAAAGAACAGAATGGTCAACCCCCTAAATTTGGAAAGAGAAGAAAAATGTTAAGTTATTGAATTGTATTTAAAATCTAATAAAGTGGATTTTGAATTTGGTTTTAATTATATTCTTAAAATATTTTTCAATTAATTTTTATAGCCTAATAAATCAAGGTGTGTGTTTTTTTTTTTTTTGTTATAGAGATTTGTGATATAAAGTGTAGGAAAAAAAAACATTACTTTTTCTAGAGTCACACCATCATCGACTTCTCAAGTCGTGCCCCTCAATTCAATATGTGAATTGCATGATCCTCTCCCGCATCGTCTTCCCAATCGGGCTTCACGCGAGATTTCTTTCTTCTTTTTTCATAATTATCGTGCTTCCTCTCTGCACTGCCTTCCCTATCGATTTACCATGCATGCTTGATTTCTTTGTGATATGTCCCTTACCATCTTTCCAGCTTGCTTGCCACATTCTCGAACTTCATTGCTCTATTTAAGGGAAAACAAAAGTTAGGGCATCCCAACTTGCCCTCTGCATAGGCCAAGCCATTAACCCCAATAAAAATATTCTTATTTCTCTCACCTCACTCTCCTTGACCTAGCTAAAGATAGAGAACCAAACCCCCTTTCTCCCTCCTTCATTCCATTTGACTGAGTCGTGGAGCCATGATCGAGATGATGAAAATAGTCTTTTATTAAGGCATCAATCTAATAGAATCAAAACTACCAGTGGAATAAGATTGCACTAATTCGAGAATACTTAAAAAAATCAAACAAAAGTAAAGCAAAATAATTCTAGAAATAGCACACAAAAATTTACCGTGAATAAACCCATAATCGTGAAAAAAATTATGAAGCCGCAACACCGAGCAATTTCCACTATAAGAAACCAAAAATGTACAAAATATTCATTCATACTACACTCTACAAACAATAAAACTTAGAAAACTCTGCTCCAAATCATTCATCTCGATCTCATGAGAGAAAAGAATATTGAAATTCTCCTCCCATCACAAGAATTTTGCCAACAAAAACGCACGAAAGAGTCTCTCTGTTGATCAAAAATCGCAAATTTAAGAGCTATTCCAAAATCAATCGTTTGGCAACTTGGTCATGACACATATCTGCATAATTATTTCATCTGTTTCGGGATTAACTTGAAATCGGCTTGGGCACGCTGCAAACTTCAGGTGGGCGTATATGAGCACGGGTGCATTGCTCCCTTTCTTCTGTAGGCTCGGGCACTACATCTAAGTGTGAGTGTGCTACACCTAAATGGCTTTCTATTATTACTACCATGACATTCTTCAATTATAGGTGCTTCAGGATTCACAACACATCAATCTCCCATTTGGAGACTGAACACATGTCCTTCATATCTACATGTCCATTTATATCATCATTATGGTCACAAAGTGTGATGTGGCTCAACCCCAGCCTCAACCTTCATTGAATCCAACTGAAGTCAGAAATAGCTCCAGTTTCTCGACAGTTACCTCATTCGTCAACTTGTTGACAGGATTATAAGCTTTTACACATTCTCCAAGAACAAGCTTTCATCTTCTAGGAGAGAGTTTATAAAGTGATACTTTAACTATATGTGTTTTGTTTTACATAAATAAGCAACATTCTTAGCAGAATGAATTGCACTCATATTGTTATTATGAAGCTTTCCAATCTTTTGGATCTTGCCCAATTATGTCATAAAGTCCTGTAGTCAAATCATCTCTCTGCTGACCTCAGTGATAGTAATGTATATGACTTCCATAGTTGAAAGTGCAAATCATCTTCTGCAACCTAGAAGTACAACTCTCTGCTTGTATTCTTCAAATTGATGATATACTCTGTTATAATTCTTTTATCATCTAATTCTCTAGCCATATCTAAATATACAAATCCCAGTAAAATGACCATTAAACTTTCATAGCAATGTGATAGATTGACTATTCCCCTCAAATTTATGAGAATCCAATTCACCGCCTCCTAATGATGTCTTTCTAAATTTTCATGTACTCCTTGACCAGTCCTACTGTAAATGTAAAATCTATTTTAACACAAATCATAACATATATCAGACTTCCAACTGTTGAAGTATATGGAGTGCTTCACATGTGTGCTTGCTCTGTTTTAGAATTAGGTGATAACTTCATCGATATCCTGAAGTGATTATCTAAGGAGATGCAAACCGACTTTGCCTCACTCATGTTGGACCTCCATAGGATCTTCACTATCTCTGAGATAACTTCAGTGAATCTGCACTTTTATCATTGCTAGTTCTCATCCAAAGATTTTTTTTTTGTTCTACCTAAATACTTCATTTCAAACTTACTTGATAATTGTTCATTTAAGTCCCTGATTTTCTTTATATTTGGTTCTGCAATTGTCATGTTATCCACATACAAAACAATAAGAATATAATTACCAGAGTGTTTGATGAAGTAAGAGTGGTATGTCTGGCAGTTTATGTACCCACTGTCTGATAAGAACATGTTAAACCTCCTATACCACTCTTTCAGAGCCAACTTCAAGCCATAAAGACTCTTCTTCAACATGCATACCAAACTTTCTTTCCCTAACATCTTATAACATTGTGGTTGGACCACGTATAATTTTCTCCTCCATATCTCTATGTAAGAAAGTTTTTTTTTTAAATCCATCTACTGAAGATGTAGATATTTCTCTGTTGTCAAACTTAGCACAACCCTTATGGTTGTCATCTTTGTTATAGAATAAAAAAAAAATCTTGTGTAGTCAACTCCTTCTTTTTGCTGGAACCCCTTCATAACAAGCTTACCTTGTAATGTTTGATATCATCTGACTCATCTGTCAATCTGAGGTGGAATGCAGTCATCTGTGTCATAAATGTCTTTGATACAACTATCTGGTATTGAAGAAGGCAAGATGTGCGAAGATACAAATCTCTTAATAATAAAATTGAATTATCATGGAATGTCATCCACTTGTTCACTTCGTATAATTCTGGGTAGATTTCCTTCAATATTTCAAACATCTTCCATCATCTAGTAATATCATCGAATCTCACTTATGATTTGACTCTAAAGACTTAATTTCTTCATCCATAGTAAACTCTCACTCCCTTAAAACTTCAACTTGAGTGGTCTTCTCAAAACAATATGATTCACCACTATCAACTAACAAAAAATAGTTTAACTAAGTAGAGTTCATGTATACCAGTTGTATCACTCTATTAGACCTCCTAACTCAGTTGCAAGTAACCAAGGAACTTTTTTTTCTCCATCTGATTGAGCACTTCTTCTTTCTCCACATTTTTATCATTAATGTCTCTTATCTCAACATACTTGGACTCTTCGAAAGGAACTTATAGGTTATACTAAGTTTTGACTCTGTCATTATACATTTTCATTTAATTAAATGTAACATCCATCCTCCAAATGAATTTTTTATTCTGATCATCCCAAAACTTATACCCAAACCCATCTGAGTCATGTCTAATGAAGGTGCACTTGACAATTTTTTAGCTAAGCTTACTTATGGACCCTACGTCAACATAAACATATGTTGAACTCCTAAAGACTTTTAAATGAGATAATTACCTCTTTGTCACTCCAAGCTTCTTCAGGTAAGCCATACTCCAAAGGTATTGATCAATCACAATTATTCAGATAAATTATAGTGTTTAATGTTTTAGCCTAAAATTATTTTGACAGGCTTACATGTAGCCTCATGGCCACGGCATGTTTCATAATTGTTATATTCATGCACTCAACAATATCATTTTGCTGCAATTTTCTTAGGATAGTGAACTTGTGCTTAATCCCCTCATAGCAAAAAAATTCTTGAACTTTTGATAATGATGTCTGCCCCTATTATTTTATCTGAGACACTTCAACTTCAAGTTTATTCCAATTTTTTTAGTCTTACACTTATTAAACAATTTTAAATGTGTCATATTCTTACTTTAAGAAATAAACACATATCTTTCTAGTGTGATTGCCAATAAACATGACAAAATAGTATGAACATTCAATGGACTGAACCGAAGTAGGACCACATACGTCAGTATGCAATAACTCCAAATTCTTTGACTTCACAACCAACCCACTTTTAGAAAAATAAATTTTCTTATGCTTGTCGTATATACAATCTTCATAGAAATCAAAACCCACTTATTTCAAACTCTAGAGTTTATTATGTGAAAGTAGAGGCTTCATACCTTTCTTGCATATATGGTCAAACCTAAGGTGCCACGAACTTGCATCCACCTTGGTTTCAGCCACATTAATGAAATGTATTATTTTACTGATTCAGTAAAGAGTGCCTTCAATGTTGCTCTGAATCATTACCATTGCCCCCCTTGATCACATTCCACAAATCACCTATGAAAGTAGTAATGGACCCTAACTTTGTCAGTTAGCTTACATAGATGAAGTTTATCTTAAGACTTGGAATATGTCTAAGTTCAATAAGCCTCCACACTATTTCATTTGACAATTTGATATCTACATCACTCTTTTCAATGATACTGTGGCATTTTTTTCTCCCAAATAAACATTCTTTATATCTCTCTGATTGTAATTTTGAATACTCTTTATTAAGGCATGTGTGAAAAGAGGAACCTAAATTTACTATCCAAAATTTAGTATTTATTAGAGATAACGCCAACGAGCAACTTTGAATTTCGTCAATGGAGGCATTCATATAGAGGTTAATTTTATGTCCTCTGCCACTAATTTTCTTTGGAGTTTTACAATCATTCTTGAAATATCCTTTTTTTATTAGTTTCAATATTCTTATATGTCGTTTCCTCGACTTGACCTAAGCTTTTCTTTCCTGAACCTGAATTTATTCATGCTTGTATTATTGTTTATATACCTTCCCTTATTTTTTTACATTCAACATAAAACCTGAAGATTTATTCGTCCTCGACTTTCTGTAAACTTCTCAATTCAACACCAACCCACGATGTCATTGAAGTTCAAATTTGATTTCTCATAAGAGTTACTCATCGTTGTGATGAAACCATCCCAACTGTCTAGTTATAAAGACAACTCAACAACGTCCTGATCTCATCATCAAACTTGATCCCTATAAAACACAACTGACCCATTATAATGTTGAAATTGTTCAAATGTTTTGCCACTGAAATGTCTTACATCATCTTCATGTTGAATAGTCTCTTCATAAAAAAAAAAAAAAACTTATTTGAAATAGAAGACTTTTCATACATCTTTGTCGATGTCGCCATGAGATCCACCGTGATTTTCTCATTCACTATATTGAATGCAACAAATGAGAAAAGTGATAAATAGATTAAACCTAACATTGTTCGATCCAACACATCTCATTCCTCTATAGTTATTGTTTCAAGCTTCTTTGTGATACTTTGTAGTGATAAATATATATATTTTTTATATAGAAAATCCTTCACTTACATCTTTCAGAATATAAAATTCGTCCTATTGAACTTCTCAACTTTGTATCTTTCTTTGTGGGTCATTACTCTGACTCGAATTAAACAATATGCTCTGATATAACTCTATTGAGAGGATGGGAATAACCTTTTACTATGGCTTTCTTCCAATTAGAATCAAAACCACGCCACATAATAGAATCAAATTTATTTGAGAAAATCATAAAAAAAAGATATATTATAGCCGCCTCCATCGTCTAACCTTCTCGTTCTTCATTGACCCTTATGTGAGTTATAAACAGCTTCCTCTCCCCTTTCTTGCTTTAGTAAAACTTTATTATTTTATGTATTTTGACTATTAAAATAAACTAAGTTAGAGTTAATATAATTTTAGGTATATAACTTTTGAGCAAGTTCTATCGACATTGCCGAGTGAAGCTTAAATAGGTTAGAAATTGTGCATTGGCCGCCATTAGGTAAGTATCATATACTTATTGGAGGATAAACTACACAACATCATTAGAGGCATTATCCTTGTTTTTTACGTTAAACTCTTAAGTATTTTGTTTGATTGTGAGTCTTACCATTTGCATGTTTTAGGATTCTTTTGTTGCTCATCAAATAAAGATCTAACTTGATTTATTATTACGCATATTTCTACGTATTTGATTTATATCTTTTATAATTGTAGTGATTAAAAATTTAATTGTTATTTTTGTTAACGTAGTAATTTGTTGACATATTAAAATCATATTATTTGACACATTGTTATAATTTTTTTTTTAAAAAAAATTATAAATGTATGCTTATGTACGACAATATATAAGTCGGTTGAACCATTTTGGATAATATCTTGACAGACAAGCCCATGGAGTGACGATTATAAGAAAACATCAAGTTTCCTTGGGTTAATGTTTGTTTTGATTCCCGTGTATATAACAAAATGGAGAAGCCCACGAGGAAAAGTTTGAGGGATGTTGGATGTTTCAAAGAACCCTGAACTGTAGCCAAAATCAAGTGGAAGCTGCTCTGGCTTGGTGGGATGATGATCTTCATGTGGTGCTGGAGAAAATGCAAGGTGAGGCAATTAACTTCATCGATAAGTTGTCAAAATCCAGGAAGATTCATTTGTGTTTAGAGCCCCTTATGATGCAATCGTGCGAACCAGTTTAAACTTTGCGGTCAAAAGCTCTATAGGAGTAGTTTGGCCTTGGCCAAGACAGCCGATGACCAATTTGTAAAATACCTTTTATCGGATTAGGATGTAAATGTAATTACCTTTTTAATGCAATAAATAAAACTTTTTTTTCATTTGACCCAATTCTTGTGTTGATACGATGTTCCCTCTCAAAATTATCACACAGCGGTTCCACTTCTGTTGGGTCTCTATAAATATAGGTTGAAGGGCCCATTGATATGTCTGTTATCTTTTTTTTTTCACAATCTTGTTGCTTGGCTCTTATTCTTTTATTCAAAATTTTTTGGTTGTTTTCTTTCGTTTGTTTTCTGATGGCTTCCAAACAAACTCCTCAGACCTTTGGTATGATAACTTGGACGAGCGATTCATTTTGTATCCATATGAGGCCGCCTTTGTAGCAGAAGCTTTCGTATTCGACTTGACCATAAAGTTCAAAGTCGCCCTCCTAAATGAGAGGGCGGCTGGCAGAGTTGGGGAAGATTTAGTGGTATACCAAGACCAAATCCATTATGGACTGAGACTGCTTGCATGTCAAAAGCTTGGGGCCCTTTTCAATAGATATGGGTTGATTTCAACTTAGATCAAGTCAAACTCTATCGAAGCAATAATAACATACGTTATTTTTTGTCGGTGGAAGTGGATCCTGTGATCGGTTGACTTATTCAGAGACATGTTATTCTTTTTGTGTAGAGTTGGATAGATAGGTCCGGTTTGAGTCAATTGATCGGTTCAAATTCTATGGCCTCAAAAAAAAGATAAACAATTGAAAATATAAAATTTTCATTGCCTTGTTGTATGAAAGCTAGAGCATTAGGACAACATCGATCAGCGATGCCTTCAAGAAGAAGAAGAGCGCTAACTATTCCTGGGTCAGGGGGCCAATATCAACGATCAAGTGCTCCCAAGTGCACTGATAAGGTGTTGGTAAAATGTGTCTTGTTTTCAAGAAATTTTGGTCGAAATAACACCGAATTGGTGGGCTGTCTTTGACGCCGTAGAGGTCAAGTGGGAGAAAGAAGTCATTGCTTGAAAAACCAGAAAGAAGGACAAGGCAAAATAAGACACTGAGGATGAAGCAAAAATGATTGAAGGGAGGCCAACCAAAGCTCACAGTGGAGTAATCGGTTTAGTAGGTGAAAATTTCCTTTTTTTTTTCTATTTCTGCAATCATAATTATGATCCAGCAAATTTTGACTGATGAACTGAAAATAATTGCAAAAAAAATTTGTATCAAGCTAATTTTGATACATATCTTCAAGATGCATATCCTTCTGTTCAGTGAGAAGCTTGGGGTCCATCCGACTACTCTCAATAGAGTGGCGCTGAGGAAGAATCTTCTGAGGAAGGGACGGGAACACAACCGAATGCACCTTGCCAAGATATTTCATTCATTGATTTGTCTGCTAGAAGGGAGGCTGGTCAGCCTGCCTATACAACCCATATAGAGTCAGAAACAAATCTGGAGGCAGTGTTTCCAGAGGAAGTGCAACATCGTGAGGGGAAGGAGTTGGTCGTGGAGTCGACACCCCCGACCCCTCTTTCATACCAAAAGAAGATGAAGGGTTCTCAAGCAATTGAGTTCCCTCCAAGAGTAAGGGGGCTAAGATATGAAGTTCTTTTGAAATTTGGTTCATTGCTATTGACCGGTTGGTGGATTGTTATAACAATCCATCATTTGTTGAAGTTTACCTGCCAGCTTTTGTGGAGGTTATCAGATCGTGCATTTGTCAAATCTCTCTAGGTGCTTGAGCAACCCGAGTTGTACAAGAAAGTTGATCGATCAAACTTGAATATAGGTGGTCAATCACGTGGCATCGATCAACAAAACATGCAAAAAAATTAACATTTTTATTGTGCTTTTAAAATTCTCATGAGTTGGGTGTAGCCACACTTGAATTTGGCGTGGTCGTGCCATACCCTCCATAACTTGGGCTTTCAAAAAAGCTCGTTAAAGGGGTTTCCAGCCTCGTGGGACCTTCAGAGGATTAGATATGTGCGAGTTGTGATACCCGGACCCCTCCAAGGATCGTAAGTGCATCTTAAGAGCTCTAGAAAATGCTCTATATGTGTGTCACCGAGTAAGAACAGTTCTAACGCGAAATCCGCTATCCAAGCCTTAGACTTAAGGCATGAACACGTTGTGGAGTAATTCCATCAACGGTCTACATCATGAGAGTGTCTGTATCGACAAGGTATAACCCCGTGTCGCAGGAAAGAACATCAAAATGGAGGATATCGACAACAATGTCGGTTCGACAATAATCATCTCCGAGCATGAACACAACAGTAGGCCACGTGTCATTCCATTTATAGTGCCCAAAGCATTTACTTAAAGGTCCTAAGGGCTCCTCGAGTCACAGTAGACCACGTGTCATTCCAATACAGTTTCATGTCACTCAAAAATCACACCCAGTATATGCTACGTCAAGAATGGGTGCCAACACGATGCTGACACCCTTTTTTATGTACAATCAGTTTCTATTTATCCTTAAGCAATATTTATTGTTGATGTATTCTTATTTATAAAATGAAATAAAATTTATATTTTGTTTCTTGTTCTAGCTATTGCTAGTATATAATATTTTATTTTGATAATGCAAAATAGATTCACATCATTTCATCAAGTCTTGCATTGTCAGGGTGTGCTACTTTCAGGACCTGGGGCGTGCAAAAACTTTGCAAGTTGGTTAAACAAAAATTAAGTTTCATTTGGTAAAATCACAACCATACTTACAATTATGAAAATGTAGAATGGAAATGAATTACAATATTTTCTTAAGCTCCTTTGAAGTTGGTAAATATATTTTGAAAGGAAGACTTATAAACATACCACTGAATTCTTGTGCATTTACATGTCTAATAACTAGACTCCAATTTCTACATTTAAATCATTCATATCACATAAAAAATGCCACCATAGTAATTAATCAAAAAAATATTATACACATAAAAAAATTGAGATTAACAAATTTCATTACCATGATAATTAGTGCATATAAGCATTAAAAAAAATAACAATGCAATAGTTTAGCTCAATTGTAAATTAGATCAAGATTAATTCTAAAGATTATAAGCAATCTTAAAAGTTATCATTATAAGAAATATATTGCATTTATGAAAATAATAAATAAAGTCCACAAATGTTTTGAGAGTGTAAGAAGCCATGTACTCATTAAGTGCCAATTCTCTTCATATATATATATATATATATATATATATATATATATATATATATATATATATATATATATATATATATATATATATATATATATATA